>CM076689.1:50714496-51181996 GCA_038501925.1 Xenopus petersii
AACATACAGTATAAGGAAATTGCCAAAGGGTTGGGCTTTTTATATGCAATGATGTGCACCACGTGATCTAGTCAGCCGCTGGATCTGTAAAGCAGCATCATTGTGGCTTGACCCTATCCAAGGTTGTGTAGTAACCCCATCTGCATGCACATAAAGTTCAACCGTCAGATAGGTCATGTCAAGGAAAGATACTTTGCATCCAACTCATGGCATGAAAGAGGCATGAAAGTCACAGAAATGGGGGCGTGGCCAGCTAAGATGGAGGACGCACACACTCTGTAGGAGCTCCGTCCCATATGAGGCCTAAACACAAGCTATAATCAACGCTAACTGAACTGCTTGGGCTTGCCAAAGACAGCGTCACCGTCATAGACGAAGATGGGCAAGAAAAAAACGGAACATAGTTCAACTATGTCCCCGTTCCTGAGGAAGTCACAACCACGTGGGCCCCATCGCATGATGGTATAGACCGATACGCAACATACCGAAAGCACCGCTCTCCCAGCGCTTCTCTCAGTGTCTCTCCCTCACCGTGGATGGCGGAATCTGACAACTCTCAGCACTCACATTTAGGTTAGTCTCCCCGCATGACTGACTATCCGGGAACCTCACAACCAGTAACTATACAGATACTCACGCAGTAACTTACACAGCTTCAGCAATCACTCACTTACTGCCACCATTACACAAGCAGTTTCACAGGCTGTAGCAACTGCAGCTAGAGACATACAAAGAGATCTAGGAGATCTGGGAGAACGCACTGATAAACTTGAGACTTATACTGATGATGTTGCCCAAAGGGTAGCTAGCCTAGAGGAGGAAAACTCTATCCTAAGGGATGAAATGGCACAACTTAGAGACACCTGCGAAGATCTTGAGAATAGATCTAGGAGGCAAAAGCTAAGGTTCAGGGGCATACCAGAAGACATTGGGGGGCCTCATATCCCAAAATATTTGCAAGATCTTTTCTGCCACTTATGCCCGGACAAGCCTCAAGACTATTAGCGCCTAGACAGGGCCCATTGCTCGTTAGTGCCTAAACCGACATCTACCAAACCTCCAAGAGACATCATAGTGAGGTTCCATTACTACAAAAGCAAAGAAACACTATCCCTCCTGACACGCAATACTAATCAGGTGGAATTTCGCAACTGTAAATTGCAAATATTTGTAGACTTCTCACCAGTCACTCTAGCTAAACGATGTGAGCTTCAACCAATCACTCAAAAGCTAAGAGAATGCATGATTCCATATCGTTGGGGATACCCTTTCAAATCAACAGTCAATCATCAAGGCACTGTGCACACATTGTTTAATCCAGCTAAGGGGAACAAGCTGCTAAAAGTGCTACAGGCCTCCAACCAAAATACTCCTCCCCACCACCTCACTCCTCTCCACAGAGGCCACCGCTAAAACCTCAATGGAGCAAAGTTCCTTCGACACCAACTCCACCTAGGCTTGCCTCAATTCCGTCACCACCAAAAGATGCCTGACCTTATGTTTTTTCTATGGCCATGACGACCAGATACATACATATATATGTGAAGTTTAATGCAAGCACTTATAGGTGCCTTTTCCCTTCACATATTTTGAGTCTCGAAAAGGGATTGTGACGACCCACTTTGGAGAAGTGCAACCCCTCCAACTGTCTTACACCCCACACACGGAGCTAATAGCTCATTTCGGCTCACAAGTCCTGTGAACAGAATCATCACTTACCAGATTTGTGCCCTGCCCTAGTGGCAACATTTCAAAATATCATATTACTGGTAAAGTTATTTCTATTTCTAATTCTTTCTCTCTCAATAGTGTCAACCTTTATCCATGACTGTTTTATATCTCCCTATTCAATGTACAATAATGTTGATCTTAATAGTTTTGCATGTTTTCAAAAGTCTGCATTGCATGTTCTGCTATATACTGTTCGTATACCTATGTGTAAATCTATGTATAGCAATGACTTGGTTTCCTTAACGGGGAGTCACCATATTGGTTTTATTAGCGACTCAATACTATATAGCCACTATGGTTAAATTAATTTCCTTAAATGTTAAGGGGTTAAACAGTATTGCCAAGAGATACTTAGCTCTCAAAGAGTTAAAAAACTTACAGGCTGACATAGCCTTTATCCAGGAGACATATTTTGATGCAAATAGACCCCACAAACTTTGCTCAAGATACTATCCAACGGGCTATTATGCCTCCCAAACGCAAAAAAAAGTGGGGGTGGCAATCTTAATACATAGAGACTGCCCGTTTGTGGTGAACCAAGTCCATTGTGATCCAGAAGGACACTACCTCCTCTTGTTAACAACTTATATGGGGATCCCGTTGAGCCTACTTAATATATATGCCCCTAACCGACATCAAGCAGCATTTTTACGTAAGATATTGACTACATTTTCAGATATCCTGCATCCCTATCTAGTGCTAGGAGGTGATTTTAATATGGTTTATTCCCAGACCAAGGATCGAACTGACCAATCACAAGATCAGGCCTCCCACAAAACCTCTACACATTTCAGGCAAATAACTCGACAATTTTCTTTATTTGATGCCTGCCAGATTAACCACCCCAATGACAAACAATTTACATTTTTCTCCAACCCTCATAAAGTTTACACAAGGTTAGACTATTTTCTTTTTTCGCATCACTGCCTGAACCTAGACTATTCCACCAAAATATATCCTATAACATGGTCTGACCATTCTCCTATTGCCTTAAATTTAAAAACGCCTCCTGTACGTGAACCACACTGGCAGTTAAACAAAACTATTCTTCATCACGCAGAAAACGTTAAAAGCATAGATACAGCCTTGAAAGAATATTTCAGACTAAATGACGGCTCAGTTGAGTCAGTTGCTACACTTTGGGAAGCACATACGGCAACCATTAGAGGCCATATTATAGGGATAACAGCAAACAAAAGAAAACAACACCGACTTGCTTACCATACGATCCAAACTCAATTATACACCTTAGAACAGAAATACCACAACCAACAATCAGAAGCCCTATTGACTCAAATTCTGAGGCAAAGACAACAACTAAAAGAATTAAGGGTGAAAGATACAGAAAAGGCTATTATTTGGACAAAACAAATGTACTACGAAAAAGGGGATAAACAACACACATTGTTGGCCAGAAAACTTAGAGATCAGAAAGCTTCAAGAGTAAATACTTCTATTAAAACCTCAACAGGCGAGCTATCTTATGACCCTTAACAAATTGGGAAAACCTTCTATGACTTCTATAATAAACTCTACAATTTACAGCCCACAACATCAGCGGCTACAGGGCCAGATCAAGACCCCCTTACCAAATTTTTTAATGAAGCTAACCTGCCCAATTTTTCAGAATCAGACTTAGAAACACTTAGCATGCCAATAACTCCTGAAGAAATAGCCGTTACACTTAAGGCAATGCCGAACAATAAAACTCCAGGGCCAGATGGGCTTCCATATAAATCTTATAAAGCTTACCTAAATATATTCTCACCATACCTGGTCACTCTCTTAACCAATTCCTTACTGGGACATCGATCCCCCCCTCACTTTTAACATCTTATCTGTCCTGAATTCCTAAGGAAGGAAAAGATGCAACACTCTGTACTAACAACAGACCGATAACCCTGCTTAATTCCGACTTGAAGCTCTTTTCCAAAATCTTGGCAAACCATTTAGTCCCATTACTACCAAAGCTGATTCAAAGGGATCAAGTTGGTTTTATACAGGGAAGACAGGCAGGAGACAATACCAGGAAAATCATAGATTTACTAGAAATAGCCCAGAAACAAAACATACCCACAGTGCTTTTGAGCTTAGATGCGGAGAAAGCATTTGACGCCTAAGTTGGCCGTACTTGTTCGTCCTCAGACACCTAAACTTATCAGGGCCCTATTTAACAGTGCTAGAAAATCTTTACTCCTCACCATCAACCTATCTGAAACTTCCAGGTCAGTCCAATACACCTATCACACAGCATACAATGCGGGTATGGAACAGCACGAAACTTAAACACAACCTGAAGTCACCCTACCCCCTAAATACCTTCTTCTTAGGCAATCCAGACTTCCCCTCAGGAAATAATTGAGACTTTATCAACAGATGGCAGACGACCAAATTATTTACAATCAAGGACTTACTTGATAACTCTACCCGGGTGATTATGCCCTTCATGAACCTAACCCAAAAAGCACCTACCACTACACTGAAATGGTACGAATAACTCCAACTACGGCACTTCTCCCAACCATACTTACAACAAACAAAATCACTATCTCCCTTACCCTTTGAAACTTTAGCTCTATCGGGCCTCCCACAAAAGGGCTTGATCTCAAAAATTTACAAATTGCTGATGGATCCTCAGTCAGACTCCTTGATTAAACACCAGTATATGAGCAAATGGAACAGAACTTTAACACAGCGACCAACCGACAAAGACTGGATTTCGATTTGAACCAATGCAAAAAAATAGTGCCCTGCACCAAACAAAAAGAAAACGCATACAAGGTGCTTATGTTCTGGTATCATACCGGACAAACTACATGCAATGTTTCCTAATCATCCCAACACTTGCTGGAGGAACTGTGGGGAGGAGGGAACTCATCTCCATATCTTTTGGACTTGTCCCAAACTGCAACTCTTCTGGGATGAAATAGTCAAGCTGCTAACAACATTAACTACTCATACTCTGCCAAAAGATCAACTCACTTTTCTACTGAGTAGACCATTCCCTGAGTTTCCCAGACACTCCCAGTTGCTGGTTAATCAGGTCCCCAACGATTCCGGAAGTTATGAACAGAGTAAATAGTAATAAAGACTTTGAATGGCGGATAGCATACTTACAAAACAAAACAGATTGATACTTGAAGGTCTCGTCCATCTGGGAACTCAGAGATCTGTCTACCTAAACACTGACTGAGCCTAATAGTAATGTGGGATAACCCAGACAGATACGAACATGCAAAACTATTGTTAGATCATAGAAACATGGAGATACCAGGCTGACACATTGTTAGTAACAACTACTATTTTTTCTATTTTTTCTTTTCATTGCTCTTCTTTCCCTCCCTCAACCTATACTTCCCCATTCCCCTTCCATCAACCCAGTTCAAACTCTCTCTCTTTTTATACTGTGCAATATTTTCCCTGTAAACTACGATTTCTATACTGGATCACTACTGTAAAAAAATTATAATGCTGTCAAATGTACATGCGTTTGAATTGCATCTCAATAAAAATATAAGTTACAAAGAAAGTCACAGAAACCCCCATATATACATATACAACTTGTTTGAAAACTACCCATGTCCAACAGAAGTACCCACACCTTTACTCTCATGTTCACAGAACACCATAAGATTTGGTTCATCTAGCCTAAGATCTGCTTAATCTTTGCCCAATTTGACAATCCATGCACTGACCTAAATCAAGTTGACCAAACATTGGGCTGGCAGGGGGCAATAACCAGATCATACTGTGGGTACAAGGACCACATCAATATACAACTACAGTCCTGGTCCAATGGGATTTCAAACTTGCCCAAAATATATCTGTAACATTTTTTTCAAGGACCAGATTTTGTACAGTTTTACATGGTGAATGTCTCTCTGGAACCATCACATCCCTCTTCAGAATGACCCCAGTACTGTACCCCCCTCCTCCCAGCTGTTTAAAATTTAGTCCTGGTGAAGGCTGGGGCTTTCACCAGTCTATGATGCTGAAAGCTGCAGCTCAACAGCAGCTTTTGAAGCAGCACTGCTTTTCCCAAGTGCTGTGCCTAGTGTCACGGCCTCCTCTTTTTCCTTCTTAAACGGATCCTGTCATCGGAAAACATGTTGTTTTCAAAACGCATCCGTTAATAGTGCTACTCCAGCAGAATTCTGCACTGAAATCCATTTCTCAAAAGAACAAACAGATTTTTTTTTATATTCAATTTTGAAATCTGACATGGGGCTAGACATTTTGTCAATTTCCCAGCTGCTCCTGGTCATGTGACTTGTGCCTGCACTTTAGGAGAGAAATGCTTTCTGGCAGGCTGCTGTTTTTCCTTCTCAATGTAACTGAATGTGTCTCAGTGAGACATGGGTTTTTACTATTGAGTGTTGTTCTTAGATCTACCAGGCAGCTGTTATCTTGTGTTAGGGAGCTGTTATCTGGTTACCTTCCCATTGTTCTTTTGTTTGGCTGCTGGGGGGGAAAAGGGAGGGGTGATATCACTTCAACTTGCAGTACAGCAGTAAAGTGTGATTGAATTTTATCAGAGCACAAGTCACATGACTTGGGGAAGCTGTGAAATTGACAATATATCTAGCCCCATGTCAGATTTCAAAATTGAATATAAAAAATCTGTTTGTTCTTTTGAGAAATGGATTTCAGTGCAGAATTCTGCTGGAGCAGTACTATTAACTGATTCATTTTGAAAAAAAATTTTTTCCCATGACAGTATCCCTTTAATGTCTTTCAAATGTGTGTTAGCCTCCATTATGATCAGGCCACAACCTTCCTGATCATTCTTAGCCAATCTAGTCCCACATTTTTCGGGGGCATGGATGTTTCAAAACATCTGAGGCTGAATTATACAAGCATAGCTGGTGCAGGAACACCCTATGTTTCCTGAAGCTTGAATGGAGATACCATTAAGTTGTGCCTGCATAGGTATTTCACTGTACTATTCACAATTTAGCACAATTTAACCTTTAAGTTAGACTGATTTATGATAAATCAGTGTATACCTAGGAATATGCTATGGAGAAGGGTTTATAAACTAGTACTTGTGAAGTGCTGTACAACAGAAGGGCACATATATATATCAAACATACAGATAATATGCAAAACTGATTTATACAAGAGCTAAATGAGGGCCCTTGTTTATTAAGAGTTTAGAATTTAAGTAAGATTTGTATTACACACCAAGTTCTACAATTACCCACTTTAAAGGTAGTTAGCAAGAGCTGGAGGGCCCTTGGGAATATATCATATTAAATACTGTAGTAGCATACCCAAGGGAGATGCTCAAAGAACAAGAGCAACAAGCACAGGAAGAATTTTGATTGGACTAGATGATTATTTCCTTCTCCCCATAGTTGTGGTGTTTGTTAGCTTTTCAGCAAACTCAGCACATCCCTTCCTGTAATTTGAACGCTGCTTAAGACTTTCACTAACCCATCCCTTGTTATGTTGCCACAGGGCACAAAAGGAAATATGAAGGAAACCGACACAAAGCATGAGATTAAGGCTGCCGGGAGCGAAAAGATAAGCCCTGTCTTCAGCTACAGTGCAGCTCAAGGACTGTGTATCTGTAGTGATCCAGTGACTCTTAGGAGGAAAATCACAAAAGTGGTGACATTGAGACAAAAAAAAAAAAAAAGTAAAATTGTTGGATTTCCCACCATATTCACAAACATCTCCACTTCTATGAACTTGTCTTTTAAACAGAATAGTTTCCAGATTTTCCAAATTTTGTCTTCACACAACATTTTTTTCTGAATTTGTCTTTAACTCTGCCTAAATAGTCAGCTTTAAGGTGCCTCTCAGCTGTACATTTGCCTTAGGGTAAGGTCACACCTGGAGATTCGGGGAGAATTAGTCGCCCAGCGACTAATTACCTCTTTTTTGGGGCAACTAATGTCCCCGAACGGCTTCCCCCGTCTTCCGCCTGCTAGAATGAGAAATCGCCTCCGGCATGGCACTTGCCGCGCTTCATTTTGCGAAGTCGCCCGAAGTTTCCTTGTGAGGCCGAGCGACTAAATCTCCCCGAATCTCCAGGTGTGACCTTACCCTTGTACAAGGAGTAAATAAGTTAGACACAAGTAAGAACTGCAGGCAGAACTGCTAGGATAACAGAAGAACCACAGTGATTGTCATCCTCATCTATATTTTCCCAGCAGTCTAACACTGCCTGGTTGCCTTGGAGACACAACAATAGGTCCATGTGATTATGAGGCAATTAGTGTTTTGCTTAGTTATATCATTTGATGTAACACAAGCAATAAAACTGAGCAAAAAACATCAGTAAAACATTTTCTTGCATCAGCAGAGGGTGCTTCTGTTTTATCATTAAAACTAAAAGTAAAAAAATATATATGTATATATCAGTAGAGCTGGAAGGAATTTTTCAAAAGTGTGAGTTGTTGCATTAGAGGCCTGGATAGCAACTACTGACCTACACCACAGTGACAGTTAGTTTTAAGCAGACCATCTGTTTGACTGTGCACTTGTGAAATACAAAGACATATGGACAGAAAAAAAGAAATGAATGGGAGGGGGGGGGTGCAGTCATAGATCTCTTTCTCAGATTACTGCTATTTTTTGTCTTCTGTTACTTCTTTTCCTGTAACAGTTACAATGAGTTGCACATACACAAAAGTAACTTTCCTGAACCAAAGGACTGACCCGAGTCACTAAAATTAAAGTTAGTCATGTTTTATCAAAGCTGTTGTATACAAAAAGCCATAGTGGTCACATGCCATCCACTATAGGGCACATAAGGTGGGCATCATTGTCAGATGCCATTTGTGCCACACTCAGAAGCCCTGCCAGGACTATTGAATAAGGATGAGCAAAATATTTTGCTGTGTTTGCCGTAAAAATGGCAATAGGCTGTAATATATAGTAAAAAAATAATGTTGCACTAAAAAAGAAGTTATTTGACTTCAAAGCATTTGTCAATTTTTTTGCTGTTTTGCAAATATTTGGCGAAGTGAAAAGGGTCACCTACTACTGAATGTATCCCTACAAGTGTGAGGTTAAGTGCCACTGTGTTTACTAAACATTAGCTTCTAATTTAGACATCCCCCTGCACAACACTGCATACGTCAGAAAACAAGTTCACTATCACTTTTAATTTAAGTGTTCCACAACACACTCACACAACCATCTGGCTCATTTACAAGGGTGATAATATACTGGGATGCCCATGTCCTGCCCACCTGTTATCTCTCCTGTGTGCCAAAACAAGCAGTACTGGGTATAGTGAGAAACGGAACTCTCTGAATGTCCAGAAAACAAACTGCAAGGACCTATGCACCCTGCCTCCTTTTTGTTGATGTGCCCTGAAGTCTTAATGCATAACAGAAACACATTTTTTAAAGAAAAACAGTTTAGTCTAAGGGTGCATAATTCAGAAGTAAATAATGTAATTAAATATGGCTTTGGACACAGCCCTTTCAACAGAAACTGGTCCTTACCCCTGGCTCTGGACGTCATATACATTGAGAATTGCTTGGGGGGAGGACAAGCTCAGTTCCACTGTTTACTCACAAATTATCCTTGAGCTGCTGGAAGCCAGTCTGGCTAATGGGCCCATATTCCACTAACCACTTGAGCTGGATGGACCTAATAATTAAGTTGCAAGTGATTGCTAAAAAGCAGAGTGGCACTTTCTCTTTCATTTGTTTCTGGTCCTGACCACTGAAATAATGTAGCAGAAGCCAGCTGACCTGGAGAATAAATGCCTTCTACTATAAGAAATAAAATGTAACTGACCATCGGCCAAACTTTTGTTGTATAACAAGGAAAACTTAATTTTTTTCATAATATCTAGTATGTGTCTCTATAAGGGTAGGTCTACTCTATACGGCCGATTTTGGAGCGATTCGACGCGCTGCGCAAAAATGAAGGCATCAAATCTGATGCAATGGAAATAAGGAAAGTGAATGCACTGTCGGATGAAGTTGCATCGTTGATCTGACGCGACTTGACAGACATAACATCCGACAATGCATTCACTTACTTTATTTCCGTTGCATCCGATTTGACGCCTGCGTTTTTGCCCAGAGTGTCGGATCGCTCCAAAATCATCCGTGTAGTCCTACCCTAAGTGTAAGCAATGATCTGTGAGCACCAGGGGCCCAGCAATATCACAGCATTCAGTGTGATGCCAGTCAGGAAAGCTTCACCAGAGGCCCAGCAATGTAGCAAGACAAAATATCAGGCCAATTTACTAACATAGATGCTATGTTTTATTTGCACCAGGGCAGTTACCATTAGGAGCCCTTTGTTTTTACATCTACACTGGTGTTAATAAACACAGCTTTACTGCCATAAAAAGCACTGCCCTTGTTCATATGGTAAATCATTGTGTCTCCTGCTCTTCTACTTTAACTAATCATATGGCAGCACTGCTCTAAGTCTGTGCTATAACATGCAGTTTGCAAAAAGCCAGTGCAAGATGCAGTTAGTAAATGAACTGGGAGTTGAAGTCCATCAGCAGCTGAGTATATGGGAGTAGTGGGAGACATTAGTCTGAGCAGCACATAGCCTTGCAAGGCAACAATGGAGAAGGGTCTCTCTGAGGGACAAATAATAATCAAAGCAGAGGCATGTAGAACAGTCAGCTCTGGGCATGAACAATGGATTGTGGGAGTTGTAGTTTTGCAACATCTGGCTTGACACCTTGTTTACAGACAAGGATGAGAGAGAGGCTGGTGATTGCTTCATTACTCACCGAATAAAGTGAGAGCCATGGCAGTCCTGTGTTTTAGCTTCTCCTTGGGGGAATTCTCGGCAACTGGACACTCACAGCGCGGACTGGTGACCACTGCATAGATGAAAATGACACAGGAGAGTGAAGCCCTCGGGCGACATGTAGTGCTAGTCTCCAAGCTGGGTGGGTGTGCACAAGGACAGAGGACAGGGACTCATCTATGAAAGAACAGGCATAAGAAGAATAGAAAGTACCGGCGCGGGGGAGTCCGGCTATGTCACTGGCACACGCCACTCACTCTCTGAATGGATGAAACTAGATCGTGCAGCTCACAGCGCATCCTTCCACCTCCTGGGCGCCATCTTGCTTCCCTCCACATGACCAGCTGCAGCTCCTCAGACAGAGGCGGCGGTCAGGCTGGCGGCTGTCTGTGTTGCCCTGGTAACAGGAAATCCTTGCTCCCTCTCCCTTGTTGGCCTGAGTAGGGACATTATCTGGCACTGGCACCATATGCTTTTACAATTATACATACATAAGTGAAAGGGAAATGTCACACTGCAGGCTTGGGAAGAAAAGGTGTTTGTAAGCACCAAAGGGGAGCAGCATATGAACAGACAATGGCAATATTGTTGAATTATATTGTGTATGTATCGTATTAACATGGAGGAATTCCTCCATGACATATAAAAACATTACACTATGGGGTATATTCTATATAATAAATACATTTCATCAAGGTGTGTGACAAATTACATCACATGGCACTAATTATAACTGATTACATCACTATGCACTTAATTGTGAGAATATTCTCAGATCTTGTGTAATATATACATAGATATGTCCAGCCTGACATCATGTAACCTGGTACAGGTGGGGCTCCAGCATGTCAGAGGCCCCATTTTATCACACAGACTGTAACACATGTATGGGATAGGACAAAGTGGGAAACTGTTGGATTTGGGGGGAGACATTTCTTTCATGACAGTTTTAAGGATCTTTCTGTTAATCTCTCCTTGTGGGTTTGATTGGGTTGGGGTTAGGGTTGCCACCTTTTCCGGAAAAAAATACCGGCCTTCCTATATATTTATCTTTTTTCCCTATTAATAACATTTGGATCAGCCATCATTTTTACCAGCCATGCCGGTAAAATACTGGCCAGGTGGCAAGCCTAGTTGGGGTTGTAGTCCTGCTGCATGAGGAGTGAATATATTCTGTTCTAGGGGAATGAGCTCTAGGGGTAAATACTGCAGGAATTAATTATCTGTAATGCTTTAGGCATATGGCACACAGGACATTTTATCCACTAGTACCTTGCTGACCCACCATGGCACAAAAATACTACAGTGGTGCAAAGTTCTGGAGCAGAGGTCCAGCTCGTACCACTCCATGTGTGCCAGCCAGGTAGCTTTCTATTGCATAATTATATTGCATAATAATTATGAGCAGTGACAAGTGGACAGGGGATCTTCTTCTTATGCTGTTTTCTGCTGGATAGAAGCAGCTGATTAAATGCCTATAAGAGTGGTGAATGGCAGATAGGGGCAGTTTGTATGGTGCGGCTTAAAGTACCCTTTGTGCCATTAGCCTGAAGCTGCAAAAACACAGTGGGCCTGGAAAGACATTGGGAGAGGTGTATTCAGGGCTGAAACTAGGAGTAGGCAGAATAGGCACATGCCTAGGGCTAGGACCCTAGGCCCATACCTCTTTTGGCTCCTCTTTTGGCTTTGGTTGGACTGATGATGGGCTTCAATACCCCCGCCAACCCAGTCCCACTCCCTCCCGTTGGAAATGCAAGCTCCAGCATCCCCCAACCCCAATCGTTGCTGCAAAATGAAAGGAATCGTTAATCTCTACACGACCAGGGCAGGGAATGGCGGCATTTGGAGGAGCTGACTGGAGTTTGTGACTCGGGTGGAGCCTCCATGGTCGCAGCCCCAAGGGGGCCCGGACACCTTAGTCATATACTGCCACTCTGCCAGGGTATTGGATCAGTAACTGCAGCAAGTATGCTGACTGGATAGCAGAGGGGAGAGAGCATGGACCAGGTAGGACAAGGAGAAGTTGTGAGGGTGTGCTTGAGAACAGAGATGCAGAGCAGGAAGGTGAAAGTAGTTGCTAAGGGGGTGGCCATGTGAGACCAGGGACCTTGGGTGTCCTACTGTTTTTGCCTGACCCAGGGTGCAGTCAGGCAGGACCTCCTGAGAGTCCTATACACAGGTTGATAAGCTGTCAACTGGAGGGGCAGCGTTTTTCTCAGCTTTTCTCAGCCATGTAAGACCAGTTCAAGGGCAATTTTGGACAGGTCAATTTCAAGTGTCTTGCCTCCATGATAATTAAAGGGGTTGTTCACCTTATATTAACTTTTAGTATGATGTTGTAAGTAATATTCTGAGACAATTTGCAATTGGTTTTGCTTTTTTATTATTTATGGTTTCTGAGTTATTTAGCTTTTTATTCAGCAGCTTTCCAGATTGCAGTTTCATCAACCTGGTTGCTAGAGTCCAAATTACCCTAGCAATCATGCAATGATTTGAATAAGAGACTGTAAAATGAATAAAAGAAGGCCTCAATAGAAATATGTGTAAGAAAAGTAGCAATAACAATACATTTGTGGCCTTACAGAGGTTTTGTTTAGAGATGGGATAAGTGACCCCTATTTGAAAGCTGGAAGAGTCAGTTGAAGAAGTCAAATAATTCTAAAACTATAAAAAAAAAAAAGAAATAATGAAGGTCAATTGGCTTATCACTCTACTTCATGTGCACACTCATGTGATGAAAGAAGAAGCCATATCACACTTTGGTGTTCGCTGGGAGGAACCTTTAGCTGGTGACGTTTTCAGAACATTTGCCCAGGTATCAGTTGAGTAAATACAATCACTGGGGATGATTGTAACCCCCCCCCACCCCGTGTTGTTGTGGCCAGTTTAAATATATTGCAATATATGGACAAACAATCCCTGTTTTGTTTAAAGGGGAGGGCATTTTTTTGGAAGCTTAAGGCACAAAATGTCTCAATTAATGTCTAAATTAATTAGTTGATTGCAGAGGACCTCTTGTATTTGCCAGTGATTGTTGAATTTCCTTCTCCTTTAGATCTATGTTTCTGAATCTGACGTTTTTAAATTTATCAAAATGTTAATGCAAAAACATCAAAATTAAAAAAAAAACAATATGTACTCCAGAGTTGTATGGAGAAATTTGTTATTTTAAATGCAATAAAGTAGTGTTCTGGAATAACTCAAAGTCTTAATAACAGCCATATTCACAAAATAAATTAAGGGGTTTGTGACTTTATTCTTTTTAGCCATTCTTTTAACTTTGTGCTCCAATAGTATTAACAATTAGTCCTCTCCTTGCTGCTGAACAGCCTTTACACTCTACTCCCATGGAAAGGTTTCCCACCCACTGCTGTGACAATTTTGACTTCTATTCTTGCTGATGTATTCACATAGGAATTAGCTCTGGCTTGCAGTCAGTGTTCTAGTTCATCCCACAGGTGTTCAGTTGAGTTGAGGTCAGGGCTCAGTGTTGACCAGTCAAGTTTTCAGTTCCATATCCACGCTCACCATTGGGGCAAACTGTCAGGACTGCGGTTTAGGGCATGGCCAAACCTGCAACCCTGCCTATCTCTATAAACCAAGCATGTATGGGAATTACAGTGTGCAGGAATTAAACAGTAAAGAACAAGTGCTGAACCTTCCTCCACACTGTTGCCACAGGTAGGAAGCATAGAATTGTCAAGAATGCCATGCCATGATTATTATTATTAACATGTATTTATATAGTGCCAACATATTGCGTAGCACTGTAAAGTAAATGTGATTATACAACTAAATCACATGAATTATATACATAGAACATATGGAGTAACATACATCACAATCAATACCGGTACAAAAGGTGAGGAAGGCCCTATGCAAAAGAGACTGCAAGCCAGAGCTAATTCCCTCTAAAGGGAAGGGAGTAATACACAAGGTGTGGGAGTGGGCAAGATTGAATTAAGTGGGTGAGAAATGTGGTACTGTATGTGGTGAGGGTAGGCTTCTCGAAAAGAAGTGCATTTTAAGAGATTTCTTGAAAGCAGAAAGGTTGGGAGAAAGTCAGAAAGACTTTGGGAGAGCGTTCCAGAGGAGGGGTGCAGCAGCCCCTGCAAAGTCTTGAATGCGAGCATGTGAGGAGGTAATGAGAGAGGAGTTGAGTAGCAGGTCAGTAGAGGAGTGTAGTAAGCTTTGGGTGAGTATATAGAGATGAGTTCAGATGTAGGGTGGGGCAGAGTTATGAAGTGCTTTGAATGTCAGGGTCATAAATGATGAGTATCATGTAGTGAGCTGAGTGAATTGCTGAATGATCTGTGTCTAATTGATAAAGCAAGGAACAAAGCAGGATCCCGCACACCCAACAAATAACAGCAATATGCCTGGTGCTCACTGGCAGAGGTTCGGCAGCCCCACAACAGAGTACAGCAAAGGAATTCCAACGGCACACAGGACTGTGAGAAATCTTCAAAAATTTATTTCAATGCGGAGTGCGATGCAACGTTTCGCATCGCACTCCGCATTGAAATAAATTTTTGAAGATTTCTCACAGTCCTGTGTGCCGTTGGAATTCCTTTGCTGTAATTGATAAAGCATCCACACTTCATTGTGTCATTATAGCTTTGGGACCTATTTATGGTGTTAACTACAGGCTAAACAATAATAGAACCTGTATGTAATGTTGTTGGGCACAATAGACACATAAGGGTATATTTATCAAAGAGTGAAGTTAGAGGTCGTCACAGTCCGCTAGGGTGAAATTCCGCCACTCTTCATTAATTTCTATGGGATTTTGAAAGGCATATTTATCAAAGAATGAACTTTCACTTTCACCCATTGATTAATACTTTTTTAAAAATCCCATAGAAATGAATGGAATAGAATTAGAATTTCACTTTAGTGGAATGTGACGATCTCTATCTTCACTCTTTGATAAATATACCCCTTAGCCTAACATGGAAAGGATTATTTATACTTCAGGTCTAATTTGACTTCCTCTCTTCTCTCCAAATGGATTGCAAGCCTGTGGCACAAGCATACTCTTATTTTCTCTTCTTTTTCCTAGTGTGTTGCTTTCATAAATCCCTGCAATTACCAGCAATTCACAACAACACATTTATTGAGTGTGACAGATGGAACCATTTTAATATTATAAGAAATGGTGAGATAACCTGTGTCTTTAAATTCCACCTAATATACCTTTGTATAAGGAAAGGGCTCTTAATTTGCCAAAATGCTTACAAATGCCTCTTGACGAAATCACAAAGACTTTATTATATTGCCACTAGATGGCATTTTACTCAAGCTTATGTTTAGTTTTTAAGCTACAGCAAGCCTATAAAGTAAATGAATACAAGAAACAAGGCTACAGGGACTAATATATATATACATATATACTGTATATATATATATATATATATATCCATCACAGTATGTGCCATTTTCTAGTGTCACTGCTCCATCAGCTTGGACAGTAGAGGGGTGCTCAGACTTCATGTTTTGCAGCTTTTTAAGAGCCATTAAGGACTTATATAGAAGTTTCATTCATTGTTCCCTCCAGTTGGATGCATTGCATTGGGTAATTTTTCCCATGGTGAAAGGTGAAAAAGTTCAATCATGCAGTGTTGCTTTGAGAATGTGCCCTAACATACCTACATACTTTAATTCTTTATAATATGTAGGCAACTACTTTAAGTTGTAGTGGAGCAACACTGCCATTCTGCTATTAACACATAAGGGCTAATTTACCAACATTTTCTATATTTTTTATGCATGCTCATGAAGAAAAATACTGTTCAGTTTGTCATTGTACAAATGGCACAAAAATGTTTTCTTCAAGTATCTTCAAAATAGTGTTACTTTTATTATGTATAAAATATAAAAATGTATAAATAATTTTCACCAAAAAATGCAAAGACTTTCAGCAAGTTTTCTGCCTTTTTATGCCTTGATACATTTTGTGATAAAGGCAATTACTAGGAAGGCTCACCACAGCTTTTATGTAAGTGTCCAGAGGTTCCAGGACAGTACCAGACAGGCAGTGTAAGTTGGCTCTAATAGAAGGAGAAAAGGGCAGTTTATTGCACCCTGGTAGTGCCAGTAAGTCTGCAGCAAAGATTAAAATAAGGGATGGCTGCTGTCAATTAGCATTTACTTGAAGGGGAATTTACAAACTGTGAGTGTGGTTGCACTAAAATGTGAACATTTTAGCAGCTATTAATTAAAGGGGTTGTTCACCTTCCAAACACTTTTTTTTTCAGTTGAGTTGTTTTCAGATCATTGTTCATTATAAACAAAGACTTTTTATTTTTTACCGTTTTCCTAATATTTAAGTTTACATTTCCTGTGTCTATTCCTTCAGTCTGGCAACTCAATGATCCAGGTGCAGATTCTGAACTGTTACAATTTGTATCATTTCATTTATACAATTAGTTGTTACTTTTCTCAGCAGTATCTGGAATATTAGCAATTATTGTATCAATTCCAACAGCTGCCTTTAATGAAGCTCAGGGATTCTGCAAGGATTACAAAAATATCACATGGGCAGATTCGGGGAGATTATTTTGCCAAATCGCCTCTTCTTCGGGGCGACAATTTTCCCGAACTGCCTTACCGTCGGCTATAAAGAAAAATCGCTATCGGGATGACACTCGTGGCGATTTGTTTTCCGAAGTCGCCTGAAGTTTCCTACCTCCCCCCCAGGTGAAGATTAAACTTTACACTTCAGTATTAAAAAACGGTCACAGATAGAAAATAGAAAGTAATTGGAAAAAGTCTTTATTTCAAGTGAACAATCTGAAACCAACTGACCTGAAACAAGTGTTTGAAGGTAAACAACCCCAATAAGACATATCAATATCCCATTATAGTTAGAATTATTGTTGAGCATAAGTCAGTGTTACATGCAGATTCTCACTGGGTGTAAGAAGTCACGGCTGCAATTGTGGAATTCTGGAAATCAATGTCTGTGTTCATAAAGGGCTTAGCCTTCGCGGTGGCAGAGCCTGGAGCATCTAGCATGTGTGTGGCCCCATTATTTATAATCCAACCTTCAGCTCTCCAGCTGTTACTGAACTATAACTACAGGCTCACTATCCAGCCCCTTCCATGGAAGACACACACATCTGTGGGGTGCAGGATGCTCCTTTCTTTACAGTCTGCTTTTCTGCCAGCCCAAGGGTGGTAGATCCTGAATATTGCCCCCTAAAAATGTTGAACAGTAAACTTAATTTGACTTTAACTTAATAATGGTCTTTATTCATTTTGTGCCCCAGTAGTATTTTGAAGTAATTTGCATTTTTCCACTAATTCTGCAAATCTGGGGGAGAAGCAATATTAAAAAATAAAAAATGCCACAGTACAGTTATTCTCCCTATCCTGGTATCCTGGCACATGCACACTAAATCAGGGAAAGAGGAAAATATATAGAAAGATATAGAACATCTATGCCAGAGACCATGTACTTTTTTCTTAAACCTTGTACTGATCGTAACCAATACCTTAGGCTCACTATAGTCACTGTGCTCTAACTGGGTACGAACTGGGTACTTTTCCCTTCTCACTTAAGTCTAAAGGGGATTTCCTGATAAAGACTTCTGGATAGAAAGATACTGTCACAAACATTTGCAGGTTCAACAGTTTTATAGTTAGTTTATAACTAAGCACTTTAGTAGTAATAGTGGAAAAGTGGAATGGCTTATAAATCACATTTGCAATCAAGAAGAATCTCTGCTAAATTAGAAACTTTAAGAAACTTGCTGACTGCAGTAATGACAGGATATTTGTGTTTAGATTGTGCTTCTTTCTTATGTTAGCGCTATGCATGAATTTCTGTCCTATACAGATTCCATTCATACATATAAGATAGACACATATTCATTAAGTTCACCTTTTGTCCAGCTGAAACCTGCTTTTTGTCTTCTTGGAATTACATTTATTCTGGTCTTTCAACATTTTGTGCACAGGCCAGTATAAGCTGCAGACTCCTCTCCAGTCTAAGTTGGAGACTTATTGCCTTTTTAAGGGGCCCCTGACTGCCTGTTGAGCGATATCCAGCGTGTATCCAGTTTTATTTAAACATACCATTCAGATTTCGGATTGTTCGGACACCTGCCACTATATCCTTATAGGTTTCATGCTTTCTCTATTGCTACTTAATGGGCAAACAAAGAGGATATAGCAGGTGCTCAGAAACACTGAAATTAATTTTACAAGTATAAAACCGCAATTTGCTCGCTCTCACGAGTGCAATGAATAGTACTTGTGCTGAACATACTTTTTGATTTCATTTTATTTTTGAATCTGACACCAAAGTCACCTTCTTCCTCCTGTACACACAATTAAAACAAATTAACAGTCCAGTGAGAAGCACTGTATTTAAACAAACCCTTCCCTTCCCCCACCTAGAGCTTAGGCTTTGTGACAGTAACCAGTTTATTATACAGTGGCTTCTCAGAGGACTGCTTGATTTGGTGCGTGTACTCATAGGAACCAAGAGATGGAATGTGACTTTACCTTAAATTTCAGATTTTGCTCTTGAAGAAAAAAAAATCATGCAAAAAAGTTGCTGCAAAACTTGTTGTTAAAGGACATAAATAAATACTTTCCCTCAGTGCAAATGCGGACAAAGAGACCCTGCAATCTGGTGGGGGAAGCAGATAAGGGATCTTTCCATAATTTGGGTCTCCATGCCTTAAAGGGGACCCGTCACCCAAACAAAATTATCCAAATCCTATTTTATAATGTTAGTCAAGCAAAATGAACTTTAATTACACTGTATAAATTATTTGAATCTTGTTTCCATCAGTCTGGGAACTCATAATTATAGCCACCAGGAAGGAGCCATTTTGTGGACACTGTTATTAAGAGATACTGACACTAAAAATGAATTTTAGCATATGAATGTACATTAAATGTTACCTATAGGTCATGTTGATCATTTTTTTGCTGAGAGGTTTGTTTTTGTATATAATTTTTAGTAGAAGTTCCTAAGCCTGACTCTCTGACTTTGCCAACCTGACTGTCCCATCTCAGCCTGTTAGTTACAGTTTCTAATGCTAACGGACTCCTGCTGCACAAATATGGCAGCCCCCTCATACAGGAACATGGGGGATAAGACAGGTAATGTAAAAGCATCATGCAATTACTTTATGGCAAAGTTAGAAGTAGCTTGCAAAGCCAATATTATAATAGATGTAAAAAAAAGTTTAATTTTAGGTGTCAGTATCTCTTTAAGGCAAGCCTTGTATCATCTCAGAATCTTGTTTGTGCACCAGGGGACAGGGATGTCCATCCCCATGCACTGGTTACACAATTAAATCGTTAAGAGAGCTGGGGGAATGTAGGGAGAGGAAGTGCTGAATTTATTTATTATCATGTATTTATATAGCGCCAACATATTGCGTAGCATAGAGACGGGGCAAGCAATTACTTTCACTTTCCAATGAATGGAAAGTGAAAGTAATTGCTTGCCCCGCCTCTATGCCTAGGCATAGAGGAGGGGTAGGCAATACTTGATTGACAGCTGATATTTTAAAATGAGTTTACAACAGCTATGAATGCTTTAATAAAAAAAAGAAATTGGATTTCATATTTCATTTAAGAAGGACTTTTATTATACAGATTTTTATGTCTGGGTGATGGGTCCACTTTAAGTCTACTAGAAATCATGTAAACATTAAATAAACCCAATAGGCTGATTTCCCTTCTAGTAAGGATACATTATATCTTAGATGGGGTCAAGTACAAGTTACTGTTTTATCACTGCAGGGAAAAAGATTTTATTTTTTGAATTTGGATTATTTGGTTAAAATAGAGTTTATGGATACTGGATAACGGATCACATACCTGTATATGTTATTTTTCCAGGGCACAGAAATCGGTCATCCTTTCAAGAAAAGAAAAAGATTCTGCAAGTCAATAAAATAAACAAAGTTAAATAATAGATTTTATTTCATACATGATTTCCTCATGCAAACTGTACTAGAAATGAAACTGTACAGTCTGTGAAATGCTAAATCCAAAGATCTGAAAGTGACATACAGACAGTGACAAAGTTGAGAACTGGAGATTGTTTAACCCTTCAGTTTCGAATATTGGCTGAACACAAAGTTCCATTTTTTTTTTTTGTAACATAATTATTAATCATTCACCACAGACATTTTCTCTTCTTACTTACAAGTCACTAGATTAATTTACAAATTGAAATGATTTCAGAGTTAAAAAAAACACATTCAAATGTATAAATAAAAAACAAACATACTTTGCATTATCACGCAGAATCTTTTTTTTTTATAATTCTCGTGTTCAATACAGACCCCCCCCTTAACATGAAGTCAAAGCTTTCCTGCAGAATTCACATTTTGTACTACAGAGGTTCATTCGTGTTTAACAAAAAAAAAAAAATGTGCTGAATAAAATCCCTAGCAGGGATTGTAAAAACAAAAATGTAGTGCATTGTCCTCACATAAGATCATTTCTGATTAATTCATAGGATGGATGGACTTTTTTTTAATTCAGTCTAAAATATCCAATAAATTATTTAAATTAGCTTAAAATATATATATATGTATTTAATAAGTAATTCATGAGTGTTTTGGGTTATAGACGGGAAACAAACAAAAACATTGTTAATAAGCTTTTAAATCTTGTAAAAGAGATGTGGTTCTACAACCATGTAAACACTTGATTTACTAAAGTGAAACTACTTGAAATATTGCATTTTGAATCAGAATAGACAATGGCACATCGAGAAGACTCAATATCCTGCAGACAAGTGGAGAGTGCGAATGTGTACCCTACAATCTGATCCGCTCATAAACAACATCATGGAATGTTAGTTATCAAATAACAGATTTTCATTGTATAACCCGCAATCTGCTACAAACTAGCGGAACACTGAAGGCATCTTTAAAACATTCATCTTTAAAACATAATTTGCTGGAAAACTACTGATCCATTTTCCACCCGCTACCCTGGACACACACTCACATTATAATAACCTTTGCAAGATATATATATATACTGATCTGTTTCTTCACAAGAAAGGTATCAAAATTTTGGTACTGAAATATGACGTTGCTTACACAATAGTTAAGTACAAGGTAGCTTGCAAATACAATGACAAAAATATGTTTTGAGTTGTCCAATGTTGGCATTTGTACTTTATTTTTTTATTCTATTTTTTTTTTTTAACTTTTTCTTTTTTTTAGGCTTTACTGGTAGTCGTCTCTCATAGAAAACGGCAGATTGGGACGCTAGTGAAGCACATAAATAGGCAGAAATCCATGAAACTATTCTACTCAGAACTAGCAAACTAACACTGCACAGTGTAAATGTGTCACTATTTTAGATAGGCTTGCCCAAAGCACTAAAATGAACGAATTTCACTTTAACTACATTATGCGGAAAAAAAGAGCAAATGTGTTTCCTTTTCGGTATATTACATTTGGAAGTGAGGTGGCAGAGCTATAGGAAGTTCATGAAATTGTATAACTTGTGCAGTTTCAAATAAACATAAGAGAGTAAGGGTAGAACTCCACAAGTGTTTCTCATCGGATCGACGCCCGCTGACAAAACGCACGCGACAAGTCGGTCTGAAGATATTATTGGACTGAATGAAAAGTCGGAGGTAACAACTAGGGATGCATGGAATCCACTATTTTGGTTTTGGCTGAACCCCCAAATCTTTCAGCTGAATACCGAACCGAATCCTAACTTGCATATGCAAACTAGTGGTGGGAATGGGGAAACATTTTTTACTTCCTTGTTTTGTGACAAAAAGTCACATGATTTCCCTCCCCACCCCTTATTTGAATATGCAAATAAGGAGTTGGTTCGGCCTGACAGAATCCTGCTGAAAAAATGTGAATCCTGGTCGAATCATGGATTCGATGCATCCCTAGTAACAACTACACGGTCTGACTGTCGGATGAAGACATTGCTTTGTGCATCCACATCCGACAGTCGTGTCGTATGTAATGTAGTTTTTACCTGCGACTTTTCATTCAGTCCAATTAGAATCTTGACGCCAGCATCTTGTCACATGCGTTTTGTCGGAGGGAGTAGATCCAACGAAAAACGCTTGTGGAGTCCAGCACTAAAACAAAACATATATATATAATTATATGACATTCTCCCCCAAGATCCTCCTTCAAATGTGCAAAATAAAGGCAAAAATATTAAAAGCAAAAAGATCTTTTCTTTCTTCTCTCCCGCCTAGTGCATTATGACCTTGCCGAGAAGATCATAAGGGACTATGCAGAACTTTGGTATAAATGTCACAATGCATTCATAGCACAACCTCAGAAATGAGATTGAAATAGGTCACTGTGATTTCTCCCAAAACAAGAGTATCACGTTGCCATACATTGTCTCCTGCAGTACTGGAACAGCATGTAAGTTTAGGGAAAGAAGCCAGTACTTTAATCTTCCTGGACAAGAGAAGGACCTGCTCTTCAGTGGTTATTGTGAAAATAAAATCATAAATTGAAACAAAACAAAAGTTTTTTTAGGCTTTTGCAACCTTGAAAATAAAGATTGGCCTTCCAATGGTTTGCCCCCCTTAAGTCACTGGTGACTGCTAAGACCTGGTGCTACAAAAATGTTTTAATCAACTTCCTGATGACTGGGCAGGAGGCGGAGTCATTACAACTTGAGAGACTGCTGGTTCTGTACTGTGGTCTGCCATCTGGGTGAGAACTGATGTAGCTATTGCTTCTGCCATAGATGTTGAGCTGACTCCATTGGAAGTGCTGACTGAGCTGTGCTGGATTGCTTCCATCTGAGGGCTGCTAGGCACTGAGAGATCTTCTGAACTCTCATCTTTTTCAGCATCTGTTACATCAAAAGAAAGGACAAGAAATATAACATGTACTTTCATTTTATTTTATTAGCAAGGTGTTTATTATTAACAGGTGTATACACATCAACTGGTTTGTCCTGTGGATGCTTCCTGCCTCTGTATTGTTGCAAAATGTAACCCCCCCCCATCCATTGGATGAAGCTAAAAGCAAATGCTGGTATGGAAATCTGAGACTTTAGGAGTCATTTAGGGAGTAAACAAAGTGCAATTATGAATGCAATTGCCATGTGAATTCCCAGAATTACAGTTGTAGTTTGACGTTGATCAGAAAAAGTTATGCATCATTTCTGGAGTTTGGTGTGAAAGTGACATGCTACTGATTCTTTAGGTGCAAGAGTGCTATGCCTTATGACACAGGGCACTTATTTTCCTTATTCACAGCCACACTGGGGATATACTATTGATAATTTGTTGCTACTGGACTTCTAAATGAAACATTGTCAGATAAGTGAAACACTTTGTCTAATTGAAAGTTTAAATATTATGTTACAATTCCACCAGGTGGTGCTGTGATAACATGCTATATAAAGGAAATGTTGTAAAGTGATATGTTAGCTTGACAAAGAGCCGTGCGAGGCTCGAAACGTTGCTGCATATGTTGCCCTGCATGTGGAAATAAAGGCAATTTTACTAAAGTACGGAGTGCTGCCCTTTTGCTGTGTGACAGGGCACTGAGAGAACCGCGGAGCTACTACATGGACTGGAGTTAGTGGTTGCTTAAGGCTGGAACATCTACAAACTGATTGCATCCGACACGACTGTTCAATGTTAACGCTGCACTTTGCATCTTCATCCAACAGTCGTGTCGGATGCAATCAGTTTGTAGTTTGCGACATTTGTATTACTTACATTAGATCCGGCTCATCCAATGTGACACCTGTGCTTCCTCTAATTGCGCCGGATCGGAAGGACGCGCACCGTGTAGTTCCAGCCTAAGAGTTCCCCTCTGTGTCAATATGCACAGCAGCACTCAACTCAGGCTGCAAACACAACTATATGGAAGTGCAATAAGCAAATTGTATCACAAGTACCTTTAATAAATGGGTTTTACACAGAACTGACTGTGCTTGCAGTCGTAAATTACTAGTTTGATATAAATAACAGCTAGAAGGCTACGGGCTTGTGCACCTCATCCTGTTTTACGAATGTCTAGCTTCGTCTACAAACTCCAGGATACTCTAAAAGTTTTTGTCTGTCAAAGAATGCTGGGAGAGTCGTAATTTAAAAACAGAGGGCCAGAGGCCCTGTGTGCTCAACCATGTGCTCAAGATCATTAACTCACACAGGATTTCCTTCGTGATTGCTCATAAATGCATGTGTTAGTTGTAGTGAATGCTTACTTTGCTTGCCTTGAATAGCTGTGAAACCTTACCAGAATAATTGCTAGTTTTCTCTGCCTTACAGTTAAATATCGAAATTGCTGGGAGATAGGGACCAGTAAATCTCTGGTCGCATGCTAGGGTCCTCTAGTGACCAAACAGGTATAGTCTCAAAATTCCTGAAAAAAATCCCAAGAGCATGCATATTTGTACTAAAAAAATATAAAGTTTATTAACACAGGTTAAAAAGTATCAAAAAATGTCCCCACATTGCCTATGACTAAGTGCTAGGTAAGAATGAAAAGAGTTAGGCCATGTGGGGACATTTTGATACTTTTTAACATGTATTAATAAACTTTATATTTTTTTACTACAAATATGCATGCTCTTGGGATTTTATTCAGGAATTTTGACTCTCTGCCTTACAGGATCAGACTGGGCCGGCAGGAAACCGGAAAAAAAAAAACGGTGGGCCCCGTCGGCCCAGTCCCGCTATTGCCACTGCCCCTCCGTCCAGTCCGACCCTGCTGCCTTACATTTGTTATCAAAGCTGGAATTAATATTTATATGAGCTGCTTCTTTTTCCTTTTCGAATGCTTCTAGCTTGAAAATGTGGTGATGTGGCAGTGGGCAGGGCCTGGCTGGCAGCAACGGAAAGCTGTACGAAACACAGCAAATGCCGCTGATTGGAGCTTCTTTTTTGCAGCCCAACACAACAAACCTCTCTTAGAAGTAATATTTTTTGTAACCAACGCATTGTTAACTTCAAAGCTTTTCCATTTAAATAATACAAGGTGCTCTTGTTTATTTACAGCAAGACTCGCTGCTTATTTACTATGCTATAAATTGCCTTTTGCAGAGATAAAAGGATAGACTTGCTGTTCGGGACAATTTCACGTGAAACAATCTTCATTTCACATTAATTAAAACTGGTACAGACACAAATTCTGGAATTCTTCTGCTGCAAATAAAAATGAGTTTTCATCCTCGTGTGTAAGCTTATCCATTAAGTGAAGCAACTGATAATTGCAATACCTGATTTTAATGATGTGCACCCTGGAGAATAAGCAATATTTAGAGTCTAAATACCACCAGCTGTTCCAGGGATTCACACATTAATTGAGCTCAGTGTGCAAAAAATCTCAAACATCTTGCACTAAATCTATTAGTTCAGTCATTTTTATTAATCAGACAGTGAAAATATATCTATGTAATGCAATGATATTTTTTAGAAAAATGGACTAGATAATAAAGATATTAAAGTTATTGTTTAATGCCCTAAAATATGTTTCTTTAGAGAAAGTATGTAAATATACATATAAATCTATGCACACACACACATCCTATATATACATATTTTGAAAGCTTAGCACTAGGTACAACAAACCATACGGTATAATACATAAAAGGGATCTGAGCTCCAATACCTGTATTTCTTTATCGCAAAAATGAAAATTGAATATAAGCTTCAGCATACCGAAATAAGAAACTTTGTAAATACAATCGATTAAAAGCATCTGTTTCTCTTCATTCTCCCTTCATGCAGCAGTTGGGTGTCAGATATTCATTGACAGTTAGATCCAATATATCTTATAGGCAGCCTTTCTTTCCTAGCAGATGTTAGAGCTCATTCAAATAACCGATTCCAGTACAAACAAAATACCTGCCTTTTGTACAAATCCTGCATGTAGAGAGACATGAATACATCTTCTAGGCAAAAGGAGACCCCGAAAAAATATATATAAAAATCAGAATTTTTTGGATTTGATGCCATAAAATTCAGAATTTTTTATGAAATCATCAAAAAAACCATAAAAGTTCAGATTATGGTCCGAAAACCAGCACAGACAATAATATCTTCAAATTGCAAATAGGACCTCTGTCATGGACTTCTACAGGATCTCGACAGGTTAAAGGTGGAGTATTTTCAGATTCTGACTTTTTGCAGCCTCTGGGTAAGTTGAGTTTTTTTTTTTTTATAGTATTTTTTAGCATTCGGACTTTAATAAATAACCCCCATAATGTAATTTATTCTTTCATAAGTACACAGAAGGGGGAGGGGGTAAATAAAAGACGGCTCTGTGTAACAATGTATGCTTTATTCATTCCTGGAAGCATCCATTCTCCATTGTGTGAGTTTATCAGATGAGAAGGATAATAACCTCATCCATGCAGCAATCATTGCTAATACCTATGCTGGTATGCAGTTCCAATTTACTGCAAAATGTTATTCTCTACCCTGTCAAATGTCTTTGCATCCACAGAGTAAGATTTATCAGCTCAGAAATGACAAAATCAGTACTCTAAATATATATATAGCAATAGAGAGTTGCATTTACTTCTCAATTCTTTAAAATTAAAAAATATTGCCTGCTCTGATAAAACAGCTTAGAATAACTGCAAGTAAAGATGGAAGCTATTAAGTTTTATCGCAAGCACCTGAGGAACTGTTTGCATGCAATTCAAAATGTTTCTTTATGCTCCTGAATTACTGACACCGGCAAATTAAAATGAAGTGGCTGCATATGGCAGAAACAATCTTCACATTTACAAATATCCTGGAATATCATTAAATCATAAAGGAGAAAGCTGCTGTTATATATTATGAATGCTGCCTAATGCATTCCCAGCTTTGTTATTTGTTACAAATTTGTGTACCAGGGACAAAATTGGCCATTTATTCTACAGCGGCAGCTGCTTGATGTACTTTATATCATGGCCAAAAAGAGAAAGAGAGCATGGAGAAAAAAAGCACAATTAAAGGAAAACTATACCCCCAAAATGAATACTTGAAGGAAAACTATACCCCCAAAATGAATACTTGAAGGAAAATTATACCCCCCAAAATGAATACTTAAGCAACAGATAGTTTATATCATATTAAGTGGCATATTAAAGAATCTTACCAAACTGGAATATATTTTTAGGTAAATATTGCCCTTTTACATCTCTTGCCTTGAACCCCCATTTCATGATGGTCTGTGTGCTGCCTCAAAGATCACCTGACCAGAAATACTGCAGTTCTAACTGTAACAGGAAGAAGTGTTGAAGCTAAATACACAACCCTGTCTGTTAATTGGCTCATGTGACCTAAGAAGTATAGATTGTTTGGTATGTTTGTGTGCACAGTGAATCGTACAATCCCAGGGGTGGCCCTTGTTTTTTAAAATGGCAATTTTCTATTTATGATTACCCAATGGCTCATACTACTAGAAAAGTATACTATGAAAATGGTTTATTTACATGAAGCTGGGTTTTACATATGAGCTGTTTAATGCAATATCTTTTTTTAGAGACCTACATTGTTTGGGGGGGTATAGTTTTCCTTTAACCTTTAAAATGCTGAAGAGGTAAATAGTGTTACAAGTTATTACTAAACATAGCTTCTTTAGTTGTTTTATGTGTGGACTTGCTACTATTTCAGCCACATATATAAAACATTAATGGAAGGCAGATAGATATTTTAGAAACCTATTTGGGGAATCCTTATGGACTACATTACCAGTTGCTAATTTAGTTTCTTCACAGAAAGCCTTTAATGGACTCAAGCATTTACCAAAACATGTCCTGCTTTGATCAATGTGTTAATTGTTAGATTAGTTAAACCAGAATTCTGTACAATGGGATGTTAAAGTTTAGAAGCAGCAGTACCGGCCCAAGCTGGAATGCTACCCTAGGCAAGGTGTTCTGAATCCTGACACTCTCACCTCATTTGTATACGGCGGAAAGTTAAATTTCAATGGACGTCTATGTTGCAGAAAATACATTACACTACACAAGCCCAGGGAACCTTAATAAAATAAAATAGAGTTGTTTTTTGAGGAACTCCTATCTACTCTATTGCACTTCGCCTGGTCTGAGGTGGCGAAGGCAAGTCTGGCGCAAGAGGTAACTTCATTAAAATCCGCATCTTAGTGAATTTGCGTAGTTCTGTCCATTCGCCAAAGGCGAAAATTCGCCTGGCGTTAGAATGTGAAGTAGCGCTACAGTCTATCTCCTTCGCTAGTAAAGTTACACCTGCACCCATTAGTAAATCGGCAAAGTAACGAAATGACGTCACGCTGGCGAATTTTCGCCAGCGCTAGTCACTTCGCCCTTTAGTAATATTTGCCTCTTCTGCTGCCCCCTAGTTCTGCCATCAAGAAGCTCTATCGCTCACTGAATCATTAAGTCCCAATGACAGAGCAGGAAAATGAACACAACCCTCAGGAAAAAAAAACCTAGTAAATGTGCCACAAAGTATGTGCTCAGAGTCTATTGATATGAGAGCTTTCTGCTGTTGACTATATATCCATACATATATACATATTTCACAGGTTGGTAAACCAACATTTTTTGCACTGATTTCATATGTGAAAATGGCAAGTTACCTGGCTCTATAATAGGGCTCTATTATTTGAAGCCCATTATCCAGAAAGCTCTGAAACATGGAAATGCCATTTCTCAGTCATATTTAAGCAAATAAAATGATTTCCCTTTTTTCTGTAATAATAAAACTATCCCTTACACCTGATTGTAACTACGATAATGTTTCCTGCCATGCTGCACAAAACTGAACTGAATTTAATCATGTGCGGCAAGATTAATTTTTCATACCGGCATGTGGAAAATATTTGTATTAAATACTCCAGCAATAACCTTGCCTTATTTTCATTATTTTATTTGAAACACTAAGAGATTGTGTATGTGTGTGTGACGCTGATATTAATGGTAGCACAGTTCATTTTGGCAGTATTTCACTGATGTAGCCCAAGGCCATGGGTAATGGAACATTACTCACTATGATAGCCAGATTTCTTCTGCATGGCGGTTACAGGGCAATCTTTATGAGCCAGAAGAAGCTGTTTCAGCTGCGCCACTTCATTTCTCAGCAGGGTGACTTCATTCTGGAGGTAAAGGGGAAACTTTCTGTTTAGAACCAACTGGAACAAATCCTCAAAGTTCATAGCTAAGCAATAATAGTAGTGGACTACGTACTTAAAGATAGCAACTTAATTGCACATTGTGAAATTTTAAAAAAAATACGCATATATGGGTATGGGACCTATTATCCAGAATGCTCGGGATACACCCAATTGGCTCATTCTACTTCCAATAAGGATTAAATATATCTCAGTTTGGATCAAGTACAAGCTACTGGTTTATTATTACAAATAAAAAGAAAATCATTTAAAAAAATTTTTTGATTATAATGGAGTCTATGGGAGACAGCCTTTCCGTAATTCGGAACTTTCTGGATAACGGGTTTCCGGATAACGGATCCCATACCTGTATTATAAAGTGCTGCTATATAAAATATAGTATATATGTAGAGAGAGAGAGAACGAACTGTAATATGTCCTTCATTTTACTGTACAGGTATGGTATCTGTTAGCCGGAAACCTGTTACCCAGAAAAAGGTGGTCTCCTATAGATTCCATTAAAATAAAAAAAAATTTAAAAATGATTTCCTTTTTTGCTCTGTATTAATAAAACAGTACCTAGTACTTGATCCAAACTAAAATATAATTCATCCTTATTGAAAGCAGAACCAGCCAAATTGATTTATTTAATGTTTAAATGATTTCTAGTATAATTAAGGTATGAAGATCCAAATTACAGAAAGATCCGTTGTCCCAAGCATTCTGGATAACAAGTTCCATACCTGTACTTCTATTATTTTCATTCAACATATTCTGCAGTGTTTAAAAAAATCCTTCTCATCAGTCCATGCCCCAGAGACACTTAGGGGCATATTTATCAAGGGTCGAATTTTGAAGAAATGGGAGTTTTTATTAACTCCCATAACGAGAAATTCGAAGAAAAAAAGACCAACCAAAATTTATTAAAAAAAATCTACGTTTTTTTTCTGCGGGTGAATAAGAAGATCGCATTTGAATTTATAAAAGTCTACCAAATGACTCCAAGTTCTAGGAGGTCCCCCAAAGGCTAAAACAGCAATTCGGCAGGTTTTAGATGGCGACTGGTCAAAGTTTTAAAGAGACAGTACATGATAAATTTTGATATTCGTGTGACATTTTTTTCAAATTCAAATCGAATTTTGGCCTACTCGATAGTTGAAGTACACAAAAATAGCTCGAAATTCGAATTTTTTTTTGCATAGAATTTTAACTTCGACCCTTGATAAATCTACCTACCCCTTACACTCTAAGTCACTATTACATTCAATCAATTTTATCGGTCACCCATTAACCTGTATGTTTTTGAGTGTGGGAGGATACTGGAGTACCTGGAGAAAATCCACATAAACACAGGGAGGACATAGAAAATTCCTGCAGATTGCAGCAGTGTTAACCACTGCACCACTGTGCTGGTCACATACTTCTTCAGATGCAATAAACCACTACTGTATATAGATACGGAAAAACAAAGTACACTTTTGGGTCTTTTTAAAAAATAATACGGATGTTTTGGTCCTTGTCTTTATGAGAAGCCCTAGTCCGTGGCTGAAGATTGCCTTTCACCCACTTTATAAGCAGCAAAACCTTTTACATGATCTAGCTACAGAAATACACTTACAATATGTGGTCATCCATATTTTGAAGAATTCCAGGCCTCCAAATAGGCAGCCATCATTGTGATAAAGGATGGCAGCTAGAGTGTTTAGGGCATTAAACTGTTGGGTCTTTCTTCAGAATGTCTTACTGTAGGTTTAATAACTAGTAATTCTGAGAATTTCTAACTAACCACCAATAAATTCCATGCTGGTTAACACCTTATGAGCCTGCACAACATACCCTGGTATGCAATTATTACAGGGAATTTCAAAGGAAAGTTATTTTTAATAGGGCAAATATGGCACAGGTCCAATGGGTTAATTTTCAAATAAAATGTTTATGAGCTGTTGAAAACTCGCTGCAAACTGAAGGTAAATCATTACAGGAGATGGCACAAACTATAGAAAGCGAAACAGACTGCAGAGACTGAATGGTGTGTTTGAGAATAATTAAAATTTATGAACGCAGGAACAAAAGTACCCAGTGATTTTATCTCAATATTATGCTGTGTTCACACTATTGTTATTTTGATATGGCTTATAATTTTCCTACTTCTCTTGGCAACATGCATATAAAGTGGAGAGCAAAGCTTTTTGTCTGTAAGTCAGACTAGTAAGTAAATGTATAGAAAAAACTTTAATGCTTGTTTATCCTTAAATACAAGGGCTAAGTGGGGTGATATAAAGAACACAATTGTTGCCCTAAATAGCAGACTTATTTATTACCTGACTAAATGTATATTTTGGTGGCTTTGTTTGGGGTTGCTGCTACTTGTGTAGCCTTGCCTGAACCCAGCCATAGTCTTGAACAAAAGCAAATCACAGTGCACCCTGGAGTTTATAGATCCCTACCAAAGAAATGTATGGAAATGTTTCTCCTGTCCGTCACCCTATGCTTAAGAAACAAGAGAAATAAGCCCCCCTTATTATTTCTACCTCCCACAGCAGACAGAGAAAAACAGCTCCCCTCCCCAGTCAATGGACCCCCACATGCAATGCTGAAAATGGCCTGAGGAAGGGATTTGCTTAGGAGATTAGTCTCCCACCCTTACACAGCAAAATACATTTGCTTTATTGGGAGCTTGTACCTTTTATTTATAATGTACTGCATTTAGAAGCCTGCTAAAGCAAATTTCTCTTAAATGAACCCATTGTTTTCTGTTAGATTAATAATTACAGGGACATTTTTTTTTAGTTAATACGACCACACTGCGAGTCAAAACTAGGGAACACATTTATAAAGAAGTCATATAGTGCATAGGGTAGCTTTGTGCAATTTATATTATTCTGCCCAGCAATGTTGTACTAAATGCCATCATGGAGGAGTAGTCACAAGGATTATGACTATTAATGAGCACTTTGGGTTATAGCAACATTTAATTTGGAATTTACATAAACCTTAATTATAAAATTCTTAAAGATAAAAAGATTTGTGCAATCAGCCACAAAGCTCTGCTAAATTGTAGGGATAGGTTTGGCCCTGTATGCGTAAGATCTACGAAGCAGCTGGCATGATCAATACATCCAAGCAAGAACTTAAGCCAAAAACAAATGGTATCTATGTTCCTAGTTTCTTCATATATAAACCATAAGGGGATGATTTATCAAAAAATCCAGTTGGTGTTTCATTCTTGATTTGAAAAAAATGCTGAGAAAAAAACACTGATTGTGAAAAAAAAAAACATTTCATTATTTTATGAAAGCTTGAATAGTTAGAATTAAAGAGAGAGAAAAAAGTCACCTGAAAAAAACTCAGCAAGTAAAAGCTGTCTGCTCATATCTAATCTTATATTGTTATATGCAAGCTTAATGGATTTAAAGTGTTACCTTTTATAAACTTAACAAAATAGCTACACCATGAATTTTGTGAAGTCTCTCCACCTGCTAATTCAAAAATGAATATATGCCCTTAAATAGCATATTTCACCATACAGTCATATGTGTTACCAATGTAATTACTAAATTACTGTGCTAAAATGCAGGGGTGTTTCCAGTAGTCCCAATGAGACCTCCCTCCAACCTCAAGCTCTTACTCCAGACACACGCCATAATACGGTATAGGAGCAGTTCTTGAAATTTTTTGGACAAGTGGTCTAGCCGTAATTTGGATCACCATACTTTGTCACCTAAATAATTTAAACATTAAATAAACCCAATTAATTGTTGCCACAAATATTGATTTATTCAGTTTGGTTACCATCAAATACACTGTTTTGTAATCCCTTGGAAATCCCAGCTCCAAAGCATTCTGGATATTATATCCTATACCTGCATTATGTACAGTATGTATGCTGCATGTCTTTCCAAGAGTATTTGATTACTCTTAAGGGAAGTTAAGTTTTCCTTTACATTTTTCAATTGTAATGGAAAGTGTATGGGGCAGATTTATTAACAGTCGGTAATATTCATTTGAGTTTTAAATATTAAATTTTTTTCAAAAATAACCTCCCAGTCGGAAGTATATTCGAATTTATTAGAATTAAAAAAAAAAACATGAATTCGAAATTTGATAAGGTGAACAGCCTCTTTAACTGTTTTAAATTAATAAATAAATAATGATGTGTGGGTCAGGTTTTTTATAGACCTGCACTAGCCCCCCACCTGCACCTGCCTGAGCCCAAAACAGTTAAAATATATTTTTTCATATATTACGATGGGAAATATGCTACTTGAAGCACATGTAGTGGTGACAGGAGGACCCCCTTTGCAAGAGCTTTCTGACCATGGCAGCAGTTGTAAACCTACCCTATATGACATTAAATTAATAATTCAAATGTGTCTTATATACACAGAGGGTGTGAATACTGGTAAAGTAAATCCTCAGCTTTTCTTTGGCTATTGCATATGAATACATTTTTAACCAGTTTGTTATAAATACTGACAATATCCTAACAATGTATAATAAAGATATACGATCTTCTAGCTCGAAATGTGACTACTTCTGAAACTTTTTTGTAGGCTAAATTGCCATGCTAAAGGCAGGCCTCCAAACTTATTAGTTTTACTATTAAATGCAACGTAAAAAGTAATCATGGGTCATTACTGCCCACTATGCTGATCAGCTTTGCCAGCACTTCAAGTGAAGAGTTATTAAGGAAAACGCAGCATTGATTAATGTGCTCGCATAAAGAACGGTTTAATTATTTCTTTGACATTCAATTTTCTTTGCAAGTCATTTTGTTCTTCACAGCCAATGGTTTCGCTGTTGGCAGACAGAAAGAAATTTTGTTCATCTCAAATTGCCGCCAACATGGTCATTTTAACCCTTCATAGAGTGGATGGGGTGGCAAATCCTTAGCTTGCATTTTTTTAAAGGTACATTTTATTAATTTTAACAAGGACAAACACAAACATACAAAATACAATACAATGTCTGGTAAAATGTATTATATATACATGATTATAATATTATTTATAATACTATTAAGTATTAATATACAGGCAGGAGAATAGTATAGCTGAACATTTGTATCCAAACCAGTTTAAATTTTTGCATATTACATAAAATCAGATGATTAGGATTTCATTACTGTAACGTTACTGTATTAGAAGGCATTTTTGGGCAGTTTGCTAAATGGTGGCGTTTGTTCTCCCACAGGTGACAAAATGCCCTGTGAACCATTGTTGTTGGTGTCTGCTCATTATCTCACGTATGCCCCTGAAAACTCACCAAAGCCTAAGCTGGTCCATTGCTGTGATATCTCTTACAGGATCAATTCTCATGTATTGAACACCTTTATGGATTTACAGAATAATATACATTAATAATTCCTTAAGCCTATTAAAAGTGGAGATCGCATTTACATTAAACATTTAGTATGAATGGTCTTCATTACTCACTATTTATAAATAATAGGCTTCCTATTCTTTATCTTTCTAGCCTGGAGCTGAATGTGACCAACCAAACAACAGAATGTGAAGTTTCTGTTTTAGTGTTAGTCTTCTTTATTGCAGTTTTTTTTCTATTGTTCATCTTTTATAATATCAACCATATATCAGTTTAATATATAAACCGGTCAGCTGAGACAAATAAAATATTCAAAAAAACCACTTAAAAAATAAGGAACAAAATGATCTAAGGGGTCTCCACCATATTAAACTGTAGTTGTTAAACTTCTTAATATGTGGAATCATAATACAAACACAGTATGAGTTCCTTGCAGGTATCCAAAATGTTACAGCAAATGTTTATTTATACTGTATATTTAAGTGCAAGACTGTCCACACTTGTCAACAGTATTTTGATTACAGGTATGGGATCTGTTATCCGGAAACCCGTTATCCAGAAAGTTCCGAATTACAGAAAGGCGCCTCCCATAGACTCCATTATAATAAAATAATCCAGATTTTTAAAAATAATTTCCTTTTTCCTCTGTAATAATAAAATAGTACCTCGTACTTGATCCTAACTAAGATATAATTAATCCTTATTGGAAGAAACACCAGCCTATTGGGTTTTTTTTAATGTTTACATGACATTCTAGTAGTCTTGTGCTGTGATGACCCAAATTACAGAAAGACTCGTTATCTGGTAAGCCCCAGGTCCCGTTTCTGGATAGCAGGTCCCAAACCTGTACTGGAATTGAGAATTGCTAAGCCAAGCACAAATATAGAAATAGTTATGATATTACAGGTATGGGACCCGTTATTCGGAAACTTGTTATCCAGAAAGCTCCGAATTACGGAATGGCCATCTCCAATAGACTCCATTTTATCCAAATAATCTACATTTTAAAAAATTATTTCCCTTTTCTCTGTAATAAAACAGTACCTTGTACTTGATCCAAACTAAGATATAATTAATTCTTATTGGAAGCAAAACCAGCCTATTGGGTTTATTTAATATTTACATGATTTGCTAGTAGAATAAGGGGGTTATTTACTAAACTCCGAATGCAAAAATCACAAAAAATTCGTGAACATCGTATGAAAAAAGTAGATTATCCCGCAAAGCAAATTTTCGGGAAAATGTAGTAATAAATAAGCGTAGAGAAACCAGAGCGGTTTTGATAGTAGTTTGTAGCAGAAAATATTGAAATAAATTCGTACTTTGATAAATAACCCCCTTAATGTATGAAGATCCAAGTTACAGAAAGATCTGTTATCAGGAAAGCCCCAGGTCCAGAGCATTCTGGATAACAGGTCCCATACCTGTATATTTGAATTTGTGTGCAGTATCCTAAATCAGTATCAATCTAATCCTTAGGTAATCACACATACAGTAGACCTATGTCAGTACCCTTGTAAGAGGGATATTATTAGTCACTGCCATTAATCATATAAAGAAACAAGGCCACTAGAAATGTTTGGACTCCTGTTTTGCAGACTTTCTGCATTAGTTGCTAATTAGAATTCATGTGAGCATAATGTGCTATTCCTGTACTTGTATACACTACTAAATGTGTGTTAGAGATGACACAGTATGAAATGGAAAATGTTTTAAAACATTATTATTAAATCTGGGGCATGGGTGTTGTAAGGGCTTAGCCCAACACATTTAGGAACTGTGATTTATGTTGTTGAAGCAGTTGGGATTAGTATCATATTTGTCTCTGTCTGACATCACAGATATCAAAATACTTTACATTGTTATATTCATTATACTGAATTATATAACATTTATATGTTGAGAAAGTATATCCAAAAATTAAACTCTATATAAGGGGCATGACTGATTCTGTGCCATGTTTATAAGTAAAAAGAAGCCAAAATTTACCATCTATATTTTTATAGATGGTAATGCATTAATGTGTGCAATCCCTATGCTTGTCATATGCACTATTGATTGACTAGGACTAACCATGAAACAAGAGGTAAACTCAGGTGCGTTAAACACGGATGTCTATGTGAAGGAAAAGAGAGGCATCTGTGAAATGTAGCCTTATAATGCACAAGAGCCTCTTAATGGGATCCTGTAAATTATATCCTTAGAAACAGTGCTTAGTGATATCATCAGTTATAATCAGTGCTTAGTGATATGTAATTTGTATAACCTGACCCACTGAAACGTGTGTATTATAACAAATAATGTACTCTTTGTTGTAAAATATGAGGATATTAGAAATCACCTTGGAGTTACAATGCCAATGCCTTTACATGGTCAAAGAACATCTTGGTGACTTATAATATTCTTATATTTTACAATAAGTGGTACATTATTTCCAGTATAATACAGAAAAGTAATGAATATGCTGTAAATTTTATCCTTATAAATGGTGCTTCGTGATGTCATCCGTTATTATGTTTATTGCTCAGTGACATAATCTGTGTCAATGAAAATTGAAGCCCTTATGTACAATAAAATTATATTTCACATATTTACAAAATGCAGAGTGCACTTACACAGTATAAATAAAACAGTGCCTCTGTAAAGAGGAGGCATTGCTATGATTGCGTATGTGCATTTGAGCTTGCCGATCCCCCTGTGCATGTATATGACGATTTTTAAGTCTTGCTTCAAATGTAAACTTATTTAGTATTTACATTTCCATATCTTGAGGGTTTTAAAACTTTCTGGATCTTCTTTTGCTTTTCATTTCTTGATGTACTGATATAAGGCCAGTCAGAATTTGGAATTATATTAATACACAGCAATTGAAACACAACCAATAAATGAGAGCATCCTTTGGCAGGAATGAAAGCATTAATACTAATAGAGCTCTTAAGTAGCCATATGGCTTTTACACACGATTTCCATATTGTGCTAGATTTTTTTTTTTTATTGGCACCAGCTTGTCTGTTTCTCTCCTAAAGGTTTGCAATGCCTCAAGACCACAGCTTTTAAATTAAAAAAAAAAATGAACTAAAAAGTCCTGTGCTTCCTTGAGTTTGGTAGTCTCCCAAGGCGTTAGTTATTGACATAATGATGTCTGTCTAGAGTTTATCTGCATGAATGTCTTTCCCTAATCTTCTACACATTGGTCATCAAATGAAAGACTGTAAGAAGTCAGAGCCAAATGGCACAATGAACTGCACTTAATGAAGAACAAAAAAAGAGGTTTTTTTTGCTTTTTGCTGGGGGTCAAAGTTCCTTTTTGGCACCAAAATGTTTATATGGTTTGTATATATGAAAGACAAGAGCAATTTCTTGCAATCAAGCAAACTCTGCAAACCCCTAAACTAAGGGAAATTGTCACAATACAACAACAACTGTAGGTGTTTGTCTACTGTGTGTATATAGAGACATGGCATAATACTGTATGTATTCAATCACTCTAAATGATATGTTGGTTTTCATATTTTTGTACCATATACTGTGATGGAAACCTCATAACTTACATATATACACTTCTCTCTTATAAATAAACCAGGAGACTTTCTCATCTTCAGTCATAAAAATGAGATTGTAAGGCTGGTGGCTTGGCTATAAAAGATATATATAGCACAGTATAATATTATTTATTGGACAGACAACACATATTTATAACATATAATGCTATGTTTACATAAGGGCATCAATGCATGTCTATGTTTATTAGAGTGACTAGAGAACTTGGTGATAGTACAACTGACTTGGCATTGTATAGCTGTGTGTTATATATATATATATATATATATATATATATATATATATATATATATATGTGTGTGTATATCTATATATATATTTATTTGTGTGTGTGTGTGTGTATATATATATATATATATATATATATATATATATATATATATATATATATACACCATGCACTAATAAAAGCTCTTTGATTTATGTTTGATGGTCATGGCTGTGAGTGCTTTCATAGACTGTTGCAACACTTAAGGGTTAAAAAATATCCTACATGTTCTGCCATTTATTCCACAAAATAAATCAGGTCAATAGTGGTGTCTAGTAATGAACAGATTTGGCTATTAAAATAACTTTGAACATTTGTATTCAATGTATATTCAAAAATTGCATAAAATTATATTTTCTTTCATTAGAACAAAAAAAACATTTTGGTCTTTTGGTTGGTGGACCTCTTTAATCACAGAAACAGTTAGCCATATATTATTCTTTTTTTTCTAATCCTCTCTGCAAATTAGAAATGTGATACTAACCGTCCTTTAACATTCCATCTCTCTTTTATTTTTATATTGAGGAGCACTTAAAAAAAGTATTGGAGCAGCACTAGCCAAGTAGTCTGTTTTATATTAAATAAATATTTAAAGACATTTATAATGAATTTACCAACTGCAACAAAGAACAAACAGAATACTTAGCTATTTGGATTTTAATGTTTTCCATTCTTATTCTATGTTTAAAATTACAGAAGGCTGATATATAAAGAATTATGGTGGCAAGCTTTGAAAACCCAATTTCCTTGTTTGCAGTTTAGGTAAATAAACAGAGATGAGTGTTTCCACATAGATTGACTACCTTCCTTTAGGGTATTATGCTGCGTGCTTACAAGACGATAATATGCTTCCTGTAATGAACATAATAAAGCATCACATTTTTATTACTACAAAACCAACAAATCATTTTATGTGAATTTACTCTATATTTGGAAATGTTTTTTCTTCATTGGCGATGCCCAGAAATAAGATGCATCTGTTTACATGCTGGTTCTGTCTAACGTATTAAATTATCATACTGATTCCCTAAATACAAAAAAGTTTTGAAAATGACAGAAGGATGCAGAATATTTGAACATCACTGAATGCTACCATCAAATAATTTGCCGTCTTCTTCAAGGCTATGGTGTATATGGTGTATATGGTCATTTTTATATATTAATGAAAACTAAATGCTAGATTGTACACATATTTGTAAACATGCGTTTTATGTGGTATAGTTGACTGGTTTAAAGCCCTAGTAACCAATTACCAAATGAAAAACATGATGGAAAATGCAGTAGGGCATATAGGGTATAGGCCAACCTAATTGTGCAATTAAAATTCTATTTAAATCTCAATTTAAAAAAGAAAAAGTGTATATTCATTACCAAAAACTAGCAGTATGGAAAACATATTTCATATCTACATTATTATGTGTTTTATACATGTAAAAAATAATAGAAAAAAATAAAATCACCTGCAAAAGGACCTTATACAAATTACGGGAAAAGAACATGGTCTATCGTTGTTAAAATTCTACTTTTAATGGGCTTTACCTGTAGCTGCACATTGAAAGAACTGAGGTCCTCTGCTTTTTTCTCTAGGGATTGCACCCAAACTTTTCGCTTCTGCCTGCACCTGGAAGCAGCCGCACGGTTCCGTTCTAAAAACTTCCTCCTTTTTTCATCTGGGTCATCGCTTGCTGCTTTTCTCCGGCGCCCCCCTGTGCTTTGAGTTTGTGGAGTGGGGGGAACAGGGGATGCCTGCAACAAACAAGGACAAAGCAGTTGGTGTTTAGAAAAAAAGAGTCCACCTCTTTAAGTTTAAAGGTGTTTCATAAGTCACATAAAAAGATTATTACACTGTTGATTTTCAACCAATTACGTTTGAACTTGCTCTTCTTTTTAACATTTATTGAAAGGAGATTTAGCACACCTTTGTTTAAAATAGTAAAGTGCACAACAACACCTACATTTACCGAATGTTAGATGCAAGGGGTAATTATTTTCCAAAAAATGTTTTAAACAGGAAATATCCCCTCATGATGAATCTTTCAGCAACTGCAAAAATCCAGTCTCACATTTTCAGTGTGCTACTGGATAATTGCAGCTGTATACTGATCCCTATACAAGGTAGAGTTCTTCCAGTATTGGCACCTTCTTGACTGTATATACAGCGGGATGAGCTCCCCAATTTTGAAATCTTTCAGCAATAGGATACAGTATATATTTAGGTATCCAATGAAAAAGATTAAACTAGGAATTGTATAGACATAATGATACCATCGATACTTCCCCAGTGTCCATATATTACAATTTTCAAAACAAAGAGGCCAAGCCAACATTGCTGCTGTAAAAGTGGAACTACAATTTAGCCATATAAATATCTTATGCTACTCTTATATTAACAGTCGATAAAATTGTATTTTGGGGAATTTTAAATTGTCATTTGTCTGTGACTGCTGACAAAATTAAAAAAAAAAAAAGGTTAGGAGTCATTCGTAGAGAGGATTAAACATAGCATTTAGAGCAGAGTACCATTATTCTTACAATGCTGACATTTAAAAAGATCAGAATTAAAAGTGACTTGTCTTAGATGACAGGGAAAGCTTGTTGGTAGTTCCTCAAGTTTTGTTAACTCCATTAGAATCAATTTGTACTCAATAACGATCTAGTTTCAATTTAAGACAGAAAAAGAGACAAACCTTTGAAGTCCAGTTCTAGTGATCTAAATTCTTTTTGTAAGTTATAAAACGCTAATTTTATGGATAGATATTTCATGTACCCTTAACATCTGCCAAAATTAAGAGAAGACAAGTTAAGTTGGCCATTTGTATTTGGTTTGGGAAGTCAGGGTGATTTTCCATTTAAGAAAAAATACTTGTTCCGACCCAGGTGCTATCCAAACGTGCTTTCATACAAAAATGTGAATAAGTGGACACCGGGATTTCTTAAAAAATTAAAACTTACTTTTATTTAATACATATTTAAAACATGGTCAGGTCAACGTTTCGGTCTCCATCTTAGACCTTTGTCAAGGGGTCTTGACATGTTTTAAATATGTATTAAATAAAAGTGTTTTAATTTTTTAAGAAATCCCGGTGTGCATCCACTTATTCACACATTTATATATTTATATATATACACATGTAAATATATATACATATATACATGTATATATATATATATACATATATATATATATATATGTATATATGTATGTGTGTGTATATATATATATATATATATATATATATATATATATATATATATATATATATATATATATATATATATATATATATATATATATATATATATATATGTGTGTGTATATGAACTCAACTAATGAAGAAATAGTCCTGCTATCCAACACAGACAAAAACAATATCTAACGGTGAAAAGAACAATATTTTTTATTTTCGAAAAAGGTAATATAACTTTTCTAAATAAAAAAAAAAAAAGCTCTGCTTAACTTCTGGCACATTTTAATTTTAAAATGCCTTTTCTGTTGTACATAAGTAATTTATTTACCATAATATTTTTACCTTATCAGAGATAAAGTCTAGTACCGATGTTTTGGTATTATTAGGCTTTTCAGGATTAGTCCAGGATTTTGGTTTAAATATTTCTGGCCTGATAATCTCCAGTTCCAACTAGTACTAATAGCATTGGCAGTTTTGGTTGTTTCCTTGCTATTGAAAATACACCAACACAGAATATGCCTTACCAACTCTTTTGCTGGCACCCAGTTGCCAGTTAAATCTAGTAAACTGGTGAGCATGAATCTCATGTATATATTTTTATGTATAGAGTTAAACAATTTACTTTTATGTCAGTCTTTGTGACAGAAGACATACAGCAATGGAGAATCTATTTCCCATACCGGTGTTTCTGTAGTGGATGTTGCAGGCTGCTGCAATGACTGAGGCTGAACTTCCTCTGGCTGACTTCTTGCAGTTCCGCTGCTTTGTCCCTTTGTTGCATCACCATTTGTTACCTGAGGATTCTGCTGCTGAGTCAAAGCTGCTTTTAGTCTCTGATTAAAAGAGAGAAAAAACACAGAGGAATGTAAATACAGCAGGAACATTTTATACTAGTATACAAATGTTTTGGTAAAGAGAAGAACTTTTGTTTCACATATACAAATTTTATAATGTTTTCAAGGACATGGCTAATTTATATCACCATTTGTATGGCTAAATTATATCACTGTGCTTCAAGTAAAAGAATTAAACTTTTCAAGTGTACTACCTTCAAATTATTTGCTTATTACACAACTGATTGGATAAAATTACTAAACATGGCTTTCAATAAATCTGTCCTATAATGTTTTGCTTCCACGTTGCATACAGCATTAACAAGAATAAAAATGACAGGGTCACTGTAGGGTGGTTAGCATTGCTTCCTTGCAGTCTATGGGTCCTAGGATAAATTCCTGTCCACTATATGCATGGATTTTGTATAATTTTCATTTGTCTATGTGTGTTTCCTCTAGTAACTTAAATTTCCTTCCACACCACAAATTTAATTAGCTCCTGATAAAATCGGCCATATTGTGCGTGACATGGTTATCAGATTGTCAACTCTACTGAGGAAGGGACTGATGTGAATGATATATATAATCTTATAAAACCCAGAGTAAGTGAGGAACTATAATAATAATATTAAGAAAATCTTAACATAAAATTGTTTTCCTTGTTGGTGAGAATGATGACATAATACGAGTATGCACTATGAGTTAGTATTAGAAGAGTTTTTTGTGTTTTTTTTATCCTCAAGCAGTAGCATATTTAAAGGAACAGTAACACCAAAAATTAAAGTGTATTAAAGTAATGAAAATAATGAAAAGTACTGATCTCAATTAATTGGTAGAACTGGTGTGTTTCCTTCAGGAACTCGGCTATAGTGTGTATAAACATGCTGCTGTGTACCCATGGGATTAGCCATTCAAAGCTGAAAAAGGAGAAAAGGCACAGGACACACAGCAGATAACAGATAAGCTCTGTAGTATACAATGATATTCTTCTGAACTTACTTGTTATCTGCTGTGTATCTTATGCTTGAATGGCTGCCCCCATGGCTACACAGCAGCTTATATAAACTATAGTAGTATTTCTGAAGCAAACACACCCGTTTTACCAGTGCAGGACAAGAGTATTGTCATTCCTTTAAAATACGTTTTTGGTGTTACTGTTCCTTTAAGAAAGATCTGTGACAGGATATTCACAGTTTATCATGAAAAAAAGTTGCACACAAACTAAAATACCATTGTTCCATTTACTTTCAGCGAGGCTGAAAATGTCAACAGTTTTACTAAACTATGACTAAAATGACTATTAGACGTTTATTTATCAAAACTCAGATTCAAGATATAACTCAAGAAGCGAATGGTGTGTCACCATCCCAGGAGTCACCGCATTAACATGCTTTTAGCATCTTACAACAGATAAACAATTTAACCTGTGAACCTCAACAAATAATCTCGGTAATTTTTACAAGACTAAGTTAAATAGTGTTAAGATATAAATTTCCTTCCTTTTATTTTTTTTTCTTTATTTTATGTTTGAACTTTCATAACGTCTATGTAAAAATTATCAGACATACGTATGTCTAAAATACTGTTTTAAAAAATTGAAAATCAATAAAGACACTGATACAAAAAAAAATCGAATTCGAATAAATTTGAAACTTTACCATGTTCAAATGTTGGCTTATTTATTAAAAGATTTGAATATAAAAAACTTGATCAAATAAAACTGTTGAAAAAACTCAAATACATTGAATTTGTATTCTACTCATAATTTTCAGTAGGTCTACAAACTCTCATTAAAATTCTAAAAACTCAAATTGAAAAAACACTATATTTTATCCAAGCCAACTTCTAAATGATCTTGGCAGAAACTGAATTTTAAAATTTGATTTGTGAGTGTTTTGGGTGATTAAGAAATCTCTAAAATTCAAGTTTTTGAAACTCCAATTTGAATTTGTTAGTTTTAGCTAAAAAATAAGTGCCCATAAGTTTTTATACCACCCCTTTCAAACTGTGACATCCCTTAAAGGAGATCTATTATGAACATGTTGACATTTCTCTCATAATGTTTATACAGTTCTTTAATACAGTGAATGTAATTTTAAATGATAATGTGAATCTGTTTTAAATGTAAACGAGCAAAGGTTCACCTGTAATTGTAGGATTGCCAGGAGCAGGCACACAGACTAGAGATCTACGGTATGGGGGTAAAGCAGTTATCTCTGACCTTTTGATCATTATTTTTATTAGCCGACATGCAGATTTTTTTATGTAAGGAAGAAACATTAATCTTGTAAATTGTCATTAAAGGACAAGGAAAGGCAAAAAAAATAAAATCCCAGTTTTTATAAGAAACCCGACTGTATGCAGTGAAATTCTCCCTTCATTTACTGCTGTAGATACGAATTGTCAGATGGTCCCTAACTGCTGAGCAGGGAAACAATCATACTTATGAACAGCAGGGGGAGCCCCCGCCTTACTTACCAGCCATGCAGAATTCAAGCAGCTTTGTTTATGACGATCCCTAAGCAGCCCAGACCACACTGAGCATGTGCAGGGTCAGGGTCAGGCAAACATGTTTAACAAAGTTACAAGATGACAGCCCCCTGTGGCCAACTTTGTAAGCATAAATCATTTGTTTGATTCGGCTTGTGGTGCAGTAAGTTCATGTTTATGTTTAGTATACAAAATACAGCATTTCTAGCCTTATTCTATTTTAGACCTTTCTTGTCCTTTAAGTTCATGTTATGTGTGTAGAAAGGTTTCAGTTCATATTTTCTTCATGAGGCTCCCTTACAACGCCAATTAGAGGTTGACCAGACAGTGCAAAGTAATGTACATTGCATTGCAATGTAGATTTACTTGACAGGTAAGTGGCACCTGGTAGTGCTGGGAGTGCTTATTATCCCAACCTCAGCTATATTTGGTATCAATGTTTAATAGCTAAATTTGTGTTATGGCAGAGGGGCATCATGATGTATCAGTGGTTAGCATTTGAAGTGTTGGGTCCTGAGTTCAACTTCAACTCTGGGACAATAGTAAGAAAACAATTCAAAAAATAGCGTAATGGTAAATGAAAGGGTTTCACGCAGAAGATTGCTGCAAAATATTTCGGTGCTTTATTTGTGTCACGACATGTTTCGAGCTGAGCTCTTTTTCAAGTGATAACATATTGCTTTCTCCACAATGGTTTTAAACATTAAACTCCACCCTTCATTAGTGGTAACCCTGCTCAAGGTGCATTAACCCCACCTCCCCGTGTATAAAGAACAATTCAAACAAGGCAACTGCCTCTGAGGACTTTTAAAGGCCTAGCCTAATAAAAACAAATAACAACAGTTCCAAGGATTTCCGCATCAGAATTCATCGACAGATCATCTCCAGTAAAGTGTAGTATTGTCCATAGGGATCTATACGCAGAATCCATATAAGATATAAATATAGAAAAGTTAAAATGGTGGAAAAATTAGAAAAGTTAGAAAAATTAGAAAATTCACCCCCGGCACTGCTCACAAGCCTGCCCAGAGCTCATAGATTGCTTCACAAAAGGCTATATCTTTAACTTTACTTTTCAATGTCATTTTAACACTACAATTTTTAGTATTTCAATTAGCTGCCAAAAATTACTCTTACCCTTATGTAGAAAAAGTTCACAATTTACTCACAACTTTTCTGCTATTTCTATGGCAGCATTTACTATCTAAGGAAAGAAGGAGAGAAAAAAACATTTAGACGAAGTAAGTGCATTTCAAAGTTCAAGTATAGATTTACAAAAAACTGGAGATACTCCAGTGTTCATTTAAACCCTCTGGTTGCATACTATTTAACTTCCTAATCCATTTTGTTTCCTGTTGCAACAGTAATCTAGTCATACTCCCACCTCTCACTGGTTTTCGCACCACCTCCAGTACTTGCCACTTAAGCTGGGCAGGGCTGTGTTTTAATAAAGAAAAATGACGCGATACAGAAGTATCTGTCTGGGTACCTACTTTAAAAGTTGCGGATATCTGATTTGTGCTCTTTTATCCTTTCTTTTACAGGGCGTGAAGTCTGCCCTATATACACCTTCCCGCAAGGGCATTTTAGGAGATAAATTACGCTGGGTGTCTCACAAGTTGCATAATCATAAAGCTGAAGCTTGCAATGGAAAAAAGCTTCAGCTTTATGATTATGCAACTTGTGAGACACCCAGCGTAATTTATCTCCTAAAATGCCCTTGCGGGAAGGTGTATATAGGGCAGACTTCACGCCCTGTAAAAGAAAGGATAAAAGAGCACAAATCAGATATCCGCAACTTTAAAGTAGGTACCCAGACAGATACTTCTGTATCGCGTCATTTTTCTTTATTAAAACACAGCCCTGCCCAGCTTAAGTGGCAAGTACTGGAGGTGGTGCGAAAACCAGTGAGAGGTGGGAGTATGACTAGATTACTGTTGCAACAGGAAACAAAATGGATTAGGAAGTTAAATAGTATGCAACCAGAGGGTTTAAATGAACACTGGAGTATCTCCAGTTTTTTGTAAATCTATACTTGAACTTTGAAATGCACTTACTTCGTCTAAATGTTTTTTTCTCTCCTTCTTTCCTTAGATAGTAAATGCTGCCATAGAAATAGCAGAAAAGTTGTGAGTAAATTGTGAACTTTTTCTACATAAGGGTAAGAGTAATTTTTGGCAGCTAATTGAAATACTAAAAATTGTAGTGTTAAAATGACATTGAAAAGTAAAGTTAAAGATATAGCCTTTTGTGAAGCAATCTATGAGCTCTGGGCAGGCTTGTGAGCAGTGCCGGGGGTGAATTTTCTAATTTTTCTAACTTTTCTAATTTTTCCACCATTTTAACTTTTCTATATTTATATCTTATATGGATTCTGCGTATAGATCCCTATGGACAATACTACACTTTACTGGAGATGATCTGTCGATGAATTCTGATGCGGAAATCCTTGGAACTGTTGTTATTTGTTTTTATTAGGCTAGGCCTTTAAAAGTCCTCAGAGGCAGTTGCCTTGTTTGAATTGTTCTTTATACATGGGGAGGTGGGGTTAATGCACCTTGAGCAGGGTTACCACTAATGAAGGGTGGAGTTTAATGTTTAAAACCATTGTGGAGAAAGCAATATGTTATCACTTGAAAAAGAGCTCAGCTCGAAACATGTCGTGACACAAATAAAGCACCGAAATATTTTGCAGCAATCTTCTGCGTGAAACCCTTTCATTTACCATTACGCTATTTTTTGAATATATGCTTCATTGGACGGAAGCAAAAATGATAAGGGTCAAGATGTACTGAAAATTTCCTCGACTGCCTCGTTTACAATAGTAAGAAAACGGTTTACTCAACCTGTTTTTGCATGGGTTTCCACTAACACTCCAGACATATATGCAGGTTAATTATGTAAGATTAATATATACAACTTTCTATTATTCAGCTCTGGAGCTTAATAAATACATTAGTATTATTATTATTTTTAATAATCATATTTTTTTAAGATCTAGTAATAGGCAAAGCAAACCAGACCACAGCACATCAAAACATATTTCAGTTGATGGTGTATTGCAGAATGTAAAAAAATATATAAAAAAAAAAACTTAAGAAATGAAAAAGGGTTCATATCAATAAAGTAAGTGCCAATAAATGAGTGGGGTCCTAGCCATGAAGACATAATCAGTAAAGAGCTTATGGCATAAGATGAGAGATTTTCAGAGGATAATTGTTCCATTACTGTTACAGTACTCCTGCCCACTTTTATAGCATAACCCCCATTCCCACATATACCGGTAGTCTCATGTGCACATGTTCCGTAATTTATATGAAACTAATTAACTGTAATTATCTTCATATGGCAGCTTGGTGACATGTTTCAAGTATGATGTATACAGAGTTAATGCATAAAACCTATTCTGGAGTATTGATTAATAAATATTCAGAAAATATATTTTATGTTAACGAAAACAGTGCCATACAATTTTTGAGAGAAGACACACTCCCACTCGACAAAACACAAATTGCAAAAAAACTTTTTTTTGCATCGAATGTGTAGCTTGAGTATTGCATACCCTTGAAAACAAACCCCTCTCAAATCTGTCAAAATTTGGTAGGGATAGGTCGCTCCATCATGAGCTTATAGAAGCAGGAACAATTCTTTAGGAACAACTTCCGAAAAAGTCAGATTCATATTTCATATCTGCCACAAAAGCTCATCAGAGTAATAACCCTCCTTCTCCTGGGTGTTATCCGACCATCTGCTGCTCTATTACTTATCTATATTTTGCAACTAATTAACAGCATAATCTTCTAAATTCAGCAAGTTAATTATCATTATTGTGGTCTTTGCAGCATCATCAGTCCTCAATATATCTTGTCTCTCCTCCCCCAGGGAATATATGCAATTGAAGAAGGTAGGGATTGGGTCTGTGTAGAGGGGGGCTCATTAGGCGTTTGCTGATAAGCTTGGCATGCAGAGAGGCAGGTCAGAAGAATTCTGCTGAACACAAGGTTCCATGCCGGGCTTAACCAAGTTAATAGAGCTTTCTGAACACTTGCCAAGCTCTGTCAGCTCTGAATGGAAGTCTCTTGTAGAAAACCTACTGGTTTCACACTATGCAGAAAGATAATTCACAGTTTGTCACAAAAAGTCTGTACATGGTAAATCCCACAGGGCAGAACTTCATTTAATGCTCTCCTCAATGCCCCCCCCCTCGCAGCTCTTTTAGTTAGTTTAACTAGGACACTCCGGTATCAAGTAATTGCGTATATATACGACAATGTCTAAGTGAGCATATTTGTATGAGGGAACTGCAGGATAATGAATCATTCAGTGATTCAGACATGCCAATTCTGACGTGGCACTGCAGGGCTGTCATGGTTGCAAAGTGTTGTACAGAATACCAATTAACCTACGTGAACTGGAGTAGCTTTTACTCAAGAATGGAATTAAATATGGCACAGAGATGTCCAACCTGTAACCCTCTAACTGAAGAACCACCAAGCTGGAGATCTCTATGCCGAGGAACAGACCAAATTTAAAGAAATTAAAATGTAATTTAGATACATACTTATTTTTAAATGGCAAACATTTTAAACATAATTTATCCAGTGATCCCCACTGATATTAATAGACTGATTTGCTGCTACCTGCTTAGGGGTGTCCAAACTTTTCTGCAACGAGGGCCAGATTTGGTGAGGTGAAAATGTGTGGGGGCCGACCATTCAGCCTGACAGTCTTTGAACATCATTTAACTCATTTAAACAAGGAATCACGTAGCTGTAGCAGTAATATTGGGCACATTAGTGAAATGATCTGCAACTTGGTCTATACTGCTGCCTTTGTGCTGAAGGTGTTAGCAACAGACACATACTGGCACATAGTGACACACTGCTCTCGCATACTTCTTTAGTTTACAGTACTGGCACATCACTACGTCTTTTGCACCTTCAGCCCTGAAGAAGTATGTGTCTATTACTAACACCTTCAGCACACAGGCAGCAGTATAGACCAAGTTGCAGATCATTTCACTAATGTGCCCAAATATTACTGCTACCGCTAGGCGATTCCTGATTGCACTGTGCTGGCGGCCACATTATTATTAATTTCATGATGGAGGCTGAGGGCCGGTGTAAATTTGAAAACAGGCCGCATTTGGCCCCCGGGCCTGACTTTGGACATGCCTGCCTTACAAGGATAGCATGAGTTTGTAGACCTGGTCTTATTGTAGAATACTGATGCATTCATAAAAGGACAACAATGTATTTTATTTATTGTGCTTTGTATAAAGGAAGAACTCTGGATATTATTTTTATATTATTTATCTGCACAGGTGCGGTGGAATTTTTTTCCTGCTCCTTTTCTGCATGGACTTTTTTTATTGTTAGCACATTAAAAATAGACACAGTCATGCAGCCAGATGAAGTCTGAAATAATATATATGGCTTTCTAATTATCCTGTATATATAAGGGCCTGGTAAAAACCTGGTTATTCTATACACCTGAATGAGCATGCAAAATGACAGACAACTTATTTTCTTGTGTTTCTTGAAATGAATATGATGGAGAAAATGGTACCAATAGTAGAACAAGCTGAACTCATTATCTTATTAAAGGTAATCATACGCGGTCACAGAAAAACTTTTGGTTGCTGCTACTTCTACGCTCGGTCACAACATGCGCTACTCTCTGCAAATTAAACCAATTTGTCAAGTACATTAAAGATTTTTTATACATCACACCCAATGTATAGTACCAAAATATTTTCAGTGCGGTTATAACTTGTTTTGTTTTATATTTATTTCTTATCATACTGCATAAGGCAAACCCCGATTTTCCCATATGTAAGAACTATTCCAAAAGTGTATGTTCAATATATTTACCAGTTTTGCCTCTGACTGGACAGGCTGTGGGGAAGCAGGCCCTGGGATCCCTGGAATAGTAGGCACCACGGTGACTGGTCTAACAAGCTGTGAATAAAACAGAACTAGTTTTGTAAAACATAACATGTGTAGGAACACTGCATGTATCTATGTATGTCAATAAAATGCAAAACAAAAAAGATCCCTACAAAACGTATTGCATTGCTGCAAATATACACACACAACATGCTGACAATCTGCTTGATGACTGCAATGCATCTATATGACAACCATACCATGAAAGTGACATTCCACTACATGCAGTACATTCAGAATGTAATCATTCACACAGGTGACTTTGCTATATTACATTGCCATAGTTGTTATTGTGGGGCAGTTCACAAATAGAACAGCACATATAACAGAAGTTTGGAGTTGCAATTAGTCTTACAAATAAGAGCAGCCATGTTCCTGAAAATGCTATTGCAAGAAAATTTAGCGTCCTGTTCACATCTGTTAGAAATATGGTATTACTTTGCAGCATATCAACAACTAATATTCACTCTAAAGTCAAGTCACGTGTATTTTATTGTCATTTCAGCCATATACAGTAAATACAGTACATAGTAAAACAAAGCGACTCTGCAATGCCATCTTAAAATGACAACCAATTTAAACTGGGTCCATATTGTGCTAAATATTAACCCCACATCAATGTTTATATCTGATTTAATCAATTTTGTAAGGAGTTCTTATTGTAGCACCGGTGAGATTTATTTTATGCATGTTTATTGCATAAGGGCGAATGACAGCGGAAAGTATCAGTTCAAATGCCAGGCTACAAACATCCGACTAGCAGGCTACAACTTGTATATGAATTCAGTATATTGTATCTTTTTCATCATTGAATATACTGTCTATCTTATAAAATACACTTGGAACCACAAAACAAGGGATTAAAATGCAATGACCGTTATAATTGCAAAGGTGCACTTCCTCCAGCACCCAGAAGAGGGAGTACGTTTCCTTGTTTTAAACAGTTTTCAGACCCTTTTATTCTCAAATAAGCTACAGTACTTAGTATGGAGGAGATCTTATGCATTTTAAAAGTTAGAAAGTAGAATAAAATCAGTATTTTGCCAACAGCAATTTGAACATACTGTGTAAAAGATTCCTCTAGTATTTCTGTTATCATTTATTATATTGGGCTGCTGCAAATAGCATAGACAGTTCTACAAATGCACAAAGAACAGGACATTGTTCTTTAAGGACACAAGAGAAAAAAAAAAGAGCTACATCTGGGAATTAATCTGCTAGACTCATCCTGACATCTAGTTTTAGATATTCCCTAGCGAGACCATTTAACTATTCAGATTTAATTCTGATTTTGCTCAGAACAGACAAAGAGATATAAATGGTGTTACATTTTAATAACAGAGGGTAGGCTATGCGCTAGTCTACTGGCTTCTAGTGGTCCACAATGCAATGCCTGTTTCTATAAAATAAACACTTTTTATAATGTAAAGTAATGGAATTTAAATCAGGGAGCAGGTTTTTGGAGTAAATTTAGCCTAATTTCCAAAGGACTGCAAGATCAGTTAGCAAAGTGTTCTGGTATCCCAAACAGGAAAGGGACGCTAAACTCAAATTTTATATCCTAGTAAACTGGGTAAAATAATAGATAAGCTTGATAAGCATGTGAGGTACATACTTTATGTACATAAACGAAACAGGGGGCATCCACATTATAGGACTCAAATGATCTCCCTCTGAGTAGCATTATCACTTTAACCGTACATTTGCTTTCTACTTACTAAAGAGTGAGGGTTTCTCACATCAATAAGTAGCAGTACAATGTGTCTTGTGATACATTTATGGGATTTATTAATTGGAATGCTTGAAACCTGGCATGCCTGGATAAGGGATCTTACTGTAAAGTGACACACTATACTTTAATGCCAATAATATATATTTAACCATAAAAGAAATTTCAGTGGGAATGTTTTATTATTGCAGAGTAAAAGGAAATGTCAAAAATGATGGACTTTTTATTTAAACAGGACTCTATGAGAAGTGGCAGTGCCATATTTTAGAGCATCCTGCATTCAGGTTTCCTAATTATAGACCACCGATTATAGACCCCATGACTGAACCATTATTAAATCTGCATTTTAATATGTGTAAGTTGTCACATAAGTGATGACTACATATATTTAGCTCTGTTGTTCTGTATGCTTAGCTTCATATAAGTGCTTGGGATTTCAAAAAAACATCTACATGTGCTGGCATTACAGTGCCCTTAAAATCTCTAGACATCAGAAACTTGAATACTGTATAATAAATTAAGTAAACATGGGTCACTGATCTTGCCCTGTGCCATAAAGAAATGGGAATATTCTCCAATGCTGCAGTTTTCAAAACTAAGACAGATAATTGACCCAATTACAGTTCTTTATACAACAACACAAAGTACAAATACAAGATAATGTTGAAGTTAAAACACACAGATTTCTATATATTTACATTTAAATACAAACAAAAACATTTCTTAAAAATATAAATAATCAGATAAAAAAAAAAAAAAAGAACAGAAAAAAAGTAAATGTTAATGTGTGATGAACAAAGGAAACCAAACAGCATACAATGAAGACTGGTTGATCAGCACAATACCATTACTAGGCATATGGAGTATTCACACACACATACAAACTTACTGGGACTGAAGCAGGTATGTGTACAGTGGAATTTGTGATTGAGGCAGGAATAGCAACAGGCATGGTTTGTCCATTAGGAAGATGTAACAATAGAGGAAAAGGAGCTGGAACTGGTCTGAGGATAGAAAAAAAGCAAGGATGCTAACCTTAAAAACAAGGCAACCACAGACTTTGCACATCCAGAAAGTGATCAAATATAAGTTTTCCTTTCAAATCTGTGTCACGGCCAACACATACAAAACCTGCTTTAACAATACAAGCAAAAAAAGTTGGTGTTGTAACCAACTGATAGAAGATCTAATCCGCTGTTGAAATATCTAGAATACCATATCATTGTACTGCTGCAGGTTTGTTATTGAACATTAAAGGGGTTGTTTAACTTCAAGCACTTTTTCCAGTTCAGCTGGTTTCAGATTATTCACCAGAAAATGACTTTTTCCAATTACTTTCCATTTTCTATTTGGAACTGTTTTTCGAATGTTGAAGTGTAAAGTTTCATTTTTCACCTGCTAAAGCAGCTCTGGGAAGGGGGTCGCCGACACTTTAACTGTTCTAAATTGATACATTTAATTTATACATTTGTTATCTTTGTCCCTACTGAGCAGAATCGCTGAGCTTCATTAAAGGGGTTGTTTACCTTCAAGACACTTTTTTTCAATTCAGTTGTTTTTAGATTGCTCCCCAGAAATAGAGACTTTTTTCAATTACTTTCCATTATTTATTTTTTCCAAAATCTAAGTTTAATTTTCAATGTTCATGTCTCTGGTGTTTGAGTCTAACAGCTCAGTAATTCTAATGCAGACAAACTGTTAATTTTGCAACATTTAGTTGATACATTTCTCAGCAGCATCTGTAGATTAGCAACTATTGTATCAATTCTAATAGTTGCCTTTAATGAAACCCAGGGATTCTGCTCAGCAGGGACAAAGGATGTATCAATGCATCAACTAAATGTATCCTCCCAGAGTTGCTTCAGAAGGTGAAAAATGACACTTTACACTTCAATTTTAGAAAAAAACTGTCACACATAGAAAATAGAGAGTCATTGGAAACAGTTGTTATTTCTGGTGAGCTATCTGAAAACAACTAATTGTTTGAAGGTGAACAACCCCTTTAAAGACAGTTGTTAGAATTGATACAATAAATGCTAATATTTCAGAGACACTGCTGAGAAATGTATCAACTAGTTGTATCAACTAAATGTAGCAAATTGTAACAGTTCAGAATGTTCCTGGAACACTGAGCTGCCAAACTGAAACACTAGAGAGACAAGAACATTAAACTTACATTTTAGGAAAACTGTAAAAAATAAAAAATGGAAAGCAAAAAGTATTTGTTTATGGTGAACAATCTGAAAATAACTGAACTGGAAAGTGAAGAGTTTGGAATGTGAACAACCCCTTTAAAATTGCATGCCCAAAATAGAAATGTTAGGGCTAATTCAGATCATTAAACTACATGCCTGTCATTTCTGAGAGATGTGTCATTCAAAAAATACTGCAGCAGAAATACAGCGCTGAGAGCTCAGTCACTTGCAGTACTACAGCGCACCTGTTTTTCTCAGAGAAAAATTAGGGTTGCCACCTTTTTTGAAAAAAAAAATACCGACCTTCCTATATATTTCGATTTTTTTCCCAATTAATAACATTGGGGTCAAGCATCATTTTTACTGGTCAGGCCGGTAAAATACTGGCCAGGTGGCAACCCTAGTTACAATACAATGTTACAGGTATGATTTGATTTGCTTTGTATAAAAGAATGGTTTAAATAAATTTAGCATAGGAACTGTTCTACAGCTCTGTAAATACATGCTAGGCACACCTGCAAATAGCACAGATGTAACAGACTTGCAGACTCGTAATCTCATATTTCCATGAAACCCACTAATAAGATTAGCCACGCTGAAGTTTGTTGATGAATATTAAACCGTACTTCACATCCAAAATGATCTATTTATTGATATGAAAGTTGTTAAAGGTGAAGGACAGTTATTTTAACTTTGGGTCCCAAAAAAGTAGGTATCCCTGAGTGATTGTTTATACTTACCTGACACACGGGGCCAGTGTTTTTATCAGTAAAAAACTACACCGACCCGGTGTTCTGCCAGTGAGCACCACAGAGCTATTATAGCCTTCTTCGTTTCTTCCTTCAAATTTCCCAGGGCAGACACATGCGCAGCAGAATGAAATAGCCAGCTTTTTTGTTAGTTAGGCTTTTAACTCTATTGCGCATGCACAGCTATAAGAGGAAAGAAGAAGCAGGAAGAGAATCGTTTGCTGGAATAACCCCTGGCTAATGCAGGTTTCTGCTGATAGAAACACCAGCCCGGGGTGACAGGTAAATAAATACACTCACTTGGGGGTACCTAACTGTTGGCACCCCAAGCAAAAAAGACTTTTCTTCTCCTTTAAGTAAAATTTCATTATGTTATAATATGGCTAAATCTAACGTTTCAATTGGTCTTCACTTTTTCTAGCTTTTGAATTTGCCTTCTTTTTCTATCTCTGTCTAGCTTTCAAATGGGGTCACTGACCCTATCTAAAAAATAGATGATCTCTAAGACTACACATTTGTTAGTGCCACTTTTAATTGCTCATCTTTCTATTCAGACCCTCTCCTATTCATATTTCAGTCTATTCAGATCAATGCATGGTTGCTACGATAATTTGGACCCTGGCAACCATATTGCTGAAAGTGCCAACTGAAAAGCTGCGGAATAAAAAGCGACATAACTCAAAAACCACAAGTAATACAAAATGAAAACCCCCTTTAATAGGAAGATTAAACGTATGCTTTATTTTTTGACACATTAATGCAAAGCCAATTCCTATGGCCTGCTTGGTTAACGTGCAATTTTTATTTAAAGGAAACCTATAACCCCCGAACAATGTAGGTAAAAAGATATTGAATAAAACAGCTCACGTGTAAAACCCTGCTTCATGTAAATAAACCATTTTCATAATAATATACTATTCTAGTAGTATGTGCCAATGGGTAATCATAAATAGAAAATTGGCATTTTAAAAAATAGGTGCCGCCCCCTGGGATTGTACGATTCACTGTGCACACAAACAAACTAACAAACCATACATGTTAGGTCACATGAGCCAATTAACAGACTGTCTTTTGCTATAACACTTATTCCTGTTACAGTTAGAGTTGTAGTATTTCTGGTCAGGTGATCTCTGAGGCAGCACACAGACCATCACGAAATGGTGGTTCAAGGCAAAGTTGCTGCCCTAAATATGGGTGTATTTCATCTCTGTACTTTAGTAATATTTGTATAAAAAAATATTTATATATACACAAACATATGTTTGTTTTCATTTGTCAGTAATGCTGAGACATATATTGAAAAACTGAACAGAATTAGTTTTTTAACCAAATTAACTATTCAACTATTAAAGTAACATATAGGCTGTTTTAGAGATTGTTTTGCGGAGGAAGCAAGGAACATGTGCCTCAAACAGGATGTTTTAAAATAATATTGCGTGTTTTGCTAATGTTTTTCCTCTCTCAGAACTATCTTTCCTTTCACCAGAGGTTTTCCAGCAGGTAGCCCACATTGCTATTGCAAATTATACTCATTTCTCTCGCCTGCTACTGCCATCTTGCAAGTAGTTTTATTTTTAACTTTTATTCTTTTATGTGTGTTGATCTGTAGTGCCAATGGCTGCAAAAGGACAATTAGTAACTAGTGATTCCAAAAGCTATACAAAATTTAAATTCTTAGCTGGCACAACCGACTTTAATCAAATCCTGCATAGTAGAGGACACAGTCTGACAACCCACTATAGTAAACCCTGCTGGGTACCACAGAGTTAAAAATGGCTTGGATAGTTTGTATTATAATTACAAAGCAACACTATGGCATACTTACACTATTGGTCTGTTAGCGGGAGGGGCTTGCGTGATTACAGTGCTGGATGTTGGTGAAGGTATTGCCGGTTGAATAATGACACTTGAATCTGTATTTGTAAGCAGGACATTAGGAACCTGAAGAGACGCAGGACGTACAATGGTAGGTGTTGGTTGTGCGGCAGGCAATGGCACCTCCTACAAAATGAAATAAGTCTGTTAATATGGCTCCCATATGTATTCCTAATAACACATTAGCCTATTACATGATTCTTGCAAAATTTTCGGAAATACTTGATTTGAAGATAGGAATTTAAAAGACCTAAACGTCTACTCATGAAAATATTTCTGAGATGGTTCTGAACGCTTGCTTGTCATTTGAGGCTTATGGTACTTGGTTGTTTTCTGCTGGCCTCTGGCAGAGAACAGTGGTGGAAAAGAAAACACCCCTCTTAACTTGTTATTGATCTGAATATTGCAGAATCAACACGCAGAATCAGAAGCAACACGTGTGCTTAAAATAAGGCAGTGATGCCCCTCTGGCATTGGTCAGGATCTTCAGATGCCATAGTGGCTATGGGCCTGGCAGTGGTCAACAAAACACCCTGTGTGCCAGGAGACTAACTTTGACTCAAGGCAAGTAAATCTTTTACAAGACCACAGAACTATATGATGACATTTACTTTCCCATTCGATCAAATGATAGGAACAAGATAAAGAAAGAAATGCTATGCTCTGTACTCATTTTGTGATAACATTAAGTTTGGTTTGAAGTGGCATGTGGCAGTAAAACAAAATGAGAAGGGTTAAAGCCGAGGACAGACAGAGCACTGGCTCCGCTGCTCTCAGCCTGTGTGATTTTTTCAGGCTGAGAGAAGCAGATCCGCTCTGTGCCCCATCTCCATTGATCTGAATAAAACCTACCTGAGTGCTGAGTCACACGCAGCAGAACTGACCTCCTTTCAGACCAATCTCCGCTCCGTTGTGTATGACTGCACACAAGAGGGTCTTATTCAAATTAATGGAGATCTAGCAAAGTGTGGATCTGCTTTTTGCAGCCTGAAAAAAATACGTAGCCTGAGTGTATCGGAACCAACACTCTATCTGCCTTTAGCCAATGGATGAATACAAAACTTGTGTACATACTGTATAAGGCGCTATTAAATTTCAACGGTCATTTGGAAAACATTAAGCTGAAGGGTGAGAAATAGACTAAGTTTACATTTGCTGTTGCATTGTACATTCTCTTTCTGCCAGAAATGAAGATGGCAATCAACACATATACATGGCAGAGGGTATGCTGTAAATAATGAAGAAATTAAACATATTTTGCACAGAGCAAAAAGGATTGGCTCTGAACAATTCTGAGTCTGATATTTTATCGTACATTTCCCATTCCAGTGCTCAAGGTTTATTTATTTTACTTTTAAAGCCACTTTATACATTTCCGTTTTATCAAGTTGTTGAGTATGCCAAAACATTACAGAGGACATAAACCTAAAAGTGAAATGTTATTTAATGAAAATAAATTTTCTGCAACTTTCTACTACACATGCATTAAATAATATTTTCAGTGGTTTTAAAGTTACTTTTAAATGTTATTGCAAAAAACAACAAACAAGTTTTTCTGTCTCCTGGAACAGTGCAGTAGAAATTAGCCTTGCGTGATTCTTCACAGGGCTGTGAATCAGCTCAACAGAAACTGCTTTCAGAAGTGGAAATTTAAAAATAACTTTAAATCACTGAAAATAAGTAATGCATAAATATTAGCTTAGAATTACATATACATTTTATTTATTATAACAAAATGGTATCATCAAACTGATTTTGAAAAAATTCACACCTTTTCATCACTTGTGGTAGACTCTGGGTGAGGTATTGGACTGTCTTGATGTGTTGTTTCTACTATAACCGGCTCCTCAATTTTGCTCCTTATAACCGGTGTTATAAGAGGAGACAAATCTAAGGGCAGCTGAAATAAAATGACAATAGCAGTTGTTGATTTGTTATAGTAACCCAATACAAACAAAATAAAATAGGCAAAAAACAAAAACATTTCTGTGTGGTTCAGTGTTAAAGTAAAGAAGAACAGGCTGAGTTTGCTTAGCACTTTGATTTAAACTAATTGTGTTACCGGAATAGATCATTCAATCTACTACAAAGCTGAATCAAAACAGATTAAAAAACAGTAGTGATTTGATCCAGTTGAATTTTACCAATTAAAATGTCATTGTGATTAAGTTAAAAAAACAAGTGTTTTGTAAAATATATTGTAGCACAAATACATCCTATTTATATAACGGTGAGATGTATTTTATGTGTGTGAGCTGCAGTTTATTAAATGTACAGAACATGGTTTCTCTGCATATTTCCATCAAAACACACATATTCAGTGTATTTAAACAAATATATGTATTTAAGAAATAGCTGATCATTTTACAGAGCAATGACTAGTTACATTTTAATGGAATGCCACTGCATCAGATTTAGTTGAAGTAAATGCATTTGTTAAGATATATTTTTGAAATGTGTAACTTTTTAAATAACTAATAATTATATTTATTAACTTATAATAGATCTTGCATGAATTATCTGGAAAAAAACAAATACACCTAATCCATATCCTACTTTGAAAATACAAATCTGAAACTGTAATTAATTCATTGTGAGCAGTAGAGCTGTATGACACTCATTTAAAATAGCATTTTTAAAATAATTGGAGAATAATTGTCTGAATCCTTTCATCCCACATGGGAAATAAATAAGCGAGTAAGAACATGTCAATTCGTTAAAACTTTCCTGGATAAGGATAATTTTTTTTTGACAGTCAGAAAAGTTTTACTAAATCTATAAACAGTTCAAAATTCCAAACAGATAAAAATTCTACATCTTTCATACCCATGTGTTTTGATCCAGTTTGGCTGAGTATGACAGATTTGGATAGATGTTTTTTTTCCAAGATACAATAGACTGAATTCTATATTTGGTGCATCCCTGCTTGTTAAACCTTCGACAGATTTAAGCTACTCTGTGAAGTATTTACAATGTGCATCTTTTATAGCTTTTTTGAATAGCAATGGTTTCAATTTTTTCCCTTCAAAAGAACAAAAAAAGTGCTTTTGATAATTTAACTTAATCTTTGAGTGATTTATGAAAGATTGTACAATGCAAAAAAAAACTTGGAAGCGTTTTATATTTAGAAAAACATTGATATAAGAAACCGCCAGGAGAGAATAAGATCTCTCTCATGGTTTCTTACTTCATATTTCATGAACGCAAGGTATGATCATTGATAAATGAGCCCCTCAGTTGGTCTCTATGCATATTTATTTAAACAAGAGCAGAATTTTTTAATCACCTACCTTCTTTATGTCATCATCAGAGGCCTTTTTGAAATCGGTTTCAAATGGACTTGCTAGTTCATTAAACAAACCAACTTCTTCACAATTCTTTAAAAAACGAGTTGGTGTTGGTGTTTGATCTAAGTGACAAAAAATTAGCAGAACAAATGATGCGAAATAATTGTTTGCATGCTTTTTTTCAATTCTAGCCCTTCCTAAACTGCCATGTATGTCCATAACAACCAAACAGAACCACAGGACCCTTAAAAGATGGCTAATAAAATGTATGTAAATATTTAAATAAATTATTAAAATAATGAAATCATTTTAAAAAGGCAGACATTTCTTGACAACTCAGAGGCCTGTTTAGATAAAAACTGTGACAAAACTTGTGCAACTTTTTTCTCGAATGCTAGATTATTTATGATAAAACATGCAACAGAATATTTCCTTGTGCATTTTTTCTCATAAAAAAAACAGCTAGAATCACATTGTCCATTACTTTTCAATGAGGTTAAAAAAAGTGAATGTTTTAATAAACTAGGAAAATAAGTATATAATTAAAGCTGTGAGAGGCAATTCCCATTGACTCCTATTAAACCTAGTCAGCTTGTACTTTTTTCTGGTGACTTTTTGTGGTTTTATTTTTTAATAACTAGCGACTATTCAATGTTCTAAAGAATATGCTAGATATTCATATATATTCATATTCATATATATTCATATGAGTGTTTTTGCTGCGGTTTTTCTTGAATTGTGAAAATAACCTAAAACCTGACTTTTGATGAATCGGCCCCTCAGTGTCATTGCAGAGAAAGTCAACTATAAAACTATTAAAAAAAAAAATACTATATATCGCATTGATGCAATTCCATATATTATGTTATAGTAATGCTGTTGTAAATAACAGAAAACCCCTTGTTCCTTTGTTCCAATATTCAAGATAATTCATTCCATACCTTAATACTTTTCATAACAAGAAGCTATCAAATTCTCTATTCCACCTCATGGAATTTCTAAAAATACTGGCCAGCTTTTTTATTCAATGTTTAAAGATTGTTATGTAATTAAACCTGGGAAGTGAAGACAACAACCAGATGTGTGCACTTCTGTTTACACCAATACACAGATGGCCAAGCAACATTAATCTAACAATATTTAAAAACAAAATGAAAAAACAAGAGCTGTGGTGTACATGTAGCAAAGAAATTACATTTAAATTGATATTATTTGCTTTATCATAATTTTTAAATCACCAGACAGAATCCATTGCAAAGTTATAAATGTTGATGATATCTATGAAAGTGCATATTTAGATTTAATCAGGGAAAAAATTTAGGGAAAGAAGACATTCTAGAGTAAAAAGTAGTTTCAAAAGCAGTGTCTTTTTTTTAGAAAGGTTTTGTAGAAGCTAGAGGGTGTCACAGAGGAAGGTCAAAATTATTATTAAAAAATGAAACGTGATAATATTTAGGGGGGCAGACAGAAGAAGCCGAATAGCTATTTTTTTATTACTACAGAAAACTAAGCTTTTGTAACTTTATCGATCTTATTTTCTTTGCAAATATACTCAGCACTTGATAGCAGCGGCTTCTTTTCATGTTCACTAACCTGCAACTATTACACTGTCATTCCGAGCAGGTCCAAACTTTAATGTCATCTCATGTTTATGCTTATGTACAGCCAAATGGTCCTCATTAGTAAAACGCTGTGGGTAAAAATACAATTATAAGCATTTTAAATTTTTTTTTTTAAAGATTATTCAACTGGTCAGTATTAGCATTTTCAAAGTATATATACTACTGTAAGAACAAATCTATCTTTTTTAAGATCATATGGGGGAAAGTAATATGTTTAGTTAGTGCAAAAAACTTTCTCAAACACATTTGAGAACATTAGCGGCCATGTTTGAGCCATTTTTGACTGATTAAAGACCTCAATGACTTCCTCACAATGTTTGAGACCAAATTGGGTTTCTGCGTTCGCAGTGTATGTAATAAAATCTCCCAATCACAAATTATTTTTTGCAACATAATCTTTAGCGAAACTCCAGGGCACGTGTTAAAATGCGCAATTAATATTCACAATGCAATAAAAGCCTTATAAGGAATATTACATTGTCACAGTCGAATTTGTATTAGTAAAGGTTTGCTCTTTGCAAATTTTATTACATTTCCCCCATACAGCCTTAAGGTGGTCATACACAGTATACATACAGACTGTGTCGGCAGCTTATTGGCCCGTGTATGGGGGCCCCCGACGGGCTTCCCCGATCGAGATCTGGCCGACTTTCGATCGGATGGGTTTAAAAAACCCGTCGGATCGCAGCAGCATCTGTTCGTTGATGCGGTCCCACGATCCGACCCCGTTTGCGAATGCTAGGATCCCATCGTTGGGCCCTAGGGAAATACCATCTCAAGGAAAACACCTTAGATTAATTGCAAAATTTATACAACAAAAGCATAGTTATGCTCTGTGTGAATTAATTTACAACTACACTATACTAGAATTTTGGAAACAGAGAAATATGATGAGTATATAAATACCTGGCCACATCCAGGGGCAGTGCATACAAAAGGTTTGTCATCACTCATATTCCCCAGGTCCTTGTTTTACCTATAAGTACAGAAAGCATGTTTAGTAAATAAACTGATAAAGTGCAACATTTCCTAACAAAGGAATTGTCTCCATCTAATTTACCTCATTGCTTCGGTTTTCTCTATTGAATATCAAACTCTTTTCATTTTAGTTCCAGTTATTATCTCAGTATACTACTGTAATATTTCCTTTCTTCTCTATACATCTTTATTATTGCCTACTCCAATCCACTGTTCTAAATCTTGAGAACCCTTTAGGCTCAATGCCTACCCTCCTCTGAGAAAAAGATGTAACAAAGTTTCTAAATTGGTGCTTAGAATAAAAAAAAATATATTTATAAATAAAAATGTTTTAAAGTCTTTATATCCCATTTAATGAAGGCTCCATGGTCTTGTTTAATGTGTTCAATGCAGGGCGGATTACATATTTTCCTTTTAGGACCAAACACAAACAATGCTTTGCAGGCATTCCTGCTGTTTGATTATAGTGTAATGTCGGCAAGTCTGCATTGCACAATAATTTAACTTTGTTAGAACATCTGCAGTCTAATTCCCAATGGGGGGGGAGGGGATTAGTGTGTCTTGTGGGCTTACCATCACTACACTGTAACCAAACAGCAGGAGGACCAATACTGCATAGTGTATGCATCTGTTGCTTTAAGGACGTTGTTTAAACCTCTAAGCCCTAAATTCAAACACTATTTCTGAAACTGCACATACAACACCAGGATTAATTTGGAATTCTGTTGGATCTACAATGGAGCTTTGGGTCCTGTAAGAGCTGGGGTGCAGGAAACTATAAATCAAAAAACTCAAGATAAAGCTAAATCATAAGTTACGTGCAGCTTTCTACAAGGCTTATACACCTTTAAGCATAACAAAAATAGTTCAAATAAATGTATTTCCACTGGTAATATAGGAATGCACAAATATACACTTCCTACCACTTCATTAAACTGTTTCTGAAACAGACTTCACACATTTACTGTTTGCAAGGCTTGAAATTATACAAAATTAACATATAAACTGGATCTTACTAAGCAGAGTTTTTGTCTTATTGGAGTAAGTCTGATGAAAAGACAGGGAATCTAGTCAAAGCCATATTATTTGAAGAAAGATCCAGATACTTGTTTCAGCAAAGCAAGTAATTAGCCTGGTGATGCCACCAGCATACACCAGAACGTAAGCAACTGATAAAGTGGCGTATACTGGGGTCCATTGTCTCTAAGATCTCTTGCCTCAGGAGCTCAGAAATGGAGTCATTGATGGGCATTTGATCTAAAATGACTTTGCTGCAGTTTTGCATCTCAATCAGTGAGGAGTATTGTAACTTAGAGCAACAGTAAAGTTACAAGTTATAATACAAAACAACTAAATGAAGCTTAATAACGTAAAAAATATTTTCTGCTCTAAGTCTCATTATTCATTTAATACAGTAGAACCCCCATTTTATGTTTTTCCAGGGGACCAGGAAAAAACTGTGTAAAATTCGAGAAAATGTAAAATCAGGGAAATTTGTTGCAACTTTTTCTTCAAGTACTGAAAGGAGATAAGCACATAAATCAGTTTTACTTTGAAATATTTACTGGTTAAGAACACGTTTTAAACATTGCAGCATTAATTTTACATTTTGGGGGGTATGTGCAAGACCTCTTGTACAACCTAAAACAATAAGCGATTTGTGTATGACTTTATGATGTGCAGACTTATTGGAATTGACTAGTTACAGGAAAAACCATGGAAAATATCCATCTGGTTAGTATGTTAAACCTCTTTATTTCACTAATACCAACATTTACAGGGGACAAACAGCAATTTTTGGGAACAACATTATTATGTAAAATCCAGGAAAACATTACTTAAAATCAGGGAAATGCACTTATTAATATGCATTATAATTTGGTGGGGCCACATAAAAAATGTAAAATGTGGGGAACTTAAAGGAACAGTAATACCAAACAATTAAAGTATTTTAAAGAAATGACAATATAATGCACTGCTGCCCTCCACCACTAAATATGGTGTTATAGAAACACAACTACAGTTTATAAAAACAAGCTGCTGTGAAGCCATGGGGGCAGCTATTCAAGCACAGGATACACAGTAAATAACACACAAGTTCTGAAGAATCCCATTGTATACTACAGAGCTTATCTGTTGAGTATCCTATGTTTTTTCTCCTTTATCAGCTTCGAATATGATAAAGGAGTGGCTCCTAAAGCCTGGAGAACAACTAAAGCAATACTTTTATCCGTTTTCAAAATGTGCAAAATGGAGGATTAAAGCAACTACAGACAAATAGTAGATCAAGATGGAAAAGTTAATATTGCAGATCTAAATTTCAGCAAGGTTTTCCATACCATTTGTGGAATGGAAACAACCTTGGCTAGAAGGACAGGAGAGGACAGTGTTGAGGTTAATGGTTAAAGCTCAAAGGAATAACAGTTAACAGTAAAGTTGTATTCCTCAGGGATTGTGCCAAGTCGTTTTCTATTTCATATACAGGCTATATTGTATTAATAAAGTATTACATTTGGAAATCAGCATACTGTACAAGGATGCGGGATCTTAAAAATTCCACCTCTGTAGGCAGGATTGACACATTATCCTTAGAATTAAAAAAAAAAAACTGCAATAAGATTAAAGTTATTTTAATGATTTTTTTTGTTGTAGAGCTCGCAGGCTTAAGAATTTTAAAGGAGAACTAAAGCCTAACTAAAGAAGTAGGGTAGAAATGTACATTATGTTTTGGGCTTCAGCCCAAGGCAACCCGCTCTCTTTTGCAGGGAAGATCTGTGCTGCTAAAGATGCCCCTTTAGCCCCACCTTCTATTAAGCTGATTCACCGCACATGCTCTTTGTCAATTACCGTATATACCCGCGTATAAGCCGAGTTTTTCAGCATCCAAAATGTGCTGAAAAAGTCTACCTCGACTTATACGCGGGTCAGCGGTACCCGACCCGAGTAGCTGAGATTGCAGTCACTTTTAATCATTCCTATACCAACAGTTCACTTGGGGAGAGACTGCAATATGCCACAATGCCCTCTGTTGGTTATATGAAAGAATAACAGTGCGCCCTCTGTTGGTTATATGAAAGATTAACAGTGACTGCAATATCACACAGCGCCATCTGTTGGTTGTATGAAAGAATAACAGGGACTGCAATATCACACAGTGCCATCTGTTGGTTGTATGAAAGAATAACAGAGACTGCAATATCACACAGCACCATCTGTTGGTTGTATGAAAGAATAACAGGGACTGCAATATCACACAGTGCCATCTGTTGGTTGTATAAAAGAATAACCGGGACTGCAATATCACACAGCGCCCTCTGTTGGTTATATGAAAGATTAACAGTGACTGCAATATCACACAGCGCCATCTTTTGGTTGTATGAAAGAATAACAGAGACTGCAATATCACACAGCACCATCTGTTGGTTGTATGAAAGAATAACAGGGACTGCAATATCACACAGTGCCATCTGTTGGTTGTATAAAAGAATAACCGGGACTGCAATATCACACAGCGCCCTCTGTTGGTTATATGAAAGATTAACAGTGACTGCAATATCACACAGCGCCATCTGTTGGTTGTATGAAAGAATAACAGAGACTGCAATATCACACAGTGCCCTCTGTTGGTTATATGAAAGAATAACAGTGACTGCAATATCACACAGCGCCCTCTGTTGGTTATACAAAAGATTAAGAGTGATGGCAATATCAAACAGCACCCTCTGCACATGGTAGTGGGACAGTGGGACAATGCACACAGTAATCCGTTTGGCAATTCTCTGTCACCATCAGCTTTGCAAAGAAGTCCGGTTGATCGCTGGGGGGGGTCGCTTTGGCAGAATGTGCGCTGCTGGGAGACAGGGCTGTAGCTGTGTCTAGGCTTATACGCGAGTCAATAAGTTTTCCCAGTTTTTGTAGGTAAAATTAGGTACCTCGGCTTATACACGGGTCGGCTTATACACGAGTATATACAGTACTGAGCTTAGGGACTGACTCAAAATAGAACAAAATGTCACAATATAATGCTGATTAGTGATTAATACAGATAATTACTAAATGGTGGCACATAAACCAGTGCAACTAGCAACACAATTTAATAATCAGCGTTATAGCATCAGCTTATATTACAGACCAAACTGATTTTCATTTTTTCGTAACAGCTGCTCAGAGCCCACTGAGCATGTGAGTGTTGCAGACACTTTCCAAGCTGGTGACCACCTGTGGCAAGATTGAAGTCCTGGATTATTGCTGCTATTGAGAAGCTGAAACTTTAGACTGGTGCTATACTGTAAGTTCATTACATTAAATATGACATTTTAGGGTTTACTTCATTTTTTAGGGTTCTTACAAACTGGTGTTTTTTTTGCAAGTTTTTGAGTATGTCAAATGCATGTTACATTTACATGCATCTGGTTGCTAAGGCTTAATTACCCTAACAACCAGATATCAGTTTGGCATTCAGAATAAAGAAGTAAAGTACAGAGCCTAAAGAGTAATATAAACATTAAAAACAAAGATTGGGATAAAAATGAAGTCTTAGAGTTAATCTATTATCTGGTTGCAGAGCTCAGAGGTGGCATTTTGTGCAGGCCAAGAAGAGGCAGAAAAGGAAGGCTGGTAATTTAAAAACCATAAAAATTGGTTAAAATAGGCCACCTAAAACAAAAGTTTAATCAATGGCAAACTTTTCCATTAAATGCAGCAACTGTGATGCAGCCATCCTGACTGTCCCATGTAGCTGATTAGGGTCACAAGATTGGATGTGGATGTAAAGAGGAGTCATAGCTATGTGAGCCAAACAGACCTGGTAATTGATAGATTAAGCATTGCCCTCTCTTTCGTTTCACAGATGCATTTTTTTAACAAGAGCCAGAAATCAGGTACCTAGCAATTTTTAATGTAGATGCTAAAAGTGACAGCTGTTACTTTAACACCTTTAGCTCCTTAGAGGCAATAGAAATGTGTGAAATTAGCTGTATTTATACTTAAGTCTCAGCTCTGATTAATGTTGGAGACAGAAAGCAGATGATGATGGCTGTGGTCACTAAACTGTTGCTATAAAATGGACCCCAAAGCACAACAACCTTAAAATAGTTTGAACCCTGTGTAGGCCCACTGTATGTACAAAAGAATGGGTTTCCAAATCAAGTCATTAAGTCAGATCAGTATGTGTATGAGTAATGAAACATAAGACAGCTAACGCAGTTTTTCACAAACAAATTTAACAAGAGCTCTCTAGAATCATGATGATTAAAGGAACAGTAAAACAAACAAAAAAAAGTTATTTTAAAGTAATGATAATATAATGTACTGCTGTGCTGCACTAGTGAATCTGTGTGGCCATAAAGGCTATAGAACCATTGAAGGCTAAGAGTAGATAAGCTCGGCACTATACAATGGGATTTCTCAGGACTTATTTGTCAACTGTGTATCCTGTGCTTGAATGACTACCCTCATAGTTACACATCAGCTTGTTTATATAAACGTTGGTAGTGTTTTTGAGGCAAACACACGAGTTGTACCAGTGCAAGGCAACGGTACATTATATTGTCATTCCTTAAAAACATTTTCATTTTTTAGTGTTCACATTCCTTTAACTGACTGAATATTTGCACAACCCTACTTATTACCTGTTACTTTTCTATGGTTTTATAAGGGCACAAAACCATTTGTACTGGTATATTTAAAAACAAAATAAATCCATAGTAACCCAAGTCTGATACTAGCGGCAAACACTTCATAACTTCCTGGGGTACAGACAACAAAGGCTTCTGTTGGGACATCCTTTAAAGGAATTGTTTAGTATAAAACTAAAACTGGATAAACAGATAGGCTGGGCAAAATAAAAAATGTTTTAATATAGTTAGCCAAAAATGTAATGTATAAAGGCTGGAGTGACTGGATGTCTCACATAATAGCCAGAACACTACTTCCTGCTTTTCAGCTCTCTTGGTTTCCACCGATTGGTTACTAGGCAGTAACCAATCATAATCTTTTGATCTGACTTTTGATCTGATCAAACAAAATTTTATGTAGTTTAGCCATACATAAAATTCACATAATTGTTTTAGAACCACTTTGAAAGAAGCAAGTGAAATTTCTCTCTTTTCTTTAAATACCTTTCCTCCATACTGTGAAACCTTACAACAGTGGTTCACGGACTGTGGACCTCAGCTTTTCTAGGGTACTGAAGCAGTGGTGGGAGAGGCTTAGTTTAAAGGTCAGCTAGGGTGAGAATTATCACTTAGTGGTAAATTTACTAAGCTGCAAAAATTTGCCAGTGATGGTTTCGCAGCCATTGCAACACTTCGCCAGGCGAAAATTCGCTGACAACGCTAATTTACTAAAATGCAAAGTTGTGTGCAGGGCGCCAAACACTGGCAAATTTTCGCTAGCATAACTTCGGCAATCAAAACAAAGATGCACTAGATAGTGGAGTAAATAACAGGGTTGGACCGAAAAGTGCAGACTGTTAAAACTTCTAAATTCACAACTGGACTGTAAGGGTGGGCAAAGACCCATATAAGCCTCCCAGGAATATAGTGTAGTGTGAAGATCTCAATGACTAAAGTTCAAGCTACACAAAATTGCAGATACATGAGGCCCAAAGATAGGCATGTCCTGTACAACTGGAGGCCCTAAATATTCTGTAAGTGCAACACACACCATTGCTAGAAAACTTTGGCTAGTATGGTTTTTATATAGGTTTGAGCTTTCCTGAACTGTTTTTGTTGTATAGCTTCCCAGTTGGTGGTGGGGTTTTTATTAGGGATTACTGGGTGCAGGGCTTTTTATGTAGGACAGAAAAGGCATTTGACTCCAGAATAAGATGCATGATGGGCATTTTAAATAAACACAGATGCCCAAATAGCCCCTGATAGGCACAATAAATAGCGACTGTCTATGGCTTCTTACAGCAGCCCTACTGTCATTTGCCAGAATGCACAGATTAGCAGTTTGAGCCTTGCCTTTGTGCCCACAACATCAAATGCCCCTCCAAACAAAGAGCCCTTTACACTGTGGAACTCTTGGTTATTTTTTCAGTGACTACATCAATCCGATCTGTAGTTCTCCAACAATTGTTCAACAGGCCGACTGTTTGGATGCTGAAAGTTGTAGTTTTAACTACTTAGACTTGGCTACAGCATTTGACACAGTACAACACACACAGAAGGTTACTTGAATAATTAAAAAATACTGACACAGAATATATTTGTACTTGGATAGAGAACTGGCTCAGGATAAATTACAAAAAGTAGTGGTAAATGGAACATTTTCTAATTGGACAAGTGTTGTTATTGGAGAACCTCAGTGATCTGTCCTTGGTCCTTTGCTTTTTCATTTGTTTATTAATGACCTTGAGATGAGCGTTGAAAGAAGGATTTTTATTTTTGCTGCTGATACTAAATTGTGGAAAGCTAGAAGTTCCATGCAGGATGCTTAAGTGATTCCACTAAATTGGAAAAAGGGATAGAAGATTTAAACAATGACAGTAGACAGTCAAAGTTGGTGTTGTTTTCTCTGTAGAAGGCGCTTGTGAGGGGGCATGACTACTCTAGATATGTATATTAGAGGACATACAGTGGTGTGCAAAACTATTTGCCCCCTTCCTGATTTCTTATTCTTTTGCATGTTTGTCACACAAAATGTTTCTGATCATCAAACACATTTAACTATTAGTCAAAGATAACACACGTAAACACAAAATGCAGTTTTTAAATGAGGGTTTTTATTATTTAGGGAGAAAAGAAATCCAAATCTACATTTTCATGTGTGAAAAAGTAATTGCCCCCTGAACCTAATAACTGGTTGGGCCACCCTTAGCAGCAATAACTGCAATCAAGCGTTTGCGATAACTTGCAACGAGTCTTTTACAGCGCTCTGGAGGAATTTGGCCCACTCATCTTTGCAGAATTGTTGTAATTCAGCTTTATTTGAGGGTTTTCGAGCATGAACCGCCTTTTTTAAGGTCATGCCACAACATCTCAATAGGATTCAGGTCAGGACTTTGACTAGGCCACTCCAAAGTCTTCATTTTGTTTTTCTTCAGCCATTCAGAGGTGGATTTGCTGGTGTGTTTTGGGTCATTATCCTGCTGCAGCACCCAAGATCGCCTCAGCTTGAGTTGACGAACAGATGGCCGGACATTCTCCTTCAGGATTTTTTGGTAGACAGTAGAATTCATGGTTCCATCTGTCACAGCAAGTCTTCCAGGTCCTGAAGCAGCAAAACAACCCCAGACCATCACACTACCACCACCATATTTTACTGTTGGTATGATGTTCTTTTTCTGAAATGCTGTGTTACTTTTACGCCAGATATAACGGGACGCGCACCTTCCAAAAGTTCAACGTTTGTCTCGTCGGTCCACAGGGTATTTTCCCAAAAGTCTTGGCAATCATTGAGATGTTTTTTAGCAAAATTGAGACAAGCCTTAATGTTCTTTTTGCTTAAAAGTGGTCTTTTGTGGCCTCTCGGATGAGTTGTCTCTGCGCTCTTGGGGTAATTTTGGTCGGCCGGCCACTCCTGGAAGGTTCACCACTTTTCCATGTTTTTGCCATTTGTGGATAATGGCTCTCACTGTGGTTCGCTGGAGTCCCAAAGCTTTAGAAATGGCTTTATAACCTTTGAAATTGAACTCAGGTGTGATAAACCACAGTTAAGTTATTTTTTAACAAGGGGGAAATCACTTTTTCACACAGGCCCATGTAGATTTGGAGTTTTTTTTCTCCCTTAATAACGTAAACCTTCATTTAAAAACTGCATTTTGTGTTCAATTATGTTATCTTTGACTAATAGTTAACGGTTTTTGATGAGCAGAAACATTTAAGTGTGACAAACATGCAAAAGAATAAGAAATCAGGAAGGGGGCAAATAGTTTTGCACACCACTGTAATAGACAAATAGAGAATATTTTTCCTCATAGAAAAGGTCAAAGAAAGAAAGGCCACCTCTATACACTAGAGCAAGGGTCCCCAAACTTTATATTTAACCCATGAGCCACATTCAAATGTAAATAAAAGTTGGAGAGTGACACAATTTGTGGGTGTCAAACAGGGGCTGTGATAGGCTATTTGGTAGCCCCTATGTGGACGTGCAGCCTACAGGAGACTGTTTGGCAGACCACTTGTTTTTTAAGCAAATAAGCTTGCCTTTAAGCTAGCAATTGGAAAATAAGCACCTGCTTTGAGGCCACTGGGAGCAACAGCCAATGGGTCAGTAAGCAATTTGTTGCTCACGAGCAAGTGGTTGGGGATTACTGGTCTAGAGGAACAGAATTTTCATTTGAAGCAGATTAGGAGTTTCTTCATAGTGAGGATAGTAAGGTTGTAGAATGCCTTGCTGGTTGATGTTGTGATGGCAATTTTTATTTAGTCATTAAAGGGAGAAGGAAAGCTACAGAGGCATTTTATTGCCAATAGATTAGTGCAAGATAGAATGCTATATTTATTCTGTAGAATGTTTTACCATACCTGAGTAAAAAGCTCTAGACGATCTCTCTGTGTGTTTGGGATAGCAGCTGCAGTATTAGCTTGCTGTGACATCACTTCCTGCCTGAGTCTCTGAGTACTGCTGATAGGACATAACTGATTTTAATATATTCCACCCCCAGGGGACTGTGTTCTTCTTTTTCCAACATTACCTGGGGCGGGGCGGGGGCATGCGTTTAAGCCTTTGTAGAATGTCTCAGCAGACATATTTAGGTCTTTAGTTTAAGTCTGTATGGAATGGACACAGAGTGACTCTTTCATCTTTAGTAAGGACAGTAAACATGAACAAAAAGGAGAATACAAATGCCAAGGTATAGCAGACATGCTTAAATACTACACGCAACAAGGTAATAGAATATATATATAGAATATATATGAAGACATGAATTAGAGGGAAGAACAACACGCATGTGGAGGGAGCGCAGTAATATGGGCACTGATGCGAGCGCTCTGGTCCAGAGGAAGATGCTGCTGCCTTGGTAACCAGACATTATGGCAACCTGAGGGAAGGCTCGCTGGTTTAGCAGCTTCTACTGACAAAGACCTCACCTCCTTTCTACCCGGCCACTGGACTCGGTAGTCGTTAGGCGGCTTCCCTTGTTAGTCTATCAGCACCGGCTGTACCCCAATATCCATTCAGAGTCCGACCTACGGCGGCGCCATGTTACAGGGCACAGGCAAGCAGAGCGGTCACTGCCATAACAAGCCTTGGCATTCTGCTCGCCTTTAACACTCCTAAACCCAGTCCTTCCGTGGCAACCAGTGGCGCAGAGCTGCCAGCGTTACAAGCTTCCAGTGTTTACAAACTTACCCTCTAGAAGGGCTGTACCTCGCTCAGGGCCAAATCCCACCAGCTTTTGTCAGGTATCGCGATATCTCTATTGACAGACAGACGGTTGTGGGGGGTGGTTCTGCTGGTATCTGCGGCTCTTGCTGGGGAGGGGAAAAGGGCGGGACATGGAGCCGCAAGAAACTGGATGACGTAATCGAATCAAGTGCTGGCACCAAGAGTAAAGATGGGGATATATAGGTGCGTCTGCTGTGGTGAGGCGGAGCTTGTTCCGGAAGTCTTTAGCACCTATAGCGTGTCTTGTTTACGTTGTACTGACAGCCTTGATAAGCCCAGCTGGCAAGCTGTTATGTTTCGTTCGGTTCGTGGTTAGTAAGGGCTACCGTCTGTGCAGAAAACCTTTTCGCCAGATCTCTGTGGCCTTTTAGACTAGAGGTCAAACTGCGTGGCTGTGGTGGATGGCTTTTTAAAATGATGTCCTATTGTTATGGCTGTTGTTGACCATAATTGTGTGAACTTTATCGTTTATAATTTGGAATGCTGCAAGGAACATGGAATAACATATACAGTGAAAACTCGATTTAAAGTACACTGATTTTAAGTTTTCCAGCGTTTTACATTTTTTATTTGTGGTCCCACCAATTTATAATGCTTTTCAGTGGGTGCATTTCCCTGATTTCAAGTAATGTTTTCCCGGATTTTACATCGAAATGTTGTCCTTATGTTCCCAAAAACAGCTTTTTTTTTCCTTAAAACAATGTTATTATTTGTGAAATAAGGAGATTTAAAGGAATTGTTCAGTGTAAAAATAAAAACTGGGTAAATAGATAGGCTGTGCAAAATAAAAAATGTTTCTAATATAGTTAGTTAGCCAAAAATGTAATGTATAAAGGCTGGAGTGATTTGATGTATAACTAGTCAGTCAGAGCCCTTCTTTTCAGCTCTTAGTTTACACTGACTGGTTACCCTGGTTACCAGGCAGTAACCAATCAGAGACTTGAAGGGGGGCCACATGGGTCATATCTGTTGCTTTTGAATCTGAGCTGAATGCTGAGGGTCAATTACAAACTCACTGAACAGAAATGTACCATGTGGCCCCCCTTCAAGTCGCTGACTAACTCAGAGTTATAGAGCTGAAAAGCAGGAAGTTGGATTCTGTCTGTTTTATTAGACATCTGTTCACGCCAGCCTCTATATATTACATATTTGGCTAACTAACTATATTAGAAACATTTTTTATTTTGCACAGCCTATCTATTTACCCAGTTTTTATTTTCACACTGAACTATTCCTTTAAAATACTAACCAGACCTGTAAATGGTCTATTCCAATTAGTCTGCCCCTTATACAGTCCTGCACCAATCTTACTGCTTTAGGTTGTGGATTTGACTGACAGAGAGGCCTTGCACATGCCCCCCATAGTGTAACATTAACACTCACACTTGTGCCAATCAATGAAGATGTGTCTGGAGCAGGGGTGTCCAAACTGCGGCCCGAGGGCCACATGCGGCCCAGGATGCATATGAATGTGGCCCAGCTTGAAACGCTTGGTTCCCAAGGAAATAGGAGAAGGGGGGACTCTGTCCATTGCCCAGTTAGTAATAATAATATAATAATACGTCTATTTATTATCCAGGTGTCCCATGTTCCAGTGTATAGCTCCATCTTGTTATCCAACTGCCATTGTAGTTATTTTCTGTATATTTCCTTTACTTTTACTAATCAAACATGTTTGTGTATTTCATGTGTGGCCCCAGACAATTTTTCTTTTTCCAATGTGGCCCAGCGAGCCAAAAGTTTGGACACCCCTGGTCTGGAGAGAATATTATTTTAAGTAATTTCCCCCATGCAGGCACCTCGTTTCTAAAGCTGCCACCATAGGCAAAGACTCTTAGGTGCCAATATGGTTCTAATCTCAGATGAACTACAAATCTGCTGTATTGCTCTGTTTTCCCTTCACCCAGGCCCGGACTGAGAATTAAAATAGGCCCTGGCATTTCAGGTTCACAGAGGCCCAAACAGACCCCTAAATACTCACTTTCTATGGCACCTTATAGCAGCCCCTCTGGCATTAGCCAGAACCCACAGATTGCCAGTCCGGGCCTGCCTTCACCTAATGGTTCACTCCTTCCTTTGTCTTCCATAGTCAAAAATAAAATACTGTCACTGGCCTAAAGCGCCTTTAAATATTGCTTCTCAGGACAAAAAGTGCTGGTATTATTTTAGGTGCAATAATAATTCCTTCAATAATGTAAATAAAAATGAGTAATTGAGCATGACATTTTGTTGCTAGAACTCTGTAAAGAAGTTTATTTTTTCTGCAGTTTCTGAACCCCATGTATTCGTATCACTTTAAAATGTTTCTTGCCATTAAAAAGCTACCCTTTTAACACCAAGGTGTTGATTTATCAAGTTTTTGGGGTTTTTTTTGCACTAAAACTCATAAATTTCAACTTGAACATAGATAAAAACTTTACCATCTATAAAAGCTTGCAAATTCATGTAGAAGTCAACATGAAGGTGCAGATTTATCAAAGTGTGAGTTCAGATTTTAATACAGGAAAACTCACCCATGTTCTATTCATTCCTGAGATTTTTGGAAGCATATTTATCAAATGGCGAGTTACAATTTTCATCCATTGATAAATATCCTTCTAAAAATCCCATAGTAATGAATAGAATGTAGGCTAGTTATTTTTTTTGAAATCTGAACTCACATTTTGATAAATATAGCCAAACTTGTCCTTGACAAAATGTAAGGATTTTTTTTTTTGGTTGGAGTTTTTCTAATTTGTTTTGGGGTTTGTAGAATATAAATTTGATGCATTCAGGTTTTTTTCCCCACTGCATTTATAATTTTTAACCAAATAAGAAAATATTGGAGTTACGCAACATTGAGTTTATTCAAATAAAAAAAACAAAACAATTCAAATAAATAGCCCTTCCTGACGCTTTGACAGGCACTTTTCTTTAGTTCTTCACAGCCCAGAGCATGTACCCATACTTATTTGTTTATGGGATTGTTGCTGGATGCAAGACAGGATTTGTTAGGCCCCATTCCTTATGGGATTCACTTGCCAAATTTACACCTTGGACCAGTGCTCCTCAGAATAAAATATACTGACCACAAATTTCTAAAGCAGTGCTTACCTGTAGTTCCTGGGGATACTTGATAAAAACTTTAATAGCCAGTATAGTAACATTTTCAAAATGTAGTATATTGTCAATGTGCAAATCTTAAAGTCTACACGCTTGTCTATCGCTTGGAAACAACAGGTGAGATTGTGGCATGGTGCACTTTTTCCCCTTCCGAGAAGCACCAGTTGAAGTATCAAGATATGGCTACCCCAAATAAATTAAGCTTTTCTTGCCCTACACTTCCATCTGGCTTCAAACAACTTAATCAAAAAAAAAAAAAAAAAAAAAAACAATTGAAAACCAACCTTGACTAAACCACAATCAAATGTAAAGAGAGTTTGGGAGCAACACAAGCATGAAAAATCCCTTGGGGTACCAAATAAGGGATGGGATTGGCCATATGGTAGCCCCTATGTGGACTGGCAGCCTACTTGGCAATATACTCTGTTTTTATGAAATTAGAACTTCTTCAGAGCCCAGAATTCAAAAACAAGCACATGTCTTGAAGCCACTGAGAAAAACATCCAAGGGGTTGGTGAACAACAGGTTTCTCACAAGCTACTTACTGGTTGGGGATTACTGCTCTAATTCATACAAATGCTACTTCAAATGTAAACCCTTTTAATAGCTTAAGACAAATATTTCCACAGCAGTATCATGTAGCAGCTTTAGCAAAATGTGAACAGAACTCTCCACAGTAAAACTCACTTTCTATTCATTCCTATAGGATTTTTAGAATCTTATTCACCAATGGAGTTCAACATTTGATAGATACAAAACCCCATAGGAATGAATAGAAAGTTTGTGAGGAGTTCTATTCACATTCCGATAAATCTGGCCCAATGTGCAGCACTAAAGCTGGCCATAGACTCAAAGATCCGCTCGTTTGGCAACATTGCCAAACGAGCAGATCTTTCCCCCCCCCAATATGCCACTAACGGCATGGCTATATCGGGGGTAATTCAAACGTTCAGCCAAACGTTCGAATTACGATGCGCCAAGGGGCTCCGACGGGTCGGTCGGGTAAAAATCCAACCTTCCCGATCGATATCGTGGCCAGATATTGATCAGGATGACCCGTCAGAAGCCCCCATACATGGACAGATAAGCTGTCAAACCGGTCCAAACTACCGATATCGGCAGCTTTATCTGCCTGTGTATGGCCACCATAAGTCACAGTATTTTTTTTATTTATTAAGCATGTACCCAAGTAGGTTGTGGTCCTTTATTATACATACTTAGCAGGTTTCTTCTTGACAAATCTGAAGTAATGGTGAAACAACCCAAACTACTACCACCCCATTACGATTAAAACAGGACTATGTCTGCAGCAGAGAATGGAAATTAATATTTCCTCTATTGAAGTGGAGCAAGAGACAAACTTTAGTTAAAACCATTCCCTAGTAAAGTTCCACTTGATGAAGTGTCAACTTGATAACTGCAAATATGCCAGAGCCTTATGCCTGTATATGGGAAAGCATGAACAGCAAAACAAAGCTTAAGGGGTGGTTCACCTAAGTTTTAGTATGTTATAGAATGGTCAGTTAGAAGCAGCTTTTTAAATGGAATTCTTAGTTTGAATCATTCACTTTTTTTCCAAATAGTGGTCACCAATAAAAAAAAAAAAATTCTAATTATGGCTACAAATGTATTATTACTACTTTCGATTCGTCTTGGTCAAGTCAATGCATGGTTTCTAGAGTAATTTGGACCCTAGTGACCAGATACTGAAATTGCAAACTGGAGAGCTACTAAATAACAAAAAACAAAACTAAAAAACTGCAAATTGTCTCAGAATATCCTCTACATTATATTAAAAATTGAGAACATGGGCAAATTTTCTGTGATGCATTCTAATCTCACATTGATAATTTGCCCCCCCCCCCCCAATACATTTCACGTAGCAGGACATTTCAAAAAGGGCTTCTTTGAATTATGCAACTTCCGATGGATTAGATGTGAAGTCACAAAACGGTACAAACTGTGTATAATTAAAGTTTTACTATTTTTAATGAAAGGACTTTGGAAATATTGTACATTTCCACAACAACGACATTCCTTGGGAGCCACAGTAAAATATTTATTACAGTTGATTTCTCAAATGGCAACAGTTTCTTCATTCACATGGCAAACAGGATCAGGAAAGCAACCATCAAACAGAAGAGACCCATAGCTTCAGACAGGGCAAATCCCAGGATGGCGTAAGAGAACAACTGCTGCTTCAGTGATGGATTTCTGATAGGGCAGGGAAAAAGGTTAGATTTTTTAGTATGTGCAACTTCTACATTTTTACTGGTAGAACATCAATGTATTAACATTCTTCAGACGTACAGGTAAACCAACATGTTTTCAGACGTACAGGTAAACCAACATGTTTGGAAAAGTTAACTAAAAGCAATTGCAATAATTTATAGTCTTCAAACAGCTAAAGAGTGCCTGCTGAAAAAAATCAAAACTTGCTATGAACAAACATTTGGCTTTTATACATTCACTGTCAGATATAACAGATTTAAAGGTCTTGTTTCTTTTAAACCCTGAAGTGAACAGTAACCTGGATGAAAATGCTTTAAAGGGGCAGTAGGTCACCTTGTTCCTTGCTTTATGCCAGCTTTGCATACACATTAATATCTGTCCTTCCTTGCAGACATATACAGCAAATTCAACTCATGCAAATCTCAATTGGGACCGTTTTGTTTGCAGTGGGATTATCCATGCACAATATGTAGCTTGCAAGGATCAAATGGAGTAGCTTCCCTGTTTCAGTTTAGAAATAGTTTGTTTGAATTAAATAGACAATAAGTCATTCAAATAGCAGACAGACACTGCTCAAAGACACGCTTTTCTTAGGACAGAGGTCCTATTCAGCTGTGTGCTTTTGATTAAACATCACCCTCAGTAACAGGCGAATATTTCTGGCTACCACTTTAGCTCAGCTAAAAGGTTCTCCGTCACCACCAGTAATGTTAGAACCATGCAGAGCAGTATATTCCCCATGTGCCAAGGACCCAAAGCTGTGGTCCCCAAAATGAGTTATTGGTCCCCATTGTAGGTTAACACAGGGGGTGGCCCCATCTGAAGCTCTGTTATGGCCCAATATATTGTCTTTTATATCTGAAATGATATAGGAACCAAGTCATAACAGAGCATCCATTTCCTAAAATTTGATTTAAAGGGATACTGTCATGGGAAAAAATATTTTCTTCAAAATGAAATCGGTTAATAGTGCTGAATTTTGCACTGAAATCTATTTCTCAAAAGAGCAAATTTTTTTATATTCAATTTTGAAATCTGACATGGGGCTAGACATTTTGTAAATTTCCCAGCTGCCCCTGGTCATGTGACTTGTGCCTGCACTTTAGGAGAGAAATGCTTTCTGGCAAGCTGCCGTTTTACCTTCTCAATGTAACTGAATGTGTCTCATTGACGGTTTTTACTATTGAGTGTTGTTCTTGGATCTACAAGGCAGCTGTTATCTTGTGTTAGGGAGCTGCTATCTGGTTACCTTCCCATTGTTCTTTTGTTTGGCTGCTCGGGGGGAAAAGGGAGGGGTGATATCACTCCAACTTGCAGTACAGCAGTAAAGAGTGATTGAAGTTTATCACAGCAAAAGTCACATGACTTGGGGCAGCTGGGAAATTGACAATATGTCTAGCCCCATGTCAGATTTCAAAATTGAATATAAAAAAAAAAACTGCTCTTTTGAAAAATGGATTTCAGTGCAGAATTCTGCTGGAGCAGCACTATTAACAGATTCATTTTGTAAAAAATTTTCCCCCATGACAGTATCCCTTTAAAAGGGTGCCTCAGCACAAAGTACTAGGGCACAATACGATTCTGGGACTAAGGGCAGAAGGCTGCAGCTATGACCTTGTTAACCCTGCAGTGTAAAAGTTTATATAGACTAAGACTAACGAATAATAAATTGCTACTCTGGCCTAAAGTACACTAGTGATTTAAACTGCTCCCACAGTTTGACTATTGCCCAGTTTTAGCTTAGGCCACAGATATTACTGGACTGCAGCTTAATGGGGTGGTTCACCTTTAAGGTAACTTGTGTTCTAGAACAGCCAATTCTAAGCAACTTTTTAACTAGTTTTCATTTTTTTTTTATAGTTTTATAGTTATCTGCTTTTTTTCTTCTAACTAGTTGCAGCTTTCAAATGGATGGTGCCAACTCCCTTTTAAAAAAAAAACCCACACAAATGCTCTGTAAGGCTACAAATGTATTACTTGTCCTACTCAGGCACTATTCATATTCCAGTCTTATTCAAAACAATGCATGGTTGCAAGGGTAATTTGGACCCTAGTTACCAGATTGGTTAAGATGCAAATTGAAGAGCTGCTGAATAAAAAGCTAAATAAAAACCTTCAATAAAAAATGAAAACCAATTACAAATTGTCTCAGAATATCACTCATCATACTAAAAACGTCTCAAAGTTGAACAACCCCTTTATAAAAAAAAAAAAAAAAAAAGTCACCTAGATATTATCAAGGTGAGGTTATGCAGGCAGTTTTACTTCAGCAACATATGTGGATACAAGGTTAGACTGTACTTCACAAGGACAGATGTTAACACTTGTCCCAACACAAGACTCGAGCAGGTAATATCTCTTATTAAATCCTATGTGAAACTATTATAGAAATACTTAAAGGAACAGTAACACCAAAACATTAAAGTGATGTATAGTAATGAAAATATGAACTGTTGCCCTGCACTGGTAAAACTGAACAGTTTGCTTCAGAAACACTACTATAGTTCATATAAACTAGCTGCTGAGTAGCAATGACAGAACTTGAAAAAAGGCTATATGGCACAGGATAAATAAGGATAACAGATACCATTATTTCCTACAGATCTCATCTGCTATGTTACAACCATTTTCTCCTTTGAATAGCTGCCCCCATGGCTACACAGCAGCTTATTTATATAAATAGTGTTGCTGAAGCAAACTGCAGTTTTACTAGTGCAAGGTAACAATGCATTATATTTGTTACTTAATTTTTTATTACTGGTCCTTTAAATATTAACAAATCAGCGATAGAAGTGTGCAGACTACAGTTATTTGTATATTACCAGGTGATCCCTGGCAAGCAACTTTCTGGTTTTATCACGAATATGCCATGTTCTAGAAACAGACTGGTGCATAGCGTTATAGGATTTCTTTGGAGCAATGACTAAATAGGATACTGGTAGGCTGTCTTGTCCCAAAATCTGGTATGCTTTATTTGGCAAGTATTTGGGCTTCTGTCCCAAACAGCTGCTTAAAGTGATACGGACACTAAAAAAAGTTTTAAAATATGAATATATATTAACCTATAGGTCATGTAGATCACTTTTTGCAAGTTAGTTGAAGTTTCTAAACCAGACTGTGCCATCTCAGCCTGTCAGTTAAAGTTTCTAATGCTAACTGACTCCTGCTGCACAAATATGGCAGCCCCCTCATAAAGGAACATGGGGCATCAGACAGGTAATGTAAAAGCATTGTGCAAGTACTTGATGGCAAAGTTATAAGTAGCTTCTGGTCAGTATCTTGAAGAATCAGGCAGCATGGACTTTACAGTGCTACCAATATACAGCAAGGCAACCAAGACATGCAAACTAGCCAACTGGAAGCTAAACTAAGTTCTTAGAACAAGGGAAAGTAGCTGACTTAGAACCTATTCATAAGGCATAATCACTGCTTGTCGCTAATGAAAGAAAAACAAATAAAATTCAGTGATTAGGACATTACCTGGCATAACCAATAATGAGGCTGCCGAAAACTGTTCCAATACCAGCACCAGAGCCAGCCACTCCGACTGTGGCAGCACCAGCACCAATAAACTTTGCAGCAGTGTCAATGTCCCTGCTGATTGCACTGGTCTGAAATTCCCTCAGTGCCAACTGTGTGAAGGGGTTTGGAGCCCCACTGAGGAGTGTGGCATTTCCCTGAAGATAAAAAAAAAAAAAAATTATTCTCTTGCTTTCAATAACGTAAATTGGTTTGTTAACATATTTTATTTTACAACATGAAGTGAGTGTGTGTGTGTGTGTGTGTGTGTGTGTGTGTGTGTGTGTGTGTGTGTGTGTGTGTGTGTGTGTGTGTGTGTGTGTGTCCTTGATGTAACCTAGTCACCTATGGATTCAGGGTGTCCTTCAAGTTAATGGTAAGTTCACAAGCAGCACATTTTATATTTTCTCCAACTTCCATTTACGCAAACATTAAGTTACATGAATTACGTGTCAAGACCTTGAGAACCTAGTAAGCATTAGAGATATACCCTTCCATTTAAGCTTGTCCTTTAACAATTATAGGCTGTAGTTTGGAAACTAAGTTTACAAAGCACAAAATGCTACTTTTAAAGTAGACAGCGCATGAAAGAAAGAATAGAGCTAAAGAATCAAGACTGATGCTACATAAAAAAAAAAAGTCAAACATTACCTCTCCAGTTTGGACCTCTGGCCGTGACAACACTGATGCAGAAATTGGTCTGTACAGAGCTCTGGATCCAGCACGGATCTAGCGAGACAAATAACAGTTTAGTTTCCTCCCTATACAGAGAGCACCTAGCAACATTATGAAAGTATTTTTTTTAACAGTGTGAATATTTTGGCAACAAAATAAAGTTACTCATACATTAACAGCTAGTTTACAATAGTCAAACATAGGGATTGGTCATATTAAGCAGTCAAATGCCAAGTCTGCAGGATGTTCTAGCTTTGGCATTGGTTACAGTTCATCTTGTAACATTTGCACTAGGGTGAAAAGATGGGACTGGAAACAAAGTAACAAATAACTAAACATACACGCATTTGCTAGCCTTGGTGCTAGAATGTTTTGCAACTACATGTCTGCAAGAAAACACTGCAATGCAGTCTATTACAAAAATTTTATAATAAAATAGGGTATTCTCGCAGCGACACTGAATATTCAGCAATGGGGTCCGCAGCGTTTGAATGGAAGCCTGTGTGTGCCCTTGGGCTGCAGTGTTTTAAAGGTCAAGGAAAATGTTACACGAAGAACTAATTCTGCATAGGAAACGTCGGCAGAATAAGCAGCACTAAAATATATCAACGTGGATAACGCGGAAGGAACCCTGGGCGGAAGCGGCTGTCAGAGGACATTGGCTTTGACCTAGAGAGGCCGGCTCTCTGCAGTTAGGCCCTATGACTCCCCTGCGACAAAGGCCGCGCTGGGAAGGACAATGGAGTTACTCACCAATGAGGGTGTGGAGACGAACTTGGCGCAGGCATACATGTTGTATGTGGGTTAGTGTTCCTCGGGAGGGTGTCGGCTCGGTAGTCTGTCACAGCCCCTCTGCAGGGAGAAAAATGGTGAACAGCGATGAGAATACAGGAAAATGGCCCGAAATACACAACGCAAAGGAAAGACTTCAGGCGCCCTTGCAATTACACAGAAAAGGGGGTCTTAAATGATGAAGGATGGCGGTGGATTACTGATGCTCGGGGGCCAGCTCACTACACTCCTCTTACCGGCACCAGAGGTCGTACTAAACGGAGGACAGCACGCAAGCGCACAACGCTCTTTATAAAGAAGACCCGGATTGAGGGAGGAGAATCCACTCAAGGTCACTTTGTAACAACTTTATTGAGAACAATTGTAGCGAGTCGAGCGGTGACTGGCTGAGGTCAAAAAGCGTTTACAACTGTGCGACTGACCTTTGTGTCACATGGGTCCTGCCGCAGCTGCTTCACACACAGACTGCTTGTCACTGTGTTACCTGCATATTGTCTGCCATTAAAGTGTTCTGCCATTATAGTGTGCAGGGCTTATGAATGTGGGTGCCCTGGCCTAGTGAGTACACTTGAATTAGTGAGAATGGACAAACTTCTTGGTGCAGAATTAATAATCGAAATGTATTATTTTTAACGTGAGAATAAACGGTCATATATTCTTTTCTTGACGTCACTGTGGCTGGAAAACGAACTACAGTCAGGGGATGTGCTGTGTAACCTCTTGAATTGTGGGAATTATAGTTTGGTAATAGCTGGAGCCCTGCAGGATAGACATAGTAGCCATGATTCCTAGAGGTCAGGCAGCAAAGTAATTGCTATGTAAGGGTAATGTCAGAGCGATTGCCGAGTGGCTGATGGGTGCTCAGAATTGCTCTGAATGGTAATCAAAAGCCTGCCCTGCCGGCGCACTGGTGATTCAAACACTTATCTCTTGGAATTGCACCAGAAGAGTCCAAGTGATTGCCATTCTGTGCCAATTGCAACAGAGGGACACTTTGAGCATTTCACTGCCACCACAAAGATGGAACTTACACTGTCAATATATTGTGTTTTACTTAAAATGGTGCAGAGATGTGTGGTTCATATATCAGTGTAGTGGGCAATTCAACTATCTACTGACTTATTTGCTACCCACAGCAAAACTTCAACCCTGTCTAGTAATCATACCAACTAGTCTTTTACTGTTTTTTGTGACCCTACTGCCCATAATCAGATCAGCCCAGTATCTCCCACCTCAATGTGGGCATATCAAGGAGAGATATGCTCCTTTGGCGAGGTCTCTGCGTGGATGGCCAGCTTTAGCTATTTTCCCAAGCCTGGATTTGTTGCAAGGTCACAAAGGCCCTTGCCTAGGGCGGCATCCAAATACGAGCACTGGAAACTGGCGTGTGGGAGATTTGAAAATCTCCCCCTTGTTTCCAGTGCCTGACCAGTTCTATAAATACAAATGGGGGAGGAGATTTAGCTGGGGGTACTGTTAAGGATAGGGAGGACCACATGTCATATGTTCAATATGGTGCCAGTATTAAATGTATGTTTGCAAATGCAAGAAGTCTGACTGGTAAAATGGGAGAGCTGGAGCTGCTGGTGCTGGAGGGAAAATATGATGTGATTGGTGTGGCTGAAACATGACTGAATGAGTCGCATGACTGGGCAGTAAATATCAGTGGCTATACTTTGTTTTGGAGGGATAGAGGCAATAGAAAAGGAGGAGGGGTATGTCTGTTAATCAGGCAGGGTCTAAAAGCTTATATAAAGGAGGAGGTTATGTTAGAAAATGAGGGGGCAGAAGTCTTATGGGTGGAGTTCACCAATTGTAAAGAGTCCAGCAAATTAATTGTAGGCGTATGCTATAGAACCCCTAATGTAAGTGAGGAGGAGGAGGCTAAGTTCCTCATGCAAATAGAAAAGGCTGGTAGTTTGGGTAAAGTAATGATAATGGGGGATTTTAATTACCCAGCTATTGACTGGAGTAACAGTACTGCCAGGTCAGTTAATGGGAACAAGTTTATAAACTTGTTACATGACAATTTTATGGCACAGGTTGTTGAGGAGCCTACCAGAAAAAATGCTATTCTGGATCTAGTGATCTCAAATGACCCAGAACTTATAGCAAATGTGCAAGTCATTGAACCCCTGGGTAATAGTGACCATAATGTTATATCATTTAGAGGCAGATTTACTAAGCTCGAGTGAATTTTCGAAGTTAAAAAAGTTTGAAGACATTTTTTGGGTACTTCGACCATCGAATAGGATACTACGACTTCGAATTTACTTCGATTCAAAGTAAAAATCTTTCAATATTCGACCATTCGATAATCGAAGTACTGTCTCTTTAAAAAAAACTTTGACTTCATACTTTGCTAAATTAAAGCTACTGAAGTGCAATGTTAGCCTATGGGGACCTTCCACAGCACTTTTCTAAGTTTTTTTTGATCGAATAGAAATCCTTTGATCGATCGCTAAAAATCGTTTGCTTCAAACCACTTAATCATTCGATTGTACGATTTCTATTCGAATATGCTAAAAATCCTTCGACTTCGATATTCAAAGTTGAAGGATTTCAATTTGAGGGTCGAATTTCGAAGTTTTTTTAACTTCGAAATTCGACCCTTAGTAAATCTGCTCCTTAATGTCTGGTGCAAAAAACAAATATATACTGGGGCAACAAAAATAATGAATTTTGGAAAAGCCCTTGCCTAGGGCGGCATCCAAATATGAGCACTGGAGACTGGCGTGTGGGAGATTCTATTCTATGTGTACTGTAAATTGTGATTGGGTCCCTGAGCTCAGTAAGTGACAGCAGTACAGAGCATGTGCAGTGAATCAGCAGAAAAGAAGATGGGGAGCTACTGGGGCATCTTTGGAGACACAGATCTTTACTGCTAAAGGGCTGTGGTTGCCTTGGGCTGGTACAAAAGCACAAAACATAATGTACAACATTTATTGCTACTTCTTTAGTTAGACTTTAGTTCTCCTTTAAGCCCCCGATTCTGACCCAGTCTTGCCTTTTATCCAATCTGCTCCATAACCTGCCCTTTGTGTGTCCATCCACAATTGCCCTGCTCTCTATCATTGATACACCCGTTTATGTTTCTCCTGACCCCTTTATGTCACAACCCACTCTCTTTCATGATCACCCCCCCACTGGCTGGCAAGAACACTTTAGAAAGGTGGCAACCCCAATGTTGGAGTGTGCTATAGGACACCCTGCACATATGTTACCAGTGTATTATGTCAGCACTGCATACACAAGGGGACAAATAGCTTTGCCTTTAGTTGTACATGCAAACAGGGCTAAAAGGCAAAAATTTAAACCTGTTTTAATTCTGCATTTTTCCCTTGGTTTTAAGAATTACCCTGTTGTCAAAAGCTTCAGCGACTCAGTCAAAAAACTAAGCTCAATATATTTGAAGCTACTTTTGCTAGAAGGATGAGCTGTTTTTCATAATATCAGATCTGTCAATCCTGCCTGCTATTCTATGTGTTGATCACTGTTTTCCAGAATAGTGTCACTCTTTAAAGGCTGAGTGTCGTATGAATTTCAGTTCCTGTATTATAAAACAAAACTAAAGACACAAGCAGGAATACTTTAATAAATGCATAAAAAGGTCCAACAACAGCCACGTTATTAATAAATAACTTGTATCCTATTTTAATTTTCTATTTCAACAGTTTCCTAGGGGATGTGTTTCATAAAATACAAAAAAGCCATTATTCTTGTTGTGTCTCATGTAGCAGGTTGAGTAGATAGTTTTGCGCAATTTCATTAAAATGCATTTTCACCCCCTCTTTTGATCTATTTTCACACATGCACCATATTGCACATGTTTTTTAAAGGCACTTACAGCTACAAAAGTACTTTCAAATGTTCTTCACACAAGACACAGGCATTAAAAGATGAAGTGCCCCCCTACAAGTTAAAAAAATAACTTTGGTGCCCAGACCCCTCCTACAAGTTTTGGTGGTCAGGTGGTGGTTAAAGAAAAAAAACATTGGTGGCCAGGGCCCCACACATAAAAAAAAAAACAATTAGCCAGGGCCCCCACCCATCTTTAAAAAATAAAAAAAAATTAGCCAGGGCCCCCACCCATCTTTAAAAAATAAAAAAACAATTAGCCAGGGTCCCCACACTTTTTTTTTAAAAAAAAACTATTAGCCAGGGCCCCCACACATCTTAAAAAAAAAATAGCAAAGGGCCCCCACACATTTAAAAAAAAAAAAACTATTAGCCAGGGCCCCCACACATCTTAAAAAAAAAAAAAAAACTAGCAAAGGGCCCCCACACATTTAAAAAAACAATTGGTCAGGGCTCCCACAAGTTAAAAGAAAAAAAAAACCGCACGTACCTTAGCCAGGGAGTTCAGATGCCGGTATCTTCAGTTTCTTGTGCTCTGATTCGCCAGTGAAATGTAAGTCCCGGTAAAGGCGCATGGTGATTGGATAATGTAGAGGGGAGGTTCAAACTTCTCCCAACCAATCAGCATGTGGCTTTACCGGGACTTACATTTCACTGGCGAATCAGAACACAAGAAGGAGTCATCGGCGCTCGGATGCAGGGGACCGGCTGTGCAAGTAAGTGCAAGTAAGTGCAGCACGGCCGGGCCCCCCTTAACTCCCCAAAACATCCGGGCCCGGGACAACAGTCCCCCCTGTCCCCCCCTGATGGCGGCCCTGTCAGCGCGCAATGGCGCCAAATTCAAAATATTTAAAGGGGCATTTGTTGTTTTATGGTTGCCTGTGATAGTTTTTTTCCTGGTGCCTTGTACTTTGTGCTGTTAAGCTTCTAATCTGTTTGTTTCCTGTGTTTGACCCTGCCTGGCTGTTTTACTACTCTGATCTCTGGAACCTGACCCTTGCTTGTTATTTGACTCTGATTCTGCCTCATCCCATCTGATTGATCTCCCGGTTTTGACCCTTGCCTGCCTGACCTCGCTTTGAACGCTGCCTGCCCAGACCCAGCCTGAATTGTTTACGCTGACTTTCTGCCTGCCTCGACCCAGCCTGATCTGACTATTCTACTCCTTCATGCCTTGCACTACGACCTTCTGTCCAAAGACTTTGCTCTACAGTCGTGCCCCTCTGCCTATCCAGAACTCCCATCTTGCACCTCTCGTTTAAGTCCAGGTGGCATCCAAGTAAGCCGAGGGCTCCTCCCGAGGCCCAAAGGCGGTCACACTACTGGTGAAGCACGAGCCGAGACCAGGGTGCATGGTGTTTGTTCTGGTGTTGGGTGCCGACCGTGACAGCTAATGTATGGTTCACTTAGAACAATTCATCTTTAAACATAAAATTAATTTTACAGTTTGATCCTCTAGTGAAATAGTAATGATGCAGATATGAGCTTGGAAAGAGGTGGTATATATATATATATATCTATATATATATATATATATATCTATATATATATATATATATATATCTATATATATATGCAGTTCAGGCTGTGGTGCACTCCAATCCAGCAGAGTTTTACTGCCTGGGTGCTGTCATATATAGTGCAGATAGTCGTGTTCCAAGGAATGACGCACTCCAGGACTTCATAATGAGATCAAGCAAAGTGAAGTTTATTTGTCAACGTTTCAGTCCAGTCTGGACCTTTCTCAAGAGAAAGGTCCAGACTGGACCGAAACTTCTCATTATGAAGTCCTGGAGTGCGTCATTCCTTGGAACACAACTATATATACATTTTTTTGTGTATATATATATATATATATATATGTACACATACACACACACACACACACACACACACACACACACACACATATATATATATATATATATATATATATATATATATATACACAAAAAAATGTATTAAAAGATGTACATTATGTTAGAGTGATGACACTTATGGTGTTAATCCATAATTTTAGGGATAACAAAAATATGAGCGCCAGTAAATTTAGAAAGGCTAGAGGAATGAGATTGGGCAAGATAATGTCTCTGGTTAGAACAATTTCGATTGGAATGAGGTAACATAAAGAAATAGGACATGTCGTCACAGGTAGGTATAGGTAATTTGATCACTCATGAGCAAATAGCCCCATCATTGGTCTGTCTGGTAGGTAGATTTCCTTGGGTTACTGATACCATATGAACATCAATATGTGTGGCCAAATCACATGTAGTCCAACTTTTCCACTTATTCAAAGAGTTCACGTAAGGTAGTGGTCAAGATGACATTCTGGGAAAAAAAAGCCATAGGTTGGTGCATAAGGTAGATAAAATAATAAAACCAAGTATGGTAAGCCCTAAGTGAGCATTCCCAAAGAGATGTCCACACATTCGATTGGAGAGTGGTGTTCTAGGTCACTATGGTAAAGACTACTTTACCATTTACCTTAAGGTTGTATAGTGCTCAGCCTTGTGTTGTTGTGATAGCAGCTTCCCTTGATGCTTTTAAATGGAGTTTCATATATCCTTAAATAGGAAAACTATATCAAACCTCAGGTAGTATTTAATATACAGTATATATATCTACAACAGACCATTACAGAAATGGATAAAGGTATGAAGTATGGTTGGTTATTCCAATTCTGCCATAATAATATCTACTGTGTTGAGTAGATGCTGAAATGTAATTGTTGGGTTTGAATTCATGAGCATTATTGAGGTCAGATACTAATGTTGGGCAACTGGGATTGGCTTGACGTCTTTGCCCAATTCATCACATAGGTGTTCAGTTGGGTTGAGGTCTGGCAGGCAGTCAGGGCAGACAGATAACAGCAGGGTCAATCAGGCAGGCTAAGAAAGTAACAATCAAAATGTTATCAAGGCAAGACTTCTAGCAAACAGCCAAAACAACCAGGCAACAAAGTTTTCAGCATCCTTGCACAGACAGAGGCTTTGGTGGCAGTATGGGTGTGTCAGGATGCTACATTTACTGATATATGTTTGTGTGCATGCCCGATTTAAGTCCCTGTGCACACATCGAGAAGACTGTTGTGATGCAGGTTTGTAACCTTATGTTGCCCCCCCCCCCCATCGAGAAGAGCCTCTGGATGTGAAAACAAGAAGGCTTGTTTTGTAATTTCTGAACTGGCCAGGTACCTCAGGCTGGCTCCACTCATCTGTGGGTAACCATATTTGATCACCAAGTTGCAGGATTAAGGGGTTAGTTGGCAAAAAAAGAAGACTGATTTATTGAACAATTATGAGGGTTTTTAGCAAATTCTGCAAGAGGGATTAGAGAGCCCAGTCATTATGTAGATTAGTAGGAATATCATCTCAAATACTGTGCCAAGGTCTGATTAGTTCTATATCTTTGGCAATTTTATTGAAGACAAATTATTTGTACATCTTCACAAAGTTATTTCAAGACTTGGGAGGTGAATTGAGGACTGCGGTCAGTCCAGAAAGTGTAACTACCCTTTTAATAAAAATGTCAGTAGTTTTAGAATCAGATGGGCGCTTAAGCAAAGGAGCAAAATGGGCCATTTTAAGATGGTCCACAAATACAACAAATGGTGAGTATACCAAAGAAGATAGAAGTTCAGAGAAAAAATCCAAGTAGACTGAACCCCAAGGATGGCTAACTTGGAATCATGAATATACATTATTTGTGCAAGAGGGATTAGAGAGCCCAGTCATTATGTAGATTAGTAGGAATATCATCTCAAATACTGTGCCAAGGTCTGATTAGTTCTATATCTTTGGCAATGTTATTGAAGACAAATTATTTGTACATCTTCACAAAGTTATTTCAAGACTTGGGAGGTGAATTGAGGACTGCGGTCAGTCCAGAAAGTGTAACTACCCTTTTAATAAAAATGTCAGTAGTTTTAGAATCAGATGGGCGCTTAAGCAAAGGAGCAAAATGGGCCATTTTAAGATGGTCCACAAATACAACAAACGGTGAGTATACCAAAGAAGATAGAAGTTCAGAGAAAAAATCCAAGTAGACTGAACCCCAAGGATGGCTAACTTGGAATCATGAATATACATTATTTGTGCTTCAAGATGAAGTTATTCAGGAACATTCAGGAACATAGATTTTTGTCTTCATGAAAGAAAAGCCCATCTTAAGATTTATTTATGAGAAGCAGGATGTCTAGTTCCCACAAGAAGATATCTTCACTTATTGAGTGCACCTTTGATGGCCAGTAGTTTTCTGTCTGCCACATAGATATTACATTCCAATTTACTCATGATTTATTTATGAAAAAAGAAGACAACTGGATGAAGTTTTTTCAAGACAAGAACTTTGAAAAAGTACAGCTCCATCAGCAGTCTCCAAAGCATTAATTTCTAGGGTGAATGGAAGAGAAAGATCTGGTTAACAAAGATATGGGGCAAAAATATAGTGTTCAAAACCAGCTTGAGCTTGCGGTGACCACGGAATTCTCTGGTTGGAGTAAATGGGTTCTGTGAAAGGATTATTTTATAAATGTTTTCACAGAATTATTGGTAGAAATGAGAAAAATCAATAAAACTTTGAACTGCTTTTCTGGAGGTTGGAATAGACCAGTCGAGAAAAATTTGGGGCCATTTGAATTCCTAGAGGGGGGGATGAATAAGGCCCAGAAATTCAACAGAGTCTTGTTCAAAAAACACATTTCTCAAGTTTAGCATAGAGCTGGTGAGTACTGTGATGGGATAAAACCTTCTTCATATGAATTCTTCAAGAGAATTTGAGAAGCTAAAAAAAAATCAACAAAAAAACATGTTGGAAAGTTGATGGGGCATAACCAAAAAGGCAAGCCCATATATTCAAGTTGCCTATATTTAGTGCAAAGGTTAGTTTTCCATTCATCACCCTCACAGATTCTGACAAGGTGCCCCAAAGCTTAAGCTTTGAAAATATTTTGGCTTCCCATGGGTGTTGAAACAGTTAAGCAATAAGAGTATAGAATAAATCTTTTTTAGTTCCCTAAGAAATTAGTCTTCTTTTCAACAAAAAATGTACCTGCCCCCATCGTAGAAGTTAATAGAAGAATGAAGCACTTAAAAAAGTTTTCTTTAAAACACCATCATTTATGCAACTCCATCATTTCCAGTTTGGATTAAGGGTAAGTATGTCTGAAAGGCACCTGAGCTCCAGGCAAAATCGTAAAGACAAAGACAAGGTAAAGTATCTGCCTGCTTTTCATTTAAGACCTCATTGTTAAAACATCTGCACACTCAAGGTAAACTTAAGGAAGGAGATTAAATGCGAGTGTGTAGATAGGTCTAAATATATGTATACAAAACTCGACAAACAGACGGCACTTCTGGAATTAGGTTGTCATAATTACAGAGAAAGTACAAAGCTTAAAGGGACCCTGTCATCGGAAAACATGTTTTTTTCAAAACGCATCAGTTAATAGTGCTACTCCAGCAGAATTCTGCACTGAAATCCATTTCTCAAAAGAGCAAACAGATATTTTTATATTCAATTTTGAAATCTGACATGGAGCTAGACATTTTGTCAATTTCCCAGCTGCCCCAAGTCATGTGACTTGTGCCTGCACTTTAGGAGAGAAATGCTTTCTGGCAGGCTGCTGTTTTTCCTTCTCAATGTAACTGAATGTGTCTCAGTGAGACATGGGTTGTTACTATTGAGTATTGTTCTTAGATCTACCAAGCAGCTGTTATCTTGTGTTAGGGAGCTGCTATCTGGTTACCTTCCCATTGTTGTTTTGTTTGGCTGCTGGGGGGGGAAAGGGAGGGGGTGATATCACTCCAACTTGCAGTACAGCAGTAAAGAGTGATTGAAGTTTATCAGAGAACAAGTCACATGACTTGGGGCAGCTGGAAAAATGACAATATGTCTAGCCCCATGTCAGATTTCAAAATTGAATATAAAAAAACCTGGTCGCTCTTTTGAGAAATGGATTTCAGTGCAGAATTCTGCTGGAGCAGCACTATTAACTGATTCATTTTGAAAAAATGAATCAGTTCCCTTTAAAGAATAGTTCCCTTTAAAGAATAGGTAACAATGTAAGGATCCAAAAAATTTTGATGAGTGTACCTAAAGGTGCAGAGGAGGTAGTTTTATACTAGAATGGCTTAAAAGGGCTAGGAGTGCCATGAAAATCATCAGGGCCAAAATATGAATGCCATATTGGAAAATATGCTTTTCATAATTGAGCAATAAAGAACTTTCATGTTACAACACAGTGTAAATGTTTTACCCATGGTGTTTCCTGTTCACTCCAAGGAAAGTGCTTTATGTGGAAAAGGTATGGCACAAAGGGAGAACAAATCCCTGTGGATGACAAAGCATTCCATGTTTCATCACCATCATAACTAAATTAAACACTGATCTAAAATACTTGCCAAAGAGCGAGACAGGAGTGCTGTTTATAACCAGAAATTAATCACACAGTCACACACATAACAGGAGGTGTATTTACACTGGCAAAATTAATAGGTTTTCCAGATTTTTATCACAGCTATACTTCTTAACTTTAATATCACATATTGGTTTTGGGTATAAATAATTTTTTTCTGATGATAGTATTCCTTTTGCCATGACAGGCATAATATGCATTGAAGAGGCATCTATAATGTTTATCATGGGATCTGCTGGATTAGTAACTAGATGATAAAAGGGAATCATTTTCATATATAGGAACAGAGGGATTAAAAAAGATGGAGGAATGTGTTTGTATGTAAAGTCTGAATTAAAGCCATTCTCTAAAGAAATAAACATGGATGCCACTGGGGAGGGTGTATAATCCCTCTGGGTAGAGATTCTGACTGGGCAAAAGGTTACAAAGAAAATTATTATTAGTGTATGCTACAAACCACCTTGTATAAGTGACGATAATGAAGCCCAGCTATTTTCACAAATAGAATCAGCTTCTATTTGTAAAAATAATAAAAGTTATTATTATGGGTGACTTCAGTTATGTAGACATTGATTGGGGTAATGTGGTTGCCAAGACAGAAAAAGATAGCAGGTTTGTTAATATGCGGAATGACAGATTTTTTATTTTAGCTTTTTCAAGAACCTACTAGGAATGACTCTCTTTTGGACCTGGCAATAACTAATAATACCTAACTCCTCTCTAGCATTTGCGTGGTGAGCATTTAGGTAATAGTGATCATAGCATATCTTCTTTGAGATAATTTTTCAGAGACAATTACTATATATACGGAAGTAACTAAAACACAAAATGTTAGACTTTGACAGTATATGGGCAACTCTGCAACTATTAACTGGGAAATTCTTTTCACAGGTTTAAACATAGAACAAAAATGTGATTTCTTTAAAATGCTGCTTAATAAACACAGTATATTCCCCTTGTAAGCAAGGTATGTTGTCGTATGTTTGTGGTTCCATAGAAGTGTTTGTGTTGAGATGGATAATACTTTTAAGGTTTTTGACGTGCTTTTAAGGCTTTCAAGCTAGCTGGGACAGCCAAAATTTTTGTCGGGTACAAAGAGGGAGGTGTCAGCTGGTTGAAGAGAACAAAGAGAAAGCAATCTACACAAATGAGGAACCAGCTAATGAAAGTTTCCTTGTTAATAGTCCCTATTCTAGTAATGCAATAAATGATGCATGGTTCGCACAAGAGGAAATTAAAAAGAGACTAGAGCATTTAAAGATAAACAAAGGAACAGGACTGGATGATATTCATCCAAGTGTACTAAACAAGCTTGGCTCTGTGATTGCCAAACTTCTTTACTTAATTTTTCAGGATTCATTGGGGTCTAGTATGGTGCTGAGAACTGGTAAATTGCTAATGTGTTGCCGCTGTTCAAAAAGGGATCCCATTCTCAGCCTCAGACAAAAGGCCTGTTAGTCTGAAGTCAGTGGTAGCCAAGCTTTTTGAAGGGTTTTTAAGGGACAAGATACTTGACTTAATTGCAAATAATAATACTATGAGTTTGTGCCAGCATATTTTTATGTGTAATAGATCTTTGTCCAGACTAATTTAAATTCTTTTCATGAGGGGGACCTCAACTCTGGGACGACAGTGGATGAAATCTACTTAGACTTTTCTAAAGCATTTGATAGAGTGGAAAATAGCATTTGTACTTGGATAGAGAACTGACTCAAAGATAGATTATAAAGAGTAGTGGTAAATGGAACATTTTCTAATTGGACTAGTGTTGTTACCGCAGTGCTCTGTACTTGGTCCTTTTCTTTTCAACTTGTTTTTCAATGACCTGGAGGTGGGCATAGAAAGTACTGTTTCTATTTTTGCTGACAATATTAAATTATGTAGAACTAGAAATTGCATGCAGATGCTGCCCCTTTGCAGAGTGATTTTAATTTGGAAAACTGGGCAGGAAAATGAGGTTCAATGTTGATCAATACAAGCTTAAGCATATAAATATAAATACAAGTTATACACTAAAGGCAGTGTGTTGAGGGTTTCCTTAATTGAGAAGGATCTTGGGTTTTTTGTAGATAACAAGTTGTCTAATTCTGTGGCTACTAAAGCAAATAAGGTACTGTCTTGCATAAAAAGGCATTAACTCTATGGATGAAAACATAATTTTGCCTCTGTATAGGTCCCTGGTAAGGCCTCATCTGGAGTATGCAGTGCAGTTTTGGGCTCCAGTCCTAAATGAGCTAGAGTTATAGAGCAGAGCAGAGACTTGCAACCAAACTGGTTTGGTGAAGGAAGACAAATTATGAGGGTAGACTGTCAAGGTTGGGGTTGTTTTCTCTGGAAAAAAGATGCCTTTGAGGGAACTATCATTTGAAGTGGAGTAGGTGGTTCTTCACAGTGAGGGCAGTGAGGTTGTGGAATGCTCTGCAAGATGATGTGGTGATGGCTGATTCTGTTAATTCTTCACTTGGGTCACTTCCTGGACAAGCATAATATTGTAGTACAGATATTGGTATGTGCAGTTAAAGTGACTGTATGGAGGGTCGGTGTGAGTGAGTGAATGTATGGACTCAGGGTTTCATTTGGAGAGTTTGAACTTGATAGACTTTTTTTCAGCCCAACTTAACTATGCAACTACTATATAACTACAGTATGTGAAACTAATTATATGGGAAACAGAATGTAGTTATCTACTTTTCATTTTGGGACAAGGCAGTGACTTTGCATTCTATTATATCATTAGATTATCCAGGCATAGCTCAAATTTGATGTTTAAAGCTGCCAGTTTTTTTGTTTATTATTTATTTATTTATTTTATTTGTTGACATCATCTACATACCAAAATAACTTCCTAATTCAAATTTATTTTCTGAAAATGTTGCTGTTTGCTCATATACATATTGCCACAAGAGGGTGCCATAAGGTTCATTTATAGATAAAATAGAACTGTTTGCTTTAATGAAACATTTACATGATTTTCTCACCTGTTTTAGAAATACAACTACAACTTCCATTTATATACAACTAGTTTCAAATAAAACACCTTCAAGTCGGCATCTTAGCTGTTAGCACAGCATAAACACTTCAGTGCTCTTGTGTTACAGTATGGAACAACAGACTACTTTATCAACCTGGCTCTTTCATTTTTTGCAGTTTTGAGCCTGCATTTTCATGATAATTATTTATAATATTAGCCAAACATATATATTATGTTCTGGATATTATAAAACTAATGCTAGTACTTTTCAGCATTCCTAAATATGTACATTTTAAACCAGACTCCTTATATATCCATACCACAACTGGTCAAAATCTGCCCACAACCCCACCCACTCTGGTACTGGTAAAAATAGGTACAAATGCGCACTTTGCATACATCACTGCAGAACTGTTTGACTAGCAAGAAGTATTAACTGATTTTCAAGGGAGTCCTACAGAACCAATAGGACTGAAATATGGGACATATATTTATTAAATCAGTTGGTTATCACTGTATAGCATGATAGGTATTATAGCTATAGTATATACATTCATTACAATGCTAAAATCTAGGGAGGGGATGGCCAAATGTTGTCCTAAAACCAGAGTCCTGATCACTAAGAAGAACTATGCTTTAAATGATACTCAAATTTGCAAGGCCTGCCCAGCTATGATTAGCTATTTTGACCTTTCCACATCTGTTAGGTCCAGACTGTTTTTATTCTAAAATTCAATACCCCCAAAAAATAAGTACTGCTGGGGAGGTATATTTCAGCTATGTGCTAAAAATGCCTATGCTTTTATTCTTAATTGTTAATAGTCAAAGAGGCTGCAAATCTCTAAATTATCATTTGTAGGGCTAAACTGAAAACTGTAAAGAAAGTATTTTATGTGACCAAAAATGTAATATTTCACTGCACTTGTAACAATGTGTAAATGACAACACTGTCAGAGTGCTGATTGCTTTACAGATTTGCTTTTACTTTACCATGTTCACGGTCATTTGGATTTATGATTCCTTTGCCTATAGACTACTAACAGGATATGTTTCAAGCTGAATAAAATAAGTTTAGTGTACATTTATTAATGAAATGTGCTTGACCTTTACACTGATGTAACAGTCCTATAATGATCTCTCATAGTTTGTATATTACAAGCCTGGATTTTGATTTGTGTTATCTTCGCAAACCAGAATTATCTAAATATAAAGCTCCTATGCTTTTATATTTTTTCATTCCAGGGAACAGACTGTTCATTTTTTTTCTTTCAAGGGGAACTGTGTAGGTTTTAATTGGTTAACCTACATCCTAATTCAGATTGCTCATAAACTTCAGCCTTTGTTGTAGGTCCAACAGCTGCATTGTGTCACTAGCAGCTAAAAACATTTCCAAAGTTCCGGAATGCATCAAGACTTTTTTTTTATGGGAGTAGCAATAAAAAAACAAATTGAACTCACAACAACTAAAGAAGAGAGTGAGGGAGGAAAAAAATGCATTTCTTAGTGATTAAAAAGTACTGCGTTAATTAAAAACTCTGACTAGGTGTTGCCACACAGTTAGAATTGAAGTGGCTAATTCCTGCGCAGACTTGGCAAGAAAAAGGGTCATTAAGCATTCTTCAGTCCAAGTGTTAAGTCAACTATTGACGTCCCTGCTAACCATTAGGATGAATCAGAGAAGTGTGTAGGAGTCCAGTTACCTATATAATAGCTGCTCTATAAAGTACTGGCACTGTGCTTGAATTTACTATTATTTTTTTTTTTTTAATTCTTCAGTGCCTGAAAGGTCTACTAAGATAGTTTTAAGGGAATATTTGTTTACAGCACAGCTGCAAAGTCCCAATTTAACAGCATATTGCATGTACAGTATGGCTTAATAGTATGCCTTAATAACACATGACCATGCCACAGCTGTAGTTCATGTCATTTTCAATTAGCATCTATTAATACATAGGCTGCATTTATATGTGCCATACTTGCATAAGGTGGTTGTATAATCCATCATAATATAAATTAGTGACTGAATGTGCATTTTCTCATAAAAAAAACTTGTCCTTGTGTAACAGAGCACATTGTAGCTATAAAAAATGTGTTATATTGTTGTTGCTTAATAGAGCTAATATTATCCACAAATGTGACTGTGAACAAACTAGCCATTGTGCTAAAGCAGGGACAAACGTTTAAAGTCAACATTTATACAGTATGTGACTGGTCTCCACATAAAGAGGTATACATGGTTTCTAGGTATTTTTGGGATACCAAGAAATAATATAATAACCTCATGCATTGTCTATACCCAACACACTACATGTACTTAGAGAACCTCACCCTAGGGGACCACCATACACAGAATAACTGCACCTACTGCTACACTCCTCATTAAGTACACAAATGAGCAGGAGTTCTCAACCAATATTGGCCATTATACAAAAGGGAAGCCCCCAAAATACACTGAGCTTAGTGCTGTACCAACATCTTTAGTCCCTTGCCACTTCTTTTGCCTATAAATTACAGACATGTCACTAAAAATGGAAGGCATAAACGCATTACCTCACCAATAGTTGCACAAGCAGAAGACGACCAATTTTATTTTTCTCTGAGTGCTTCCATCCTACTTCTGCTTTACTGAAAAAAAGATTAAAGATGTTGATGTGTTCAACAGTAAAACGCATGGGCATCTTTAATTTTTGGACTCCTAAGAAAAAAGAAAGAGTTGCCAGTTTACTTGCAGTGCATGGGGCAGTCTGACCCTGTCTCTTATTGCCGATTTACATTCAGTATTTTTCTGAAACTGCATGACCTTCTCCTTTCTGTAGGTGGTACTGTTCATTAGTTCTATACTTCAGTTATTTACTGGGCATGTTTACTGTTCATCATAACACTGCATACACACAATGTCACCTGTAGTTACCTAAACAGAAAGTCCATGCAGGATAGTGATGGTGATGGTGATGTAAATCCAACTCACACTGTTTCACTGGCTAAAAGATTAATAATTTCCATTACATACAGTATATTGCCAAAGGTATTTAACAACCTTACATATCATTCCATAATATGAAATATGTCCTCCTTTTCCTGCTATAACAGCCTTTTCTTTTCTACTAAATAGTGCAACCTTGTTGGTGGAATTTTCTTCCACTCAACCAAAATAGCATTGTGAAGTCAGGCACTGTTGTTGGTCAAACAGGCCCAATTCCCAATTCATCCCATATGCGTTTAGTTGAGTTGAGGTCAGGATTCGGTGTAGGTCTTGCTAAATTTGAACCTTATGCGCTATTGTTGACAACTTACTAAAGAAAGCTGAATCAGAGCAAGCTCAATGTAATTTATATAAACTTTATATGTACTTTTGTGAATAGAATTTAAACATTCACAATGTTGTGCTTTGCACTTACTCTTGCTTTCATAAATATATCATGATATCTACTGCTAACAAAAATATACTGTATATACTTGAAATAGTTTTACAACTAGCTGAATGCATAGCATATTTTGAAGTGTTTTTCTAGATTATATCATGGTACTGTTTGTTTGCATGAAAGATCAAATTCATTTGGGATTCACTAATCACACTTCAGTCTGGGTTGAGGAGAGATTAAAGGTGCTAAGATCAGACAATCTTTCGCTGCTGGAGAAATATGTTCCTGCAGAGTAGTAATTAACCATTTTTCTTTAAGATGTGTAATTAAAACCTTAACTTATTAAGCAGTGATTAACCCCTCCCTTAACCCTGTTACAGAACATCACAGCTATAATTATCAACCTTGCTGCTTGTAAAGTATGACTGGCCACTTCATTTACTTGTCTTAAATGCTATCTTTAAATCCTTACATCCTATATTAAAGTGAAAAACGTTTCATCAATTTTTGACTAATGTAGAAATAGCCATGGTCAAGGGACATGGGCAATAGCATGGCTAAGGGACTACAAAAATGTAGTCGGGATCACAGGCAAAGTCAAAAACCAACAGTACCACAGTACAGAGGAGAATCCAAAAGAGTAGTCAAAATACAAGCAAAGGTCAGGACAGGCAGCAGACTTGGGATGATCAGGGACAGGCAAAGTCAAGGAACACGATCAGAACACTAGAAACACACACAGGAACTATAGAGATAGACCTACATTGGGCAGCATGTATTTGACTGCAGCGCCTTTAAATATTTAAATTTCACTCCAATGCGAGATGACATCAGACACAGTGCTTGCTTCAAACCCGAACCAGCGCATCATTCAGTGAACAGCGCTTGAGTGTAGTGTCAGACTAGGACACCTGGGGCCCACAAGAGAACCTGATCTGTAGGGCCCATTAGTCACGAAAGGCCCATTAGTCACAAGGGAAAGTAATGTGACAGGGACCTTAGATTGTAAGCTCACTGGGGCAGGGACTGATGGGAATGTGATAGGGACTTTACAGTATTATAGCTACCATTTTCCCTCCCACTTTACTGACTCACCCCCCCCATCAGATTGTTTGCTCACCAGCAGAGAAGTAGCCAAGAAGGTTGCAATAGGAGGCTGCAGCTGAGAGGGAACAGGGAGAGGGCGCCAGTGAGTGACATCATCAGGGCGCACAGCAGTAAAAATTAGCCCAACTGGAGCGCAGCAGGGATAGTGGAGCTGCTGGAGCAGCAAACGGGTACTAGATGGAGTGCCAGCGGGGCCCACTAGGTCCAGGGGGGTATAGCTGTGGGAAAGCACTGGCAAAGTTGTAGGGTAGCTAGTGGTCTAGTGGAACCAGGGGCCCACAAGGACTAGGGCCCACTGGGATTTTTCCCAGTGGGCCAGTCCGACCCTGCTTGAGGGGAGCAGATGCAGTGGGCATCCCCAATGCACATCCATGTGGCCACCAGGTTTTCTCACACAGAACCTGCCAGAACAGCATTTCTCCTAATGACCAACTAGATAAATTTCAGAAAAAATGTTAGACGTTTTAAAAGGGATTGTTCACCTTCAAACACTTTTTTTCAGTTCAGTTTGTTTCAGATTGTCTACCAGAAATAATGACTTTTTCCAGTTACTTTCTATTTTCTATTTGTGACTGTTTTTATAAAATTGAAGTGTAAAGTTTCATTTTTCACATTCTTTGTAAAACAGCTGGGGGGAGTCACTGACACTGTAACTGTTCTAAATTGATACATTTAGTTGATACATTGCTAATACATTTCTGATACTGCTGAGAAATGTATCAACTAATGATACATTTCAAATTGTAACAGTTCTGCATCTGGATTGCTAAACTGCCAGACCATGTCAATACAGGTATGGGATCTGTTATCTGGAAACCCTGTTATACAGAAAGCTCTGAATTACTGAAAGGCCATCTCCCATAGACTCCATTTTATTAAAATAATCCAAAATTTTCTCTGTAATAATAATAACAGTACCTTGACATTGAGCCAAACTAAGATATAATTACTTCTTATTAGTGATGGGCGAATTTATGGCGTTTCGCTTTGGCGAAAAATTTGCGAATTTTGCGCGAATTCGTTTTTGACGCCGGCGCCCGTTTTTCCAACGCCGGCACTCGTTTTTGCCGCAAATTTTCGCGGGCGTTTCGCGAATTTATTCACTGACGGCGAATCGCGCAAATTCGCCGCAAATTCGCCCATCACTACTTCTTATTGAAAGCAAAACCAGCCTACTAAGTTTAAATAATGTTTACATGATTTTATAGTAGACAAGCTATGAAGATCCAAAGTACAGAAAGATCCATTGTACAGAAAATCCCAGGTCACGATCATTCTAGATAACAGATCCCATACCTGTACCTTCTGGTCTGCAATACTGCTGCTCTCTGCATTGATTTGCATCATGATGTAGAGATGCATGTGTCATGACTCGGCATCTCCAGACACATGGCACACGCTACTGGTACTTTTTAAACTCCCTCAGCCCTGTGCCAGACATTCGGACACTGAGTACTCTTGGGGGCCAATTCATTAACTTCGAGTGAAGGATTCGAAGTAAAAAAACTTTGAATTTCGAAGTGTTTTTTTGGCTACTTCGACCATCGAATAGGCAACTTTGACCTTCGACTACGACTTCGAATCGAATGATTCAAACTAAAAATTGTTTGACTATGCGACCATTCGATAGTCGAAGTACTGTCTTTAAGAAAAAACTTTGAACCCTTAGTTCGCCACCTAAAAGCTACCGAACCCAATGTTAGCCTATGGGGAAGGTCCCCATAGGCTTGGCTAAGTTTTTTTGGTCGAAGGATAATCCTTCGATCGTTGGATTGAAATCCTTCGATTCGAAGGATTTAATCATTCGATGGATCGATTATTCCTTCGATCGTTTGATATTCGAAGTCAAAGGATTATCAAGGGTTAATTAACCCTCGACATTCGACCCTTGATGAATTTGCCCCCTGATCTTTCTTAGGTTTGTTACTGCTGTCATTGCTGGCTTTAAATTGTGTCTTGACCTTGCCTCTTGGATCATCCCTCTGTACCTCACCTGGAATCCCACTTGCTTCTGTGTTTTGACTCCTGCCTGTTTATTGTTTCTACGCTTGCTGTCAGCCCCCGACCTCGGCCCGTCTGACCTTGCATAGTGGCTTGATACAGAAACCCCAGAGAAACACTAGAGACAGGAACATTACACTTTAAACTTTAATTTTGGAAAAGCGGTTAAAAAATAAAAGATGGAAAGCAATTGAAAAAAGTCTGTATTTCTGGTGAACACCTAATTTCAAAATCCTATTGATAAAGCATCTATAAAGTTACTGGTTCATGAATACTTTGTCTCAACTACTGGGCCAGGAGAACAGCCGGAAGGTGGTGATTCTGATCTTTTTAATCTTTATTATCAAACCCAGAAGCCTTATTAGCCATGTCAGATCAGCCAATCTGAGCCACCTTTGTCCTTTTTGAATTATTGTTCTACCTCACTTCCTGACTTCAGCATTAGCTAGGTGTAGCTTGAGCACTGTGATTTGTCTCTCGCTCTTGCCCTAGTTCAGTCCTGTCTGGCCCTGCTGTCCTGTTTTCATGCCTGCTTTGTCCCACTCCTTTTTGTTCTATCTCTCAACTCAATTCATCCCATTCCTGTCTGTCCTGTCGCTATACCCTCCCAGTCCTGCTTCTACCTGTCCTTTCTCTACATCCTCTTTGTCCCACTTCTGCCTATCACTATGTTTGTTCTGTCCTGCTCCTATATGTCCTGTCTCTATGTCCACTTTGGTCTGCTTCTATCCATCCTATTTCTACATCCGTTCCCATCCTCTCCTGTATATTTTGTCACTACATCTGCTCCATCCTGCTACAGCTTGTCTGTCATTTGCTCTACTCCATCGCGTTTTTGACTTTACTATCTCTATGTGTGCTTATCTTGCCTGTCCTGTCTCTCAGCCTGCTCCATCCCACTCCTGCCTCTCTTGTTTGTACACATGCTCTGTCCTTTCCTGTTCCTGATTTTCAGCCTGACTCCTTGTATAGTTCCTTTATGGTCAAGATAACTGCTCCTTGCCTGAAGAACTCTCTAACTTTCTCTTCAGATTCCATTACAGCATCAAAGTAGAAATGGTTGCTGCTTCGACACACTTTCTGCTAACGTTCAAACTGCAAATTTATAAAGCATCATGAGTGTCACGATCGCCGCCCGGAGCAGTTCCAGGAGCTCCGGGTGGCGTGTCCTCCCCTGCCGGCGTCGCTCCCAAAATGGGTGGGTAGCGGCGCTGGCGCAATGACGTCAGCGCGCCGTCCAAATTCAAAGATAAAAACGCTACCAAGACGCCAGAATGGCGCCCAAGTATAGGAAACATTTCCTGAGTGTATCCTGGGTTCCCTATGAGCTGCTATTGCTTAAATCTTGTTCCTGATTGTTATCCTGACCCTTTGCCTGGACTTTAGACTTTGCTGTTATCTGCCTGCCTGTGAACTCTTGCCTGGATCCTGACGACTCCTTTGATTACCCTTTGGACACCGCGACCTTGCTCCCTCAAGAGGGCTTCCTGCTCGATCCTGACTACCTCCCTGGAGGGAGCTCCCGGCTCCCTGACAATGAGCCATGTTGAATTAGGTGTTAAAGTTGTAATAGAGAAAATATATTTAATAAAATATCAAAATAAACAGAAACTCTCCATCCTCCCATCAAAAATAATAATTATTAACCAAGTCTGGTCTGGTGATGTAATTGCAGTTATTTTGGACACAAACAATGTCACAGATCTTTATAAGTAGAGAGAAGTGAGAAAAAAACTGTTTCTATCAAAGGCATTTTTAGACCAATCTGACCATTTTTTCAACATATATACTTTATTTTCAACATATATACTTTATATTATGTCACCTTATAAATTAAAGCAAATGCACAAAGAAGAACCAAAGAAGAACAATTTTAATATTATGCCTTTTCAGCTTTTATACAGTTCTTAAAGGAGAAGGAAAGCCCCAGGGCGCAAAACCCCTCCCCCCCTCCCCTCCGTTGCCCCTCCTCCCTCCTCCCCCTGGCCTACCTGTCCCCCTGGGCAAATGCCCCTAACTTGTTACTCACCCCTCTGCGCAGGTCCTGTCCACGGAGTTCGCAGTCGCCATCTTCTCCCACGTGCGTCTTCTTCCTGCGATGACCGGCGTTTTCTGGCGCATGCGCAGTAGGAACAGTTACCGGTACGGCTCTACTGCGCATGCGCCGAATGTCACAGAGTTTTCCGATTTCACTTCATGACATTCGGCGCATGCGCGGTAGAGCCGTACTGGTAACTGTTCCTACTGCGCATGCGCCAGAAAACGCCGGTCATCGCAGGAAGAAGACGCGCGTGGGAGAAGATGGCGACTGCGAACTCCGTGGACAGGACCTGCGCAGAGGGGTGAGTAACAAGTTAGGGGCATTTGCCCAGGGGGACAGGTAGGCCATGGGGGAGTAGGGAGGGGGGGCAACGGAGGGGGGGGAGGGGTTTTGCGCCCTGGGGCTTTCCTTCTCCTTTAAAGCACTAGTAAGATTACTAAGACAACCAGCTTGAGCTAGCTACTCAAATAAAGAACAAGTTTAGGTCAAAAGGGTAATAGGACACAGCTTTTTGTTGCTATTATGTCATGAAGGACAGATTAGTGCGAAGCACAAAATAGCTGTATTTCTTGGTACCTCAGTCTAAAGAGTAGTCTCTTGTTGATGTTCATTAATAATGTCTCAGTTCTTGTTTCCGATCAAAATATTGTTACTGTCCAGTAATTTATGTCTTTGCAATATTGTGGAGCCAGATAGCTGTGATATTGAATTACTCAGGCGTAGACAGAGAAGTTAAAAGGGCTTATTTGGAAAAATCCTCAAGTTAAAATTGACAGACAAATCTCTTTTGTTTTATGGGCTGCTTGCATGGGCAGGAGGAAAAAAAGCAACAGTTTGGTCTCTTTTGACCCATATTCTTCCTTTGAGCCTTTTTAAAAAGGTTGTTCTGGAACGGCATCTCTTATTGAAAAGCTGTTTGACTGATACAGGCTTGGCTCTGCTCTTTCTATAACAGTTCTCTAAAGTACACTTAACACAGAGTGTGTACATGTGTGTATTGAAACAAACAATCTCTCTTGGAAAGATCATTTCCAAGAAAGATCGTAATTGTTACGTCTATGGCCACCTTAACAGTTCTAACCATTCTGGCAATAAGATTTGGTCTATATTCTTTTACAGCAATGCTCAAAATGACTCTTGTGCTTTGACCTTAAAATAATACATCTCAAAAGAACAATACAGTCAAGGTTTGGAACAATTAAAACCAAAAGCTGAGTTGATATACCTATACATTTAGATTATTTAAGGTTTTTATTCACAATGGGGTTCAGTAATGTTTTGTCTTGTGTGGTTAATCAGAATTTGCTAATTAGCTTTAAGATGTGCTAGCCCTAAACACTAACAAAACAGTCAAGCCATAAAACTATAAATCTTTTTCTGTGTGTGTGGGTGGCAGGTATGATATTGAAAAGTTAATTGGTTGAGGTGAACTGTAGATAGATCCCAAATTTTCACCTGTTTATACTTCCTCTCAAATGTGTTTTTATTAAAATGCTGATTTCTGCTATTGGGTGCTGAAAGTAAAGTTTTCATTTAGAGCCTACTTAGTGGGTGTCATTAAGAAAAACTCCAGTAGGGATCTGCTTATGGCACAAGTCTGGAAGCAATTAACCTTTTCCTTTATGCTTTGGCGTTGCGATATGTATTATTTTTATCGGCTGGAGTCTGAATATTTAGACAAGTTGTTAATAAGAACTGCCTTTTTTTCATGTTATATTAAAAATTATTTGTAGATGTATGGCATATTATTCTTGTACAGTATTTAGCTCTAAATAAGAATCTGTAACACCAGCAGGGTAAGGCCTAAAATCACCCATCAAAGAGCTCCAATGTAACTGCAAATATAACTACAAAAGTGAGCACACAATTTTCTAGGTAAACAAGTTAGATAGCACTATTAGGAATTATTATTATTTAACTTGTTCATTAATGACTTAGGGGAGGGTATTGTAAAGCATGTATTAGTATTTGCAGATGACACAAAGCTATCCAGCCCAATTAATACCATCCAGGATATGGCATCCTTGCTACAGGACCTTGACAAATTGGCAATCTGGGCAGCTAAGTGGCACATTAGATTCAATGTTGATAAATGTGAAGTCATGCACCTGGGATTTAAGAATATCTAAGCCACTTATACCCTTGATGGGATTGCACTAGGCAAATCCATTATGGAAAAGGACCTTGGAGTCCTTGTAGATGATAAACTTGGCTGTAGAAAGCAATGCCAGTCAGCACTATCAAGGGCAAATAAGGTCTTGAGCTATATTAAAAGGGGCATAGATTCACAGCTCTTCCACTGTATAGAGCACTGGTAAGGCCCCATATAGAATATGTTGTACAGTTTTAGTCTCCAGTGCTCAAACAGGACATTATTAAATTAGAGAGGGTACAGAGAAGGGCAACTAAGCTGGTAAAATGTACGAAAATCTCCTATGAGGAAAGACTGGCCAAGTTGGGGATGTTCATGCTGGAGAAGAGGCGCTTAAGGGGTGATATGATAACTATGTATAAATATATAAGGGGATCATATAATAATATTTCTGATGCTTTATTTACCAGTAGGTCTTTCCAGCTGACACAAGGTCACCCATTCCGATTAGAAGAAAAGAGGTTTCCGCCTAAATATTCAGAAGGGTTTTTTTACAGTGAGAGCTGTGAAGATGTAGAATTCTCTCCCTGAATCAGTCATACATGCTGATACATTAGATTTAAAAAGGGGTTGGATGGCTTTTTAGCAAGTGAGGGAATACAGGGGTATGGAAGATGCTCATTTTGGAGTCAGGAAGGATTTTTTCCCCCTCTGAGGCAAATTAGAGAGGCTTCACATGGGTTTTTTTGCCTTCCTCTGGATCAACTGGCAGTTCGGCAGGTTAAAAAAGTTAAAAGGTTGAACTTGATGGAAGTGTGCCTTTTTTCAACCTAACTATGTTACTATGTTTATGTTTTGTGATCTATTTGTTACCAGCGTAATATCTACTGGTAGATGACAGTTTACCATTTGGGCAGCACTAATTTAAGTCTTCTCTTACTGTACAGAATTCAGTTTAGTAAATTACTGATAGCTCGAAATGCCCCTCTGGGATAACTCTTGCTATATATGTAACTTAGCTGCAGATTCTTTTGACAAACAAAAAGCAATAGTTACCAAGGGCCATTGGGTTCCATCATTAGCAAGAAGCAAATATGTAATTCATTAATCAAAAAAAATAGTTGCAATTAAATCAAAGTGGTAGCTATATAATACATTTGTAACAGAAATAGATGTAATATAAATATTCCTATATGCTGAAATGGAATAGCTCTATACTAATAAGTTTGGCCAAGGATCATTTTCATTATTGTGATAAATTTAATTGACTTGGGTTCTGGTGATTTCATTAATTAAATGATTTAACACTCCAGAAAAAATTTAATTTCAAGACTGCTAACACTGAATTAATTCCTCCTTCAAAACTAATGAAGTGATAACATATTATCTATTATCTACTATCTACTATGTGCTATAATATATATATATACATATATATATATATATATATATATATATATATATATATAATTATATATATATATATATAGATATATATATATATATATATAGTGATACATTCTTCATTATCTAGATAGATACTTCATGCTGATAAATATACTCCACATACAATAAAAAAAAGTGTATGTATGATAAATAAACTGATTCTCAATAACTGTATAAATGCAATAGATTGGAGGCAAAGCTTTAATAACCATTTTATTAGCACGTAGGTGTTCGTTCAAATGTTCCTGTTATGAAGTGTAAGTGATAATCAGATCTCTGTGGTGCTATAATGGATAATTAACGTAATTGGTCTTTTTTCAACTATGTGCTTTAACTGGGACTACTAATTCAATAACTAAAGGCGGTTTAATTTTGAAAGTGTAAATAAAAAACGTTGCCGCTTGACCTCATATTTTAATAACTATTCATTCCCATGCTTGAGGGGCTGTCTACAGGTTTCACATTTAGTGAGCAAAATGAATGTTAAGCCAATAAGAAATAGATATGGTTTACATATGTATTCTTAAGGGGATTCTTGCCATACATAATACATGTATAAGGAAGCACAAATAGCTATATTGCAGGGGCTTAATTATGCTGATACTGGGTACCCATGAACAGTTGCTTTGGCTATTACAAAGTGGCAGCTACAAGCATCAGCTATGAGAACTAAATGTGCAAGGCACCATGGTTTCCTTCATACATAGAAGCGTGTAATGGGGTGTCCCATAAATCCTTGGAATATTTGACCTAATAGCATCCACATCACCAACACATCACAGGGAACTTGCAGTATATACAGTACCATAGAAGTTTATTAACTGGAGGTTCAAAAAACACTGCAAATGAATCCAGGAATGATTTACTAACAGCCACCACCAGTAGAGCTTCTTCAACAGTACTTGCCACTCAAGCTTGCCACATGCCATGTGAAATAGAATAAAGTTTCACAGACTGCTGCCTATTTTCCTTGCTTTTTTCAGGGATGCTGTACCTGCAGTTCTCTCAATCTCTTAGCTTTTACTGAGAACTGACATAGTATTAGTAGGGATGATTGAAAATTGCTGGGGGCACAAGATATTTTGAAGCAATGTAAAGAATACATGTCTATAAAGTGGACATATACATTCCCTTAAAATATCTTATTTTGTGTCTCCTGGCTCTCCAAAGTAGACACCCCAAGTTATGTATATATATGCTAAAGAATTCTCCAGTTAAAATGAACCTTACCAGCTCTATGCCTGTTATCTAACTCATTGTGAATATAGTTTCTCTTATGTCATAGGGGACACAGGAATAGTGTGGTAAAGGGCCCATCCCACTAGGAGACACTGCAGCGATGTCAGTATTGTAGCCACTCCCTTTCTCCTTTTACCCCCTTGTGTAGCCAGTATCAGCCTCACGTTTTATTAAAGGATAAGTAAACCTTAAAAATAAGTGAATGTAAAATTGATGAGGGGGCTAATCTAAGCACTTCTGCAATGTACATTCATTATTTATTTTCTTTTAATTCCAAGATATTATGGGATATATGTACTGTTAATATGAATTAATTTTGTTACAACAGCGCCACCTGCTGGTCATTTTCCTACCAGTTTGACCAGCAAGTAGTCAAGGAAGTTGTCAGGAGAAAGAAAGAGGCTGATGTTCTTCTGCTTAGGAAAGATGTGAGAAAGGTTTCTAATTTTATTCCTCTAACGTGGACAACGTAAAGGCAAATCCATTTGTAGCAGCTTTGAGAGAGCTGGTTGTTACCTGTGAGTTTGGGAATCTAACAGATGAAATGCTAAGAGACCAAATAGTGGAAAAAAAAAACTTACCTTGCATTAGAGAGAGACTGCTCCTAGAGCAGGATTTAACCCTTGCAAAGGCTATTACAGTTGCTAGCCAAATTGAAACAGCAGTGGCAGAGGCTAAAACTCTCAGTCAGGGAACTGCTGGGAATGTACAGATTGTGAATTCAACACTGTCGCCTAATAATGCACAGTCACAGGCAAAATACAGTGCTAAGTAAAGGGATTCACCTACACTGTAAAACCATGCAGCAAATACAAATAGAAAATACTGCTGTGGTTCAACACAACACACTGCAAATCATGTTACATGTCCTGCAAAAGCAGTACGGTGCCACAACTGCACAAAAGTAGGACATTTTGCCAAGATCTGCCGTAGTTCTTCTAAAAATGTTCATGAAGTCACTACTACAAATGTCACAGTATTAAGTGTGGAAAATACATTTATTCTAGACAAGTTTATATGCACTGTCAGTGTCAGTACTGCTTCTGCTGACAAGGGACACTCCATTAACCTGATGCTTGATACAGGTTCAGCTGTTTCTATACTACCAAAGGATATTTTCTTGAAATACTTTGCAAAATATCCACTTGTTGCACCTGCCCTTAAACTGGTCAGTTACTTGAAGGATCCAATCCCTGTGCTTGGGTGCTTGCCAGTGACTGTACAATTTGAATTAAATATGTTTTTTTGAAGGTTACACAAAATCGAAAACTCTGCATATGCATAAGGAATTGCATCAAGATTTTGTGAAGTTCTGAAATTTGCTTATGGATGATTTACACATTCTTTTCTTTTTTTTACAGGCCAACAACCCAAAAAACAACCACCACCCATAAGACAATTTTGTGTTCTAACACAAAAAAAGCAACTTGTCAAAAATAATAGCACATCTTCTAACACGTTAACAAGTATTGGATGCTATTTGAAGTGACACTCTTAAGCCAACAGAAAAAGAAATGTAAGAGAGGATCATGTTTTCATGCACCAACCATCTCTTCCTAGCTTGCCAACAACACACCCATGTAGTGTATATGATGCAACCATGCCCAACATATATGCTTGTAATAACCCAACAATAACACCACCAATTTATAAAGTTCCAAAAGCTAGACATCATGATTATTTTTACACAGTTACCATCCACATACTTATTCTAATGTCTCCTTATATGTGGCCTACACAAAGGCCTTTTTGGCAACAATTGATGCCTACAAGAGCAATATCCTCTCCAAATACTGCATTAATACAGCAAACACTGCAATAAAACAAAATAATCCCAGAGCTTTATTGATTTTTTCTACAAGCACAAATATTGACGTTGTTGATAAGGTAACAATCTGTAATGAAAAAAATGTAGATAATACAAGTAATCCTGTAAGTGAAGTAAAATATGCGGAAGAAGTAGCACAATCACATGATGATGCTTTGTTTTCAGAGAAGCCAGAGGAGAAATAGATGACCAAGAAGATGACCATTCTGGAGATGCGCTAGATCCATTCCATGTGTCGGATAAGGCATTTCAATCTTTCAACAGTTATTATGTGGAAACACAAATAAGATACCATAATGATATGTTGAATTTGCAGCATATGAGAAATAGAGACTTTTTTAAAATTACGTTTGCAGATAGTTAGAATGGAAAATCAGAATTATGATTTGGCACAACACTGAAAAGAATGGAGAACAATCAAACTGAACTCCTCAAAAGCAAAATTTGACCATACAGCAACACCTGTATGAAATCAGTTGTTCATTGGTAGATATCGCTTCTTCAATGTGTAAGCTTGTAGAAAACACTAAAAAAAGCTCTGACATACAGTAACTCCCATATCTAGTGCGGACAATACACCAACCACTTCTGAATTGTTATGTAACACAAAAAAATCCCCAGATTGTATCAACAAGACTGCCTGTGTTACGCATCCAGAGACAACAAAGTGCTATAGCATGTCCCACTTCAAATATTCCCAAAAAAAGGATAAAACACAGTATAAAAACATAATTATATTTTGGAAGACTTGTTCACATGTTAGCCTGCATCTGCAGAATGAAGTGTAGGATCTTCAGCTTGCTCATCACCTTCTATAGCTTCAGATAATTGTAGATCCCCCAATTGCTGATTGTCCGGTGCAATATTATGTAAAACGCAGGCTGCTAAAATGTTGCATACTTTATTGGGGAATACTGCAGAGAAGAGAAAAAGATTTGATGTAAAACAGCTAGCTAATTACTTTCACAAATAAAGGTTTCAACTAATTTGCTCCTTTTTAAAGATTCATCTTGCATCCCTTTGTTAACAGGCCTGCTATGAGTTTTCAGTAGTAACATATCTCACAAACATCATATAGCCAAAGGGACTACACACGGGCATTTTTTCCTGTGCTTCCTTCCGTTCAGCCGCAGGGGAGCGCAGGAGTAGACACAATTCTTCAATTATTGTGAAGGGGGCTGTACTCACACTAATGGACATTTGTAAGAGCCCTTAGAATGGATTTTGACAAAGAATGACTTGTTATAGTTTATGTTAATAACAAGTGTTTGGCATTCTTTAAACAACATTAGTATGTAATAAGAGTTCTAAGATGTTTGACATGACTAAACTATGCCAACATATTTTGTATTATATGGAAACAATACTTACCTACAAGCCAACCACCACTTAATTGACCCGATTCAAAATGCCTGTAGACTGATGAATTGTGCAGAATATAAGAGTTGTTTGTGTTTTCAGGTGGCAAAAACATTCATCAGATGTATATTTGCATCACTAATGATCGGAGTGTTGATTGTTGGAGCTTTCTGTTCAGGAAAATTTGCTGCTGACCACAAGTGGGCAAGAAAGCCACATGAGTACAATCTATTGCACCCATGACATTAAGTAGACCTCCTCAGACTTAAAAATCCCTTTTTACTTCCAGCCACTCATGTCTGGTACTGGGAAAATTGATAAATAAATGACATTTTTTTTAAGAGCTTGTAGAACTTGAGTCAGTGACCGAGAGAAAGTGGATTGAGAAATGCCACTGACAAGACCTTTTGATGACTGAAAGTTGCCAGATGCCAGAAAATGACAGGTTGGCAGTAACTTGGTGAAGTCCAGAACTGCCCTATTTGCTGGTGCCAAAGGATCAATATAATTTTTGATAAGCTCATAGAGATCCATAAGCCACTGTATTAAGTTAATATAGATATGAACACGTAAGAAATAAAAATAAGGTCATACTGCATATTTTGAATCAATAATTTTTTAAAAACAATAGAACATTTTAAAGTACTTTTGTTATTCCCTTTAAAAAACTTGTGCGATAAGGCGCATGTGTGAGACTATAAAATGGAAAAAAGGAAACAAAACCTTTAGAGAAAGAGGAGAAAAAGAGGAGAGAAAGAGCATTTCTGCCAGTTCAAAGTGGCATATGGGAAACCATAATGTATCACAAAAGACTTGACGCAATAATCGGTTTTTGGTTGAATTGATTTGCAAAAAGTAAACGTTCCTGCTAGTTTCAATGGGCCGTTAGGTAGCAAAAACATAGGTAATGGGAAGAAATACTGGGTAATGCAATAAGTGTTTAGCGCAATGAATTGCATAGCGGACACACAAAAAGTTGCACTTATCACACAAAATGTACCATATTGCATTGGATTGAATCAAGCCCAATATTTGAAGGGTGACTGAGGGCCTGCATTACTTTTAAAGGAGTGATTCATTTTCCCTAACCACTTTGTTTAACTATGAATATGTTTTCGGGAAGGGCTAACAATAAGATAAACTGTGTTGCAGAGTTCCATTGCCCCCTACAGGTGTGATATTTGCAAGACAAGGGCACCAGGAAAAAAAGAGGGCAAAATTATGGTTTCCAGCATTTTTATGTAGAAATCCTCCCCCCATAGTGGTCAGGCAGCTGGACTTGCATTCTGAATTCTACATTATCTGGCAACCCAGTGAATCTTTTGTGGCATTAAATTCTTGGATAATAATGTCAAATGATAGCATCTCATTTAGAAACTCATTACCTCTTCATGCAGACTGTAGTGTTGCTCCAGCTGGTAGCCAGCATAACTGCTGGGAGCACAATGGAATACAACAAAAGTGATCATTCAGAAAAATAACATCTTTTGGCCATGAAAAACTCTATGGAAGTACTGTCTGGCAGAAAGGAAATATTAACTACAGACATTTCAGAGAAATATCACATGCACAAAATTGGTGCACTTATGGGTTCACTGAAACACATGGGAGACGGTAAAATGTAAATATAGAATGAGTCCAGTTTCAGTGTGCTTGTTAAAAGAAAAAAATAATTATAGCTATTTTATTAAAAGTTTATTTTTCCAATTATATCTAAAATACACTAATAGAGTTAATATACTATGAAGCACATTTTGCGCAGTTATGCTGTGGCCTGCTGGTCTGCTGGATTGGATTTATATTATTTTTGCACAACCTTGCATGTATCAACATGAAACCTCATTTTCCAGTTTACTGCCCAGTTTTCCAATTTACAGTAGTCAAATCACTCTGCACAGTGGCAGCATCCTGCATACAAATATAGAAACAGTACTTTCAATGCCCACCTCCAGATCATGAATAAACAAGTTGAAAAGCAAAGGCCCTTTGGTACTCCACTAAAAACATTGGTATACTTTGAAAATATTCCATTTACCACCACTCTTTATAATCTATCTTTTAGTCAGTTCTCTATTCAGGTACAAATACTATGTTCCAGGTCGACATTCCTTAATTTAACCAGTAACCTTCTGTGTGGCACTGTATCAAATAGCAAAGTCCAAGTAGATCACATCCCCTGGCCTCCCAGAATCTAGGTCCCTGCTCACCTTCTCATAAAAGGAAATTAAAATAGTTTGGCAAGATCTATTATGCATAAAACCATGCTGGCACAAACTCATAGTATCATGATTTGCAGTGAAGTCCAGCATCTTATCCCTTAATACCCCTTAAAAAGCTTGTCTACCAATGATGTCAGACTAACCGGCCTATAGTTTTGAGGCTAAATGGGATTCCTTTTTGAATAGCGGCACAGCTTTAGCAATTCACCAGTCTCTCAGCACCGTGCCAGACCTCAATGAATCCTGAAAAAATAAATAATGAGGTTTGATAATCACACAGCTAAGCTTTCTAAGTACTGTGGAATGAATACTATACGGTCCCGGACCTTTGTTTATCTTAACATGTTCTAGTCTCTTTTGAATTTCTTTGTGTGTGAACCATGCAATATTAGTTGTATTACTAGGATTGTGACTATTAACAAGGAAAACAGTTTAGAATCTAGAATTTAGAATTTTTCTATTCTCACCAACCAGCCGACCCTCCATTGATATTAAGGGTCCCGCCTCTTCCTGCTTCATTTTTTTACTATTTACATATTTAAAAAATAATTTTGGATTGTGATAGTAATAATAATAGTGATCATAACATGGTCCCTTTGAGATTATGTTGCAGAAATACATCTTTAAGAGAGTAAAATAAACACTAAGGAGACAGTGGGCTTGAGCAATCATGATGGACATCATGAGGGGGGGTTTCTTATATAAAAGAAGTTCAGAAACTTTTAGGTGCCAAACTTTTTCTTTGCCTGCTCTGGGAAAAATACCTCAACTAAAGAGGTTTTTCCCCCGAGTTTCTTAATTCACACAGGGTTTCCTTCATGATTGCATGAGCCAAAATCTTTAGGCAGTCATATATAGGCCTGTGAATTTTAGATTTTCTGTATAAGTAGTATAAGGGCATCTTCACAATATATTAACTGAGAAAGTATTTCCATATGGTTAAACTTAATTTAAAATGCTTAATGAATAAACATGTCAGTATATTCTCCTCGTAAGCAAGGAACATTGTTGAATTATTAATTATTAAATGTGGTGTTTTTAAAAGGAAGCGTTCATTAGCTTTTAGCACATAACAAGCTAATGAACGCTTCCTTTTAAAAACACCACATTTAATAATTAATAATAATATAACTACTGATGAATGGGTGTCTCAGGAAAAAATTCAGTAAAGACTACAACATGTAAAGGTAAACAAAGTTCCTGGACTAGATGGTGTCCATCTCAGTGTAATAAATGAGCTTAGCTCTACAATTGGCAACCTCATTATTTAATTTTTAAGGATTCCTTGAGGCCTGCATGATGCAAAGGCATTAGTGAATTGTTAATGTGGTGCCACATTCAAAAAGAGATCCCATTCTCAACCTGAAAACTTTTTTAGATTAACATCTGTAGTGTGACAGTTGTTGGAATGGGTAATAAGCGACAAAACACTTGAATACATTGCAAATCAATATTCAATATTATGAGTTTGTGCCAGCATGGTTTTATGTGCCTTATGGGGTAAATTGATTAAAATTTGAGTTTAGAGCTTAATAAAGAATAACTCACCCACAGTTCTAACTTTCACCCATTGATAAATACAATTCTAAAATTCTTATAAGAATGAATAGAGGGTGAGTTTTTATTTATTTATTTTATATTATGCTCTAAACATTTTGATAAATCTGCCCCTAAATGTTAGTAAGTTGGGGGTATCCTTAATTGAGAAGGATCTGGAGATTTTTGTGGATAACAAGCGGTGTAGGAAGTCTCATTCAGTGGCTTCTAAATCAAATAAATGATTGGCTTTCATTTAAAAAGGCCATAACTCAAAGGATGAGTTGTATGAGTATACAGTGCAGTTTTGGACCCCAGTCCCTAAGAAGAATATTAATGAGCTGTAGAAGCAGTGCAGTAACGTGTCTAAACTTGTAAAAGGGGTGGAATATTTAAATAATAAGGGGGTTATTTAGTATACGCTGAATGCCAAAAACCTGAAAAGTTCATGAAAAAAAAACCATGAATTTTTTCAGGATTCATTATACCCCGAGGATTGAAAAAGTCAGAATCCGAAAATCCGGTATCTCAGACCTGACTAGGTTGCATATAAGTCAAAGGGAGAAGCTCCAAAGATTTTTTGATCTGCGCTGGGTTTCGTGCAATAATATGAAGATTTCGAGGTTTTTGGGCAAAAAGCTGAAAAATTTGTACAATTCGTATTTTTCACGATTTTTTCATTTTTTCCCCTGCAAAACAAAATTTTCGGGAACATGTGTTACTAAATAAGGTGAAAAAACCCTTGCGGTCAGAGTTTTTTTCAGAAAATATTGATATAAATTCTGACTTATTTTATTTAAGTTTAAATATTTATTTAAATTACCCCCTACAAGTACATTAGAGGGAATCATAGACAGATAGATAGGGATCATGCAGTGTATGTGGTATTTTGCAGAGAGGGCAGTGAATTTGAGGAATACCATTTGATGTGGTGATTGCAGATTCCATCAATTCCTTTAAGAAGGACTTGGAAAATTTCTTGAACAAGCATAATATCAGAGACTGGATTTATAGTTAGTACAGGTACTGGTTTATATGGTCTCCTGTTGTTATTTTGAATCCACATTAGAAAATCTTAATATTTTACTGGAAAAAAGGGAATAGTACACTGACTAGGATACTATTCCTGCTATATCATACCACCATGATTTCCTAATACCTCAGAGATCCTCTGCAATGTCCCAGATAGTATGCTTGTGCAGTGTATATATATATATATATATATATATATATATATATATATATATATATATATTTTTTTTTTTTTTTTTTTAAATTATATACATTCAAAATGGACCAGCACTCCAAATCTTCAATCAAAAAGTGTTTATTTCAACATCACTCAAGTGTTGAAATAAACAATTTTTGATTGAAGATTTGGAGTGCTGGTCCATTTTGAATGTGTATACTCTGACTGACCAAGCACCCACTTACGCCAAGAAGGAAGGAGTGCAGGTACTTTGTGAACATTTATATATATATATATATATATATATATATATATATATATATATATATATATATATATATATATATAGGAATTATCGACACTCACTATTCACATTGGCGACTGTTGTGAGTGCTTTTGTGGTCATGGACTGCTATCTATATATATATATATATGTGTATATATATATATATATATATATATATATATATATATATATCTATATAATATAACAACTGCATATCCAGTGTCCAGGACACTGAAGAGGAAAGCAGGGACATCTACACAGATCGTGGAGTGGTGCAGTAGGAATAGTATCCCGGGCTGGTGCACTTTTCAGCAGATGGGGTCTAAAGTTAGCAATTATATTCACTGGGGGAATCCAACACATTGGCACCTCCCCAGTGAATATAACTTTACTTGTCATTCAAGACTGCATACTTGCTGAATGGGAAGAGTCGGTGGCATAAGCAAAAGGCGTAACAGTGTTATTGCAACAAAGTCTACTTATCGTTATAAAACTAAAATAAAATATAAAACTATAAAAGTGATGTAGAATAAAAAGCACAATAAGAAAAAAAACGTTCAAGAAACTTAGCAAAGATGCTCCTACAATTAGTTTATGATCAGGATTTTCAAAATGAAGGCAGATGAATGAGTTTTACATAAACAAAGGTGACTGCAATATTCAAACAGCACCTCTGTGCTGTAGCCAAACAGTTCTGTATCATCAAAACTTCATCTGTTAAAGTATAAATACTGGATATGCTGGAAATAGATCGGCTGTGAGCAAAATGTTTAGCGTGGAGGTAGGGAGCTATCAACTTGACAAAGTAATTCAATTCCCCAGGCTGCAACATAAAAACAAAATACCACGGGATACCTTCTTTAGGGGAAATTGCATGTCAGCTACAGAATTAATTGTTCTTTCACTCCTAGTTGTGAACCAGTCTTTATGGCAAATTCAATGTATTGGATGGCACTTCTGGAAAAAGGCTTTATTGTATTAGTGCTGGTAAAACACCTAACTTGTTTTGGGATTAGCTCCCTTAGTCACAGGTTTAGCCTATGACTAAGGGAGATAATCCCGAAACGCTTTAGTGTTTTACCAGCACTAATACAATAAAGCCTTTTTCCAGAAGTGCCATCCAATACATTGAATTTGCCATGTTGATACAGTGGGGACACTGAGGACTTTGCACCTGGCTGAAGGCAAATGGTGAGTTGGAGCGGTCTCTTATGGTTTGCAATTTACTGACAGTGAACCAGTCTTTACACTTGCATCAAAGACTTAGGGGCAGATTTATTATGTGGTGTAAAAAATGTCACCACATTTGCCACACATCGTCAGATTTTGCCATGTAAAAAAAACGCATATTTCTTTATGTAAAAAAAACGTAAAAGTGTGTTTTAATGTAATTAAGACGTAAAATCTGGCATTTGCAGGGCGTAAAATTAAACACACTTTGATAAATTCGTCATTTATTTTACACAGCATTTTACACCGTTTTTTTCTGGGGATTTTCATTTTACACATTATATTAAATAGGCCTCTTAGGGTGCTTACACACAAGCAATGACCTTATCTTACCCATGTGGTGGGGGCTGCATGCCACAGAGTGCCATAGGTATAGTCAACATAGGGAAGACTAGGGTCCATTAAGGGCTCAAACATGGGCAATTTTAAAAGCAAGCTAAATGTGTAAAATCACATTTATTGTGTTTTTATGCATTGCAAACAACACTATGTTCTATAGGTTTCTTAATGTGTGTCAAGCGCAGGAGAATTCAGCATATTGCATCTAAAAATACACAATGAAACGCTAAAGGAATAAAATGGAGTATTCTGCAGGAGCATATTGCTGCTGATGCTGATGCCCTCCTTCTAGCTTGCTTGAAATGGGTCATCACCATAAAGCAAAGCATATCTGGTCAGCAGTTGGAATTTCTGGAATCTAACTGGACGATCTTGAGTTTCCCTGCTGGTAATTTCCCAAGTGAGGGCACCTCAGGAAAAGGGCAAAAGCTAAAACTAGGCAACCTTAAACCTCAAAATGCACTGTATGTGCTACATAATCGACAGACTGTCACTTTGCTTGCTGATACACGTGTTGTCGACAGGAAGAAGATTAAAGGTGATATAAATCCTCCATCAAGCTATCACCCTGCACCTCCTAGCTCTCTATGTGACACAAACGTAATTACAGATGCAACAATGTTCCCTGCATGCCTGCATCTCATAAACCATCTTGCTTTTATATTATATATGGAGGTTGTTGTGTATTTTTGGCTTTATTTGAATTTAAAACGGTTGTTCACCTTCCAAACACTTTTATCAGTTCAGTTGTTTTCAGTTTGTTTGCCAGAATTGCTTTTTTTCAATTGCTTTCCATTATTTAAAATCTTTCACCGGTTTTCCAAAATTGACGTTTATGTTCCTGTTCAGTCTGGCTGCTCAGTAATTCAGGTCCTGATTCGGAACTGTTACAATTTGCTACATTGATACACTACTAAGACTACTTTGATACATTTCTCAGTTGCAGAAATAAAGCCTTTTTTTCTGACTAAATAGATACTAAATTGATATTTAGAATATGATGCTGAGCAGAGTCCTTGATCTTCATTAATTTAAAGCAGCGGATATACTTGATACATACATTTTTTCAAAATAAATACATTGTTAATTTTTTGATCAGCGCTGCTTAATGTGTCAATGAAACATTATCAGGACTTGATTTTTCTATATTTGTTTTATTGTGCTTCTTTTACATCCGGTGATGTTAATATTATAGGGGGACAAGTATTGTACTAGTTGTGGTTTATATATATTTATTTTTTTCCATTCTGGTTGACCCCAGCCTGAGAAACATTTGACAATTGGAGTAACTGACCCCTGCAACCAATAGACGATTATTCTTGAGTGTGTGTAGATATATATATATATGTATATATATATATATAGAGAGAGAGAGAGAGAGAGAGAGAGAGAGAGAGAGAGAGAGAGAGAGAGAGAGAGAGAGAGAGAGAGAGAGAGAGAGAGAGAGAGAGATATCTATTAACAATATCCTGGACAATGCTAGAAATTGTAGTCCAGCAAGTATGTGAAGCAAAACTGCAAAGTAAGTTATGTGTTCCCTTTAAATTTTAAAGTACAGAGCTATAGACCGATTGCAAACTGTTATTGAATATTACGTTATACATAATTTTAAAATCACATTTTAAGACCCACATCCCCTTTAAACATAAATTTTACTAGGTACAGAAGTAATGTAAGTGAAATGTAAATGTGTGGTTTGTCTCAGTTACAAAATAGGGGTGTGGAAGCACTCTAAAGGCTAAGTAATAGTATATTTAAGTATAATGGAAGTGCTAGTTTTAATGCACATTCCCTGGGCCCCTGTCTCAAAAGTAAGTTTACAAAACAGGGGTTTTTAGTTACAAAGTTATGATCATAAAGTTGAAAAGCCACCATACCACGTCAAGGTAAACCCCACATGGCGGTCCCTAACTTGTTTGCCTTTCGGCCATAGTATAAAAAGTCTTCTCCCTTAAAAGCCGCATACTGGCGGGGGAGGATAGATCCTTTTCACTGAAACCAAGGTTCAACAGACACTGATTACACTGAATGCAGTAAGACTTTTTATACTATGGCCGAAAGGCAAACAAGTTAGGGACCGCCATGTGGGGTTTACCTTGACGTGGTATGGTGGCTTTTCAACTTTATGATCATAACTTTGTAACTAAAAACCCCTGTTTTGTAAACTTACTTTTGAGACAGGGGCCCAGGGAATGTGCATTAAAACTAGCACTTCCATTATACTTAAATATACTATTACTTAGCCTTTAGAGTGCTTCCACACCCCTATTTTGTACGTTGGTCTCAGTTATGCACAGGGAGTGCCTCATTGCATGTTTATTTAGTACAGCTTATGGTTCAGCAGATTTTATACATCTGCTTTTTACAGTCTGGTGGGTCTGATTACTATGCCTGCATCTGATATAGTCACTGCTGCTTTTTCTATAACAAAAAGTAATGAGCCTCTTCAAAGAAGAAGCAAGCTCTATGAATCTGCTACTTGACATTGTATGTAGGGCAGCTACTGTATTTGCAAGGTAAAGCAGGAAATTATATTTTCTTTGTGACTGTTTATTACTGTTAGGGAATAAAAAACAGATACAAAAGTTATAAAAGATAAAACATGGGGGCTATGGCGCACATGGCAGCGGAGAAGCCCTTGATGGCCCACTTCCCTCATGCTAGTGGTAATAGGACTCCTCATTGTGACTTTTTTTGGACTATCTTTTGAAATCAGAGAACCACTTTAATCTACTTATTTAGAAGAGACCTCCTCCCAAGGCGGTCTATATTTATAAGCCCACACTATGCTAAATAAATAGAATAAGCCATGCTTAGCCACACCCTTGATCTGCCCAGGCCACATAAACATGCCAGTGATCCCCCCAAACTTCTACAAAGTTCAGTAACAAAATAAAGGAGGGGCAGGCTCGGGTGCAGGTCGTGGAGAAGGGTGTGGAGGAAATTTTCTGTGCTCTGCCGCATCGGGGGTGCCACCCCTGGTAGTTACACTCCTGACCAAGTCTTGAACTTTTCTTTTTTTTTTTTGTAACTTAAATTTTTTTTATTCGGGAATAAAGAAGGCATACACAATCATAAGCCTTACAATATAATACAGCATATCGTAAGCAGTGTTAAACAATTGCTAGTTCCGTAAGGCCTCTTCAATAGAGAAGATGGATTAAAAGAAAAGAAGTAAAGAAGAAAAGGGAGGATAGACAGACGGTAGGGTGGGGGGGGGAGTGAGAAAGGAATAAAGACTAAAGAAAGAGGGAGGGAAAGAAGGGACAAAGATACAAAATAAACAGCCTAGGACAGTCAACTCCAGCGAGGCTAATAACAGCAGCATATGAGTAAAATTTCTGCAAAGAGAAGGGAAATAAGCAAAGACATTCTTGGGCAGACTGCAAATTGAAAAGTCTCATTTTGCCAGACCCTCGAGTACCCAAACAGACCAGACCTTCAGGTGTTGTTGGGTTTTGTTCTGAAGGAAGGCCATCCTCTCTTCAAAAAAGCGATTGTTATTTACCCGGGTTATTACGTCAGCCAAAGACGGGGGATCTAAGGCTTTCCATTTGGCTGCTATAGCTAATCTGGTCGCCGTTAGGATCTGGTTGACTAAGGTCTGGGACTGTCTGGGCAGCCGAGGGAATGGCTTTCCTAAAAGAAACGTTAAAATATCTTTGGGTAAGGTTAGGTTAGTAATTCTGGTTAGTAATTGCTCAATATCATCCCACAAGTCCTGTAATTTAGTACAAGACCAAAAAGTATGAATTAAAGTCCCAACTTCACCACATTGCCTCCAACAAAGATTCGAATGATCCGGAAAGAGAGCGTGAAGCTTATCAGGTGTATGGTACCATCACATGAGTATTTTATATAAGTTCTCTTTTTGTCTGGTGCAGGTGACCATTCTCTGGGCATTGGACCAAATTGCGGACCAGTCTTCCGCGGTCAGTTGTAGTTGCAAGCTCCCTTCCCATTTAAGCATATATGGGTGCTTGGAGTGAACGTCTGGTGGTGCGTCTATCAGCATTTTGTAGATTCTGGAAATTAGACCTTTTTGCGGTAGGCCTGGCCTAGCCAGAAGCTCAAATGGTAGAGGAGCCGAAGACTCGGCCTGCCGTATGTAAGGGTGCAGAAAATGTCTCAATTGAAAATATTCGAACAATCGAAGCTGAGCCAGTGGGGCTTTCTGGGAAATTTCTCCGAAGGTGAGGATCGAGTTGGTGGGAGACAAAAGGTCCTTGATCGTATATAAGGCAGTTTTCTGCCATCGAGAGCCAAACTCCCGCAGTGTGCCTGGATAGAAGTCCGCATTGTTTAGGTAAATAGTATTCAATGAGTAAGCAGAGGTTAAGCGAAATCTATGTTTTAGAGAGTTCTATATACCCAGAGTGTGTTGAGTAGAGCGTAGAAAATTTGATACAGAAATTGGTGGCTTATTGGAGGACCAAATATAAGAATTAAGATGAATCCCTGAGATCTGTTCGTTCTCAATTTGTCCCCAGACAGTATGTGAGTCCCAGCGAGACCAAGCCAGTAGTTGTCTGAGATGGGATGCTTCATAGTAACGCCGAAGTGAAGGGACTCCAAGGCCTCCTTGTTTAAGTGGAGTCATCAGTGTATTTCTAGAGATCCTATGGCGTTTATTTCCCCAGATAAAATTGTGGAATGAGGTTTGGATGTCCTGGAGAGTTCTACGGGGGATTGAAATGGGAAGCGTTTCAAAAAGATATAAAAATTTAGGGAGAATGTTCATCTTTAAAGCTGCAATCCTTCCGAACCAAGAGAGAGAGTGAGTATTCCACTTTTGCAAGATAGCTTTCGTTTGAGTGATCAGAGGTGTAAAGTTCTGTAAGAACAGTTGGTCGTACGAGGGAGTAAGTTTAGTACCCAGGTAGGTGATAAAGGTCGTTTTCCAATTATATTTAAATTTAGATTTCAGAGTTTCTAAAGTCGTTGGTGATATGTGCACTGGTAAAGCTTCCGTTTTGTTCATATTGATTTTGAACTTTTCTTAGTATGTGACTCTGACCATTGTTTGTCCCATTCCAAACCTTATTAAAACCTTATTTCATGTTCTCATTTATTGTGAATAGGAATTTAGGCTTAAAAAATCCATAACTGGATCATTATAACCCCAATGACACGGGACTGGCTGCCATCTCTGGAATTTCCACCTGTCCCTAGTTATGGTGAAAATCTCATGTAGTAATAGAGTATTTTGTTAAAATAGTAATAGAGCAATACAGTGAAACCTCGATTTTATGTACTCTGATTTTAAGTTTTCCCGCATTTTAAATTTTTTTATTTGTGGTCCCATCAGTTTATAATGCATTTCAATGGGTGCATTTCCCTGATTTCAAGTAATGTTTTCCTGGATTTTACATCAAAATGTTATCCTAATGTTCCCAAAAACTGCTTTTTTCCTTTAAGAATGTTATTATTTGTGAAATAAGGAGATTTAAAATACTAACAAGATGTATATTTTGCCATAGTTCTGCCTGTAAATGGTAAATTCCAATTAGTCTGCCCCTTATACAGACCTGCACCAATCACTTATTGCTTTAGGTTGTGTATGTGACTGGCAGAAAGGTTTTAGGTTTTGCACATGTCCCCAATAGTGTAACATTGACACTGCAATGCTTAACCCATGCTATTAACACAGTAAATATTGTATCTCAAAGTAAAACTGACTCCTGTGCTTATATCCTTTCAGTATTTGAAGAAGTTGTTTAACACATTTCCCGGATTTTACATTTTTCCGGATTTTACTTAATTTTTTCCTGGTCCCCTGAAAAACATAAAATAGTGGTTTTACTGTAGTTAAAATACACGAGAAACCACCACCTTCAAGCCCCAGTCCAGATGGCTTCACAACAAAATATTATAAAAATTTTGACAAACACGTAATTCCACAAATAAAAGATCTCCTAGACGGTTCTCCCCTAACACAACACATGCAGACAGCATTGATAACAATGATACTAAAACCAGGAAAAAACACCCACAACTGAGACAGCTTTAGACCAATCTCACTAATTAATACAAACATTACGTTTTTTTGTGAAAATAGCGCAGCTGCTTAATATGGGATTCCAATCCAAACGCAGAGAGATGTGACGTGCCAGGGATGCCCCTTGTCACCGTTAATTTTTGCTTTCTCCTTAGAACCCCTGGCCCACGCAATTAGGCACATCTCTGACATTAGAGGCCTTTTAGTTGGAGATAATGAACATATGGGGGCAGATTTACTTAGGAATTGAAATCCTTCGACTTCGAATATCGTAGTCGAAGGATTTAGCGCAGAAAATTCTTAGGCAAGCCTATGGGAACCTTCCCCATAGGCTAACATTGACTTCGGTAGCTTTTATCTGCCGAACTAGGGGGTCGAAGTTTATTTTAAAGAGACAGTACTTCGACTATCGAATGGTCGAATAGTCGAACGATTTTTAGTTCGAATCCTTCGATTCGAAGTCGAAGGTCGAAGTAGCCCATTCGATGGTCGAAGTAGCCCAAAAAAAACTTCGAAATTCGAAGTTTTTTTACTTCGAATCCTTCACTCGAATTTAGTGAATCGGCCCCTAAATTAATCTTTTCATGGACGATACTCTCCTCATACTTATGTCCCCTCAGACTACTCTACCAAATCTACTTCAGACCCTAGATCTATTCCAACAGGTCTCACATGCACTTCCACTGAAAATTTCCAATCCAGAACTGAAGTTACTTTAGCTCAACTTTGACTATAAATGGTAAAAAGGAGCCTTAGAATATCTCGGAATTTACCTCACCCCATCCTATGACACTCTGTATAAAGCAAATTACTCAAAACTGATTGACAAACTCCTAAAAGACATAGCCACCTGGCACACATATAACCTTTCCTGGCAGAATAGCAGCTGTCAAGCTGATGCTACTGACAAGACTTTCATATCTATCTATTCAGGACACTGCCAATACATTTCTTTGAAAAAACAGCCTTCTCTCTACAAAAAGCCATATCAAACTTTATTTGAGGGGAAAAAGAGACCTAGAATCAAAGCCACCTACTATCTTCTACAACAAGGGCTTTACACCAGGCAGCAACTTAATCGACTTTAAACCATGGATAGACGCAAACATGCTCACCCTTACTGCCTTTTGGCGAGACCAGACCACTATATCATTCCAACAATGCAAGGAGAAACATGACATCCCACAAACACAATTATTTTGATCAGGGATGGGCGAATTTAACCCGTTTCGTTTCGCCAAAAATTCGCCGTCGGTGAAATGTCGCAGACGCCCATTAAAGTCTATGTGCGTCAAAAAAAAATTGTCGCGCGGCGAAATTATTTTGTCGCGCGTCTTTTTTTGACGCACGTCTCCATACAAGTCTATGGGTTTCCTTCTTAATAGTACCAATTCTAGTAATACAACTATTGATGCATGGTTCACACATGAAGAAATTAAAAAGACATGTTAAGATTAACAAAGGTCCGGGGCCAGATGGTATTCATCCCAGGGTAATTAGCGAGCTTAGCTCTGTGATTGCCAAAACTCTTTACTTTTTTTCAGGATTCATTGAGATCTGGCATAGTGCCGAGAGACTGGCGAATTGCTAATGTGGTGCCTCTATTCAAAAAAGGATCCCGTTCTCAACCTCAAAACTAAAGGCCAGTTAGTCTGACGTTAGTGATAGGAAAGCTTTTCGAAGGGTTAATAAAGGATAAGATACTGGACTTCATAGCAAATCATAATACTATGAGTTTGTGCCAGCATGGTTTTATGCAAAATAGATCTTGCCAGACTAACTTAATTTCTTTTTATGAGAAGGTAAGTAGAGACCTTGATTCTGGGATGGCAGTGGATGTGATTTACTTTGCTAAAGCATTTGATACAGTGCCACATAAAAGGTTACTTGTTAAATTAAGGAATGTTGGCCTGGAACATAGTATTTGTACCTGGATAGAGAACTGGCTAAAAGATAGACTACAAAGAGTGGTGGTAAATGGAACATTTTCTAATTGGACCAGTGTTGTTAGTGGAGTACCGCAGGGCTCTGTACTAGGTCCCTTGCTTTTCAACTTGTTTATTAATGACCTGGAGGTGGGCATTGAAAGTACTGTTTCTATTTTTGCAGATGATACTAAATTGTGCAGAACTATAGGTTCCATGCAGGATGCTGCCACTTTGCAGAGTGATTTGTCTAAATTGGAAAACTGGGCAGCAAACTGGAAAATGAGGTTCAATGTTGATAAATGCAAGGTTATGCACTTTGGCAAAAATAATATAAATGCAATTTATACACTAAATGGCAGTTTCCTTAAATGAGAAGGATCTTGGGGTCTTTGTAGAGAACACATTGTCTAATTCTGGGCAAAGTCATTCTGTGGCTACTAAAGCAAATAAAGTTCTGTCTTTCATAAAAAAGGGCATTAACTCAAGGGATGAAAACATAATTATGCCTCTTTATAGGTCCCTGGTAAGGCCTCATCTGGAGTATGCAGTGCAGTTTTGGACTCCAGTCCTTAAGAGGGATATAAATGAGCTGGAGAGAGTGCAGAGACGTGCAACTAAAATTGGTTAGAGGGATGGAAGACTTAAATTATGAGGGTCAAGGTTGGGGTTGTTTTCTCTGGAAAAAAGGAGCCTGCGAGGGAACATGATTACACTTTACAAGTACATTAGAGGACAGATAGACAAATAGCAGGGGACCTTTTTACCCATAAAGTGGATCACCGTACCAGAGGCCACCCCTTTAGACTCGAAGAAAAGAACTTTCATTTGAAGCAACGTAGGGGGTTCTTCTCAGTCAGGACAGTGAGGCTGTGGAATGCACTGCCGGGTGATGTTGTGATGGCTGATTCAGTAAATGCCTTTAAGAATGGCTTGGATGATTTTTTGGACAGACATAATATCAAAGGTTATTGTGATAATAAGCTCTATAGTTAGTATAGGTATGGTTATATACAATTTAATTAAAAGTAGAGAGGGGTGTGTGTATGGATGCTGGGTTTTCATTTGGAGGGGTTGAACTTTCATGGACTATGTAACAGTTGAATATTTGTTAAATTATGTAGTAGTGGGCTTGTGGTACACAGTATATCTACTTACGTCTCCATGTTGTGCATGTTAGGACATCCAAATACACCTTTTCTTATAGCCTGTAACTGGTCTGGTTCTGGTATAAAAACAGAGCTATTGCTCTTATGGTGCAGTAAATCATAGCACTGGTAACGTTCATAGATACTATATACTCACTGACTCAAGAATGGATGGCATTTTCCATGTGATCAAAAGATTCCCGCTGGTTTCTTCCCTTGCCAAGTCTCTACAGCTGGAAGGGGGCAGAACTATATGGAAGGCTGCCGAATTCTTAGATGTTCCTGCCAGACCCATGACCTCTGCTATACATCTCCGCAGGAATTGGGGCTGTACAGGGAGAGCAAACAAGCCATGAAGCAGCAGGGAACAGTCCAAAACTAAAATATTTTTATTTTTCTAATGGGTATAGACACAGTTACAATATATCACATTTATCCACTTACTCATTAGCTATATTAATAATTTTTTTCTTTGAAAACAATCTCATAAAACAGATTATTAACTACAGACAGCAAACCAGCGTAATCATCCCATAAATAAGGTTTTAAAATACAGATAAAATATAAGCAGAAAAATCTCAAACACTGCCCAGCCGTTACTAGTGTCTGCCACAGGCAAAGCATTTTCCATTCTTTTGAATGTCAAGTCGGGAGAAGTAAGGATGTCATTTGGACTGCTACAGTTTTCCCTGAGAGTAACAAGGTGATCAAAAGTCAACATGTGTCATAACCTAAGGGACACTAAACCCAACCATAAATGTATCCCACAGTGTCCTCTTCCTCTTCCCTACACAAGTTGAGAAACAAAACAATTACACATTGAAACCAATTTACCTATGATAATTCTACTTACCAAAAACTAAACTACAGATGCAAGAGAATCAAATTAAGTGGCATATTAAAGAAACTTACAAACTGGTATATATATATGAGTAGATATTGCCCTTTTACATCTCTTGCCTTGAACCATCATTTGGTGATGGTCTGTGTGCTGCCTCAGAGATCTCCTGACCAGAAATACTGCAGCTCTAACTGTAACAGGAAGAAGTGTGGAAGCAAAAGACAGAACTATGTCTATTAATTGGCTCATGTGACCTACTGTAACATGTATGGTATGTTTGAATCCTAGGATCCCAAGGGGTGGCTCTCAGTTTTTTAGAAAGCCAGTTTTCTATTTATGATTACCCAATGGCACATACTACTAAAAAGTATATTATTATGAAAATGGTTTATTTACATGAAGCAGGGTTTTATAAATAAGCTGTTTTATGCAATATATCTTTATAGAGATCTACATTGTTCAGGGGGTATAGTTTTCATTTAATGCTCTAAGCTTCAAAGAACATGAACAACGAGCCAGACTTACACAGATCAGTTGAGATTCACATTGGGGGATTGTTTTGCATTTTAATTCTGCAGTGGGCCCTGGATAGCTAGGGAAAGGTTTATTGAGCAATATTTCTTTAAGAATACAACCCTGATGTTCCTGGACTACAGCTCCCAGCATGCCTTAACCTTGATAATATGTTGTAACCTTGTAAGTATGCTGAGATTTGTAGTCCAGCAAGAATTGAGTAAAGTGTGGTTGAGCATGGCAGTGCTGCAGGTTTTTGTGTCCCTTTAAAAAAGGGATTTTAACCTATTAATTGGGACTACCAAATCATGGTTGCCCATGATGCCATTTGATAATGAGAAGTTTCACTTTACAGTAAAGAACAACTATAATCAAAATGAGGTGAATAGCTAGTTCTACACAGAGTTATGGGTTTGAAGCTGATTTACCAAATTATTTTGGTTCATAGAATATCCAGCTGCTTATGTCTTCTTGAAAGTCAAGTCTCATTAGTTAAGTCATGTGACAGTAGGTTTCCACATGTCTCAATCTATGAGCTGGATCTTTGAAAAAAAGAAAAAAGGAAAGAAAAGCAAATATATATATTATATATTTACTGTATACACTTAGGGGCAGATTTATCAAGGGTCGAAGTGAATTTGAGGGAATTCGATTTGAAGTAAAATAGTTTGAATATTCTAATATTTTATAATCGAAGTACTGTCTCTTTAAAAAAGCTTTGACTTCAATAGTTCACCAAATTAAACCTGCCGAAGTGCTATGTTAGCCTAACCTTCTAATGCATTTTTCTAAGTCTTTACACATCAAAGTAAAATCATTAGATTGTACGCTAAAATCGTTCGATTTAATAGTTCAATCGAACGATTTTACTTCTATCGTTCGATGGCCAAATTCGGTGAAAAATCCTTAGTATTTTAATTCAATGGTCGAATTTTGAAGTATTTTTTACTTCGAAATTCGACCCTTGATAAATCTGCCCCTTACACTCTCCTTCTATTGGTGACAAGGAAGAGTGGGAGAGTTACTAAAGTTAATTTTTTGCAAATAACCTGGGGTTTTCAGGATAAGGTGCCTTTTTTACAATACATAATCTGTTGAAAAACATCTGAACATAAAATAAATAAATATATAAATGGGTAAATTGGATTCGTATATACTCATACCATTATGAGTATCACATTAATTTAGGTTGAAAAACCACGTCACCATCAAGTTCAAAGTTTTTGTATAAATTTAAGTGTTCCTACTGTATCTGCTGGTTGATCCAGAGGAAGTCAAAATAATCCAATTTCCAGTTTGCCTAAGAGGAGGTAAAAATCTTCCTAACTCCAAAAGGGCAATCTAAGCAGTTTGCACTCATTTCTGAAACCCTGTATTTTCACCCATGCTTAAAGTCATCCAAACCTGTTCTTGAAGCTGTCTAATGTATCTGCCCGTGCAACCAGTTTAGGGAGAGCATTAATTAGGTAGTGTCATTTGGAAGCATCTACCATCAATTGTATAGCCCCTTTGGATAGTAATAGATGCTTTTTTCAGCCATAATGTCTCTTTCAGCCGTAATATGCGAATGCTAACCTGATAATATGATATCATGATGATTTAAGAGTGAATAACATCGTGGCTAATTGTAAAATTAATGTGTTGTTCTTATTACATTATGATAACATTGGCTGTGACCTATATGACTTGTAACAAATGAGAAATATCTTTTATATTTTTTGTTTGCTTTGTTTTATATGTGAGATTCTTTTAATGAACACAGGTATATAAGGCACAGGATATCCTGTGACCTCACCTCTGATGAAGTGCCAGAAAGGGGCATGAAACGCGTCAGGTGATTCAACATGTTATAGGGTAGGAGTACAACCGCTAAAGATGCCTGTCTGTTGTTTTAATTCTTCAATAAAGCTGGACAGTAACTTTTTATCCTAAGTGTGTGGATTGGCTTTCTCACCTATCTAACCCTCTACATAGTAATAGAGGGGGCAGATTTATCAAGGGTTGAAGTGAATTTGAGGGAATTTTCTAAGTAAAAAAATGCAAAATTCTAACAAATTTTTTGGATAATTCGACCATCGAATAGAATACTACGACTTCGAATTTACTTCGACTTCGATTCGAAGTAAAAAACGGTTGAATATTTGCCCATTCGATAATCGAAGTACTGTCTCTTTGAAAAAAATTTGACTTCAATACTTCGCCAAATTAAACCTGCTGAAGTGCTATGTTAGCCTAAGGGGACCTTCTACAACATTTTTCTAAGTCGTTACACATCGAAGAAAAATGCTTCGATCGATCACTAAAATCGTTCGAATCATTCGATTTTTATTCGACTGCAGGATTGCCAAATATACTAAACAAACTTCGAATTCGAAGTACAAAAAACTTCGAAATTCGACCCTTGATAAATCTGCCCCCTAATGATCATATCTGCCCTTCTTCAGAGCAAACCACTTATTTATTATTATTTACTACCACTTACTTATTAGTTTAGTCACTCTTATTTGGGCTTTCTCTAATTCTCTAGTTCAATAATATCCATTTAAACACTAAAACTGCACTACACAGTCTAGAAGAGGCCTTGCTAGTGCTTTGTAAAGGGGATGGATGATCCTCCCCTCCTGTATATCTATACAACTTTTCATACTGAACAAAACCTTGCTGGCCCTTCCTGCTTTTGACTGGCATTAAAGGAATTGTCAACCCAAAAAATAATATGCAGCCTAATAAAAGAATACACAATTATAAATGGAATTGCTGTTGACAACAGCATTTGCTTAACTTCTGGTTGTTACTTTTTAAATAATGTTATATAAACTGTAGTTCCCCAGTCTGTTAATCAGCTGCCTTGTCTTACATTGTTTCACTAGTCAGAGCAGGGCAGAGAATAGAAAGGGACAAACAAACACTGCTTTCAAGAGCAATTCATATACCTATAGCTTAAAAATTATAGAACATTTGTAATGAATGCATAGTGCAAAGTTTTCTTTTATTAGGCAAAATGTATTTTTGGGTGGACATGTCCTTTAATTGTTATAGCTAAGTTTATCATCCATTTGTGCTCCAAGGGTTTTTTCCACATTTGTATATTTATTTGTGACTAGACACCCCTCAGGAGTGATAATGTCATTGTGTTGTGAAAAAAAAATTCAAGCAGAAACTAATATTAAAACAAATAAAAAACACTTTTGTTCATTTATGTAAAGGATGTAAGTTCACATGCATGTGGTTTTATAGTATATGTTTAGCTTCCCTTTAATACCCTGTAGTCTCACATTTTTAAGGCCTTACTAGTTTAGATTATGTGCAGAACAAATAATCTGCAATTTGTGTAAATGTGAAAATATTTTACAAAGTTTCTATGAGGCAGACCTTTTCGATTTGAATTTAATTGGTTTACAAAATATGCAAAAAAATACACAAATTTAAGAAATATATTAAATCCTATATACCATTAATCTTCCATCCATCATCTTAAATTCTTCAGACTGTTAAACCTGCAAAAATATTTAAAGGGTCTTGTTTATTCAATAGATTATCTCACTTATATGAATGAACATCCTTTTGCTTCACACTGTGAATAATCAAGTAAGAATAAATTCACTGTTTGAAAAAAGTATATATAGATTTAAATGTGAATAGCGCAGTTGTTTATTTAGATCCCGTCATAAAATGAAATTGTTTAGCGACAGGGGGCATAGAGAAGGAATGTCCAAGTATAAATCTTGCAGTAACCGGAGTCGGAAGCCTGCTGGTCCATGTATTTTGTGCACTGCTGTTTTTTATACTCCATAAAAAGTAATGTATTATTTTTAACCATTTAACTTAACAGGAACAATTTTTTCCAGTATGCAAATTGCTTGGGTTTATTAAAGCCATATTTTCTGTTTGGATAGCAATGTTTGTATTTCTTGGTGTGTTGATCTTTTCTTTGCTAACATTTCATCAGTTTGTGAAGGTGTTAAAGCTGGGCATTGATGAACTCTAACAATAAGCTGTGATTGAGTCCCGATTGGTATAAAAGTGGGATTGATACAGATTTCATCTTCTACAAGGCCACAAACACAAGGTGTGATCTTTTTGGGGTGGTATGAGTTAATAGAATAACCACTGAATATTGTATCACATGTGCAACAGCACTGTCCCACATAACTGATTTGGAGTGATTGGCGTGTAGCCTGTTGCTTTTGCTAATTCTGCAAACACAACATACATACATACAGTACATACATACATAACAAGTGGGGGTACAGATCCCAATATCACAGGGGTAGGGAGAGGTGACTCAGTAAGGACTTAGAATGTAGAAATATCATGCTTCTCCAAACTCATAGTGAAAGGGGAACATAAACAGTTTGGTTTGATTCAGGGAGTTATGTAGTAATTATGCAGCTTCTCCAGTGTATTGTTCTTGTTGAGTTTTGATGACAAGATATTTGAACACAACAAGGTGCAATGTCTGTGTGTTTAATTCACAGATAATACTGTATACTACTCATTGGTAGAGGTCTTGTAGTAAAACAGTGTTATACAGACAAAAATACAGTAGCACAAAATACAGAAAACAATAAAAATGGACTCAATGGGGTGAAGGCAGACATGGGCTGTCCATACAACCCCAAAGCTTATATTATTTATTTATTTATTTTTAACCGTAGGAACAACCATAGCAGTGCAGTACTGTAGAAGACTGTTTTGTAGAAGAAAGTATACAAAATCAGTTCAGTTTTTTTAAAGTCTCTTTTGTAGTAGCAATTTGCCTCACTGAAGGATGCCTGACATTTGACTCCCCAAAGTATTTTGTTAGTTCTTTGTAAAGATGAAACTTATGAACTGGTATTATAATAGAAGGGGTAAATATGTGACAAGAGAATCCATTCAAATAATAAAAGCACTTACAATTTGATGAGTATGCTCAGTGGGAAAACAAAGTTGTTTTTTGGAACGGATGTCAAAAAGACAATTTTTCCCTTGAAATACATGTTCAGTTATTGTTTATTTATTACATTCATTTAAGAGCTTCACAATTGATGTTTACTGTGTGCAAGTATAGATTTTCAGACCTCTTAAATTTCCGTGAACTGTTTTAAGGGTGCCTTTGAAAATCTTCACTGACTGGAAAAGAAGAACACTGCACAGCTGATTCAGATAAAATGGAAATTTACCTTGGGTTTATGTAGCTGCCAATAATCAGCATGAGCAAACCAAGCATAGGTTTCTGGGAGAGAAAAGAGCAAACATTGCATGTCAGTGACACCATAAAAACTTCAGATAAATTGTTTATGCCAGTAAGATTACCAAAGGATTGAGGAAAATTCCTGTAAATAGACACATTTTCTTAATGCATCACCCGATGTGTTTTTCTCAATGTTCCTATTCTATTAAATTATGCATTTTAATATAAATTTACATTACTTCAAGTCTTCAAAATGCCATTCTTATGTCAATCTAGCCTATAAATCTCAGCCAGAAACCACTTCTAAATCTAGCTATTCATTCCATATAGAAATTCAAATATACATGCCTATATACATTGAAAATTAGAAAAAAAACCTTGTCAAGAATTGTGCCAAGATGCATGTCAATATACCAGCTCTTCTTTTAGCAGAATTAATATAAACTATTTCATTTGCATAATAAAAACTACAAAACTATTTCGTTTGCATAATAAAAACTACAGCACGAAAAATGGAGATCAGAAGATAGAATGTAAATGGATGGATGGTGGCAAAATAGAGAGACGGAATAAGAGAAATAGTGGAAAACAGACGAGGAAAGAGCGAGGGAATAGCATGGAGTGAAGAGAATAAGTAACCAGGAAAAGGATACAGAAACTATAACCCCTGCTGTGCTGCTGAATTTTGCATTAGTGTTTGTACCTGTATGCCAGTACTTGTCATTTATGTATATCCATACAAGAATTGAGATTTCACTGTATACAGTACATGTGTAAGGTCTGTTACCGGATCCCAGCTCCAGACCCACTATGCAAGTGAAAGGTGTACACCAGAGATGTGTGGAATACAAACGTCCTTTGTGTTCCAGCATGCATCAGTTAAGACATGTGTGTCAAATTTGACGTATTGCTGCGTTAGACATGTCACAAGGCTTGAGTTGCTATGTTTGGAGCCATTTCTGATGCCTTAAAAGACCCAAACAATATTGCTTCAGTGCTCAGTTATCAAGCTCTATACTTATGCCTGGCGTATCCTTTGTATTTGACTCCATTGACCCGGACCTTTTCTCGACTACTCTTCTGCACATTCCCTGGTACCTCACTTTTTGTTGGCCCTCCGGCCTCTCTCCACTACTGAGCTTCCTGTTCCTAACCTCAGGTGAGCCTCCAGTCAGTGTGAGTTGTTTGTGGGTAACACAGGCATCTTTCTGGCTCTACGCCTGACAACATGGAATTAATATGTATAAAAATATTTGGTCTGTAAACAAGAGCCATGAAGAACACCAATACAACATATCTGTGAGTATGTGCTATGAAATAAACTTTAGGCAGATCTCTGAATACAAGATTTTATACATTTCTTACAATATATGTTTCTTAGCAGCTCTTAAAAATTACAGTTTCTGTTAGAAAGTTGCTAATAACTAACATTGTTTAGTTCATATACTGTATTCAACTAATTTTTAAAACTAGATTGCAGTGTCATGCCACAGCTACAGTATCTTAATGTCGGTAGAGTAATAGAGAGCCAAATTACAGACAACAGATCACTCACAAGCTATACTAGGAAGTTTATATTACAGTATTACTGTTGTCCGCATAGATCTTTGTTGTAAGATGCTCTTATGTTCTTGCACTCCTATGACATTCCCTTTGTTCCAGAGCCTACTCTCATAGCAGTTGCACACTTGAGTTCTTTGTATGTCAGTAACTATAAAACCCACTGGAGTTAGGGATAAAAAAATTGGTGGAATGTCCCATTTCTTTCAGTTTTTCCAATAAGACAGTAGGATACATTGTGAACCTGCTCCAGCTCAGCTGAAGTGGATAAGGCAGAAACTGAGATTACTTACTGTTGCTGATAGGATAGTCATATGATCAGCTAACCTCCAGTACATACAAATACATCAAGTAGTAGCTCTCTCTGCAAGACATTTCCATGGTTGAACTGTTCACAGATGTCAAATGCTCTACTGCTTAGTATAGTTGTACTGTAAATAAAGAGCAACAGTTATTGTCTTACTAAATTTCCTTATTCCCAAATCTCTTTTTCCTTAGCAACACCAATTTACCAACACTGGGTTTTTCCAACTTAATGCCTACTGCCTACCCTTGCCTGGGTTTATCAATCATTTTACCTGTCCAGAAGTCATTGTGCTGACTCCAAAATAAATCTTTTCCAGGTGGAAAGAAAAACAGATCTTCCAGTAAGGATGTACACATGTATGTCTTCTTTTTTGCCTTAGATGTAAAGAATACATGATAAATAATCTGGCTTTTTCTGGTGCTTTTTTATTTTTAAATCTAGATATTTCTAGTCAAGTGAAACTAAAAAGTTCTTATACCTGTACATTATGGATGGTAGCAGAAATGCAGAGACATGGTTATTGCATAGTGGATAGGAGCTTCTCTAACACGGTAGGGCAATGTATCTGCTGTTGCAGAGCTAGAAATGTCTTAAATGCAATGTAATTTTTTCTTTTCGTTGACTCCAACACATACAGGCCAGTGAAACATTTGGGGGCAGATTTATTTATAAGTGTGAATTTAGAACTCACCACAATAAAACTCACACACTTTCTATGCATTCCTATGGGCTTATTAAAACCATATTTATCAAATGGTGAACACCATTGATAAATATGATTTTAAACATCCTATAGGAATCAATAGAAAACAAGTGAGTTTTTGTGTGGTGAGTTTAAGGGGCCGATTCACCAATGGTCGAATATTGAGGGTTAATTAACCCTCGATATTCGACTAGGAATTGAAATCCTTCGAATTCGAATATCGAATTCAAAGGATTTAGCGCAGGAAATTCGATTATTCAAGGATTATTCATTCGATCGAACGATTAACGATTCGAAGGATTTTAATTCAACAATCGAATGAATATCCTTCGATGAAAAAAACTTAGGCAAGCCTATGGGGACCTTCCCCATAGGCTAACATTGAGTTCGGTAGCTTTTAGCTGCCGAACTAGGGGGTCGAATTTTTTTTTAAAGAGACAGTACTTCGACTATCGAATGGTCGACTAGTCGAACGATTTTTACTTCGAATCGTTCGATAGTCGTAGTCGAAGGTTGAAGTAGCCCATTCGATGGTCGAAGTAGCCCAAAAAACACTTCGAAATTCGAAGTTTTTTAAATTCGAATCCTTCACTCGAATTCACTCGAATTTAGTGAATCGGCCCCTAAATCTCATATTTATTTATATATATATATATATCTATATATATATATATATATATATATATATATATATATATATATATATATATATATCAAAATATATATGCCCCTTATGGGGGAATGTAATAAAACGCGGTAATGGAAAAATATTCGCAATGAGAAAAGTTATGCCTTTGCATGAATTTAATATAGCTTTTGTGAACCCTGAAACTGTTTAGCGACCACTTCCAACACCAGTGTGCAGTGAATGTAATAAAACGTCTTACTGTTTGCTCTAAATGATTATGACACCTTCAAGCACTTCTTAAAAGTGGGCAATTCAGAATTCCGCAATATGCAATTAAAATTCTCAATGTAATAATTTAAGGAAGAGTATCACATTGCGAAATGCAAATTTTTATTCTTATTTGTGCAATTTGTTTTGCTCTTTGTGACTTTTATTATAATCCCCATTAGTGTTTTGTTGCCATGATGTTTTCTGAGAAATATCATTAGAATTAAACACTGAATTACTGTAAATTATCTCCCACTATATTCTATGATATTCTTAGGGGCATATTTATCAAGGGTCGAATTTCAAATTTGAAAGACTTCGAAATTCGAATTCAAAAAGACCAACTGAAATTAAGTCAAATTTTTTTTGGCTGAATAGGTCCATTTTCGATCGAATAGGTCCATATTCAGCCGAATTCTAATCATACGAATTGAAGTTATAGCACATTCGATTGAATTCAAATCAAAGTTTTTCCCCAAAAAAACTTAGATTTTTCAAAGTCCACCAATTTACTCCAATTAGGTTCTAGGAGGTCCCCTATGGGCTAAAACAGCAATTCCACAGGTTTTAGATTGTGAATGGTCGAAGTCTAATTTTTAAAGAGACAGTACATGATACATTTTGATACTGATTATAATCGAATTTGGACTATTCCCTAGTGGAAGTACACAATAAATAGCTCGAAATTCAAATTTTTTTTAATTCGAAAATTCACCTCCACCTTTGATAAATCTGCCCCTTAATGATTATTTTTTTTGATTTTTGAGTTTAATAGTACTGCTCAAAGAAAAAAAACATGTTCGACAAAAAGGACAAAAAAAAAATGATATTGAAAATATTATTACTGATATTAATATAGAGCAAATTTTTCCCTCAGTACTTTATAAAGTAGTCAAAAACAGTATAACAGTTTCCACATGCAAACAATGACATATTACCAAAGTAGATTACCGAACATTTTAGCTTCTGCATTTTAGGAGTATCCTGCTCAAAAGAGTTTAAAGAATATTCTATATTATATAATGAAATTCTCATGCCAAAAGCCCTACAATTTTGTGGCCACATTGAATGTTATCAGGAAACAATTAGGAAATAAGAGGTGTAGTTACTTCACCAGCAGAAGTCTTGTTTTACTATCATGTATAAATGTATAATAATCCATTATTAATTATTGAGCTCCAATGATCTGTGCAATTCTCTCTGCAATTACTTACAGTGAACTAACGTATAATGGACTAACGTGTGTAATTTCATTGCAAAAATGTGATATGAATGACTACTTGATTCACAACCGTACTGACAATGGTCTGGAGATATGCACCCTATTGCATATTGTTTTAATGCAACCTGAAAAATGATGATAGCATGCTGGTCACTTGTTGGAAACACATCCAAAAGGTGGTTTACTTCGTTTTTGTTAATACAGGTATAGGACCTGTTATCCAGATTGCTCGGGGGCTGGGGTTTTCCGAATAATGGATCTTTCTGTAATTTGGATCTTCATATATTTAGTCTACTAGAAAATCATGTAATCATTAAATAAACCCAATAGGCTGGTTTTGCTTCCAATAAGGATTAATTATATCTAAATTTGGATCAAGGTACTGTTTTATTATTGCAGAGAAAAAGGAAATAATTTTTAAAGATTTGGATCATTTGGATAGAAGAGTCTAGGCCATTGCATATATTCGGAGATTTCTGGATAACGGGTTTCCAGAAAAAGGGATCCTATGCCTGTAATGTGAATAGAGATGCTAACATATCCAAACCCCAGTTGTCATATATTGTCTTTACATAAGTAACACTGATTGCATTGCAATCAATGCCTGCACCATTATAATGGGGCAACAGCAAGTGCCCTACAGATTTCGAATAGGCTGAACAAGTATATACATTCTAAACATTCATATAAGTTTTATAGTAAAACCTAAACACTGTGTTGAATGTGACTTTTCTTACCTGGAAAATGATTTTAAGATACATTTTGACTATTTAATGTCTAATTTGCTTTGTTTTGTAGTTGGTAAGATTACCTTTGTGTCTTATGTAATTTGGCCATCTAGGCTCAACTCTAAAACTATATCGAGTTAAGTCTGAGCCTATTTAAACTCATTTCACAGTTGCCGATTGCTAGAAACACAAACCTTCAATCATCTCCTGTGATGTGTAGTGGTATCGCTTCCTAGATACATCTTAGTTGACAAGCCTGTTTTATTGAGTAACTTACAATGTCTCTCACATAGCATGAAAATGATGAATTTATAAATCCTTTTGTTTCAACAAAGAAATTGGTGTAATCCTTGATGTGAGACATCATTTATTTGAAAAGGAAATATGTGACTATGCCATGAATCTTCATTTAATTGAAAGAGTATGAGCTTTTAACAATGGAGTAAGATATATTTTCATCTACAGTGTCACATTTTTTGTTGTTTAACTTATTTGCTTAAAAGGTCCATTTATCAAGACTGATCAATTGGTACATACTATAGATTGGGGAAACTACACATTGGGGCCGATTCACGAAGGGTCGAATTTCGAAGTTAAAAATACTTCGAAATTCGACCCTCGAATTGAAATCCTTCGACTTCGAATATCGAAGTCGAAGGATTTAGCGCTAATCCTGCGATCGAACGATCGAAGGATTTTCCGTTCGATCGAACGATTAAATCCTTCGAATCGAACGATTCGAAGGATTTTAATCAAACGATCGAAGGAAAATCCTTCGATCAAAAAAAGCTTAGCAAGCCTATGGGGACCTTCCCCATAGGCTAACATTGACTTCGGTAGGTTTTATCTGCCGAAGTAGGGGGTCGAAGTTTTTTTTAAAGGGCAAGTACTTCGACTATCGAATAGTCGAATAGTCGAACGATTTTTACTTCGAATCGTTCGAATCGAAGTCGAAGGTCGAATTCGAAGGTCGAAGTAGCCCATTCGATGGTCGAAGTACCCAAAAAATACTTCGAAATTCGAAGTATTTTTCATTCGAACCCTTCACCCGAGCTGAGTGAATCGGCCCCATTATGTCATGCTGCCTTGGCGGAGGTCTTTTGCATATTATTTCAAGATCTTTCATCAAAGCTAACCGATATCAATGGCAAAAATCTGTATTGTATATTGTCCAGCTGTGAAAGGATTGTAATAGGGCTAACATTTAATAACTGTACTCATTACTATTATCTATATATATATATATATATATATATATATATATATATATATATATATATATATATATGTATATATATATATATATATATATATATATATATATATATATGTATATATATATATATATATATATATATATGAAGACAAATGACCAGCAACACCGAGGTATTTCGTGAATAATCAAAGTGTATTACAAAATCACATGTAAAGCCGACGTGACGTTTCGGTCCACACAGGGACTGTTTTCAAGGCCTTGAAAAAGGTCCCTGTGTGGACCGAAACGTCACGTCGGCTTTACATGTGATTTTCTAATACACTTTGATTATTCACGAAATACCTCGGTGTTGCTGGTCATTTGTCTTCATATCTGATTTCCTTACCTTGCACCCGAGTTGAAACATAAAGAGCGGAGTGCTGCCCATATGGACTCATATATATATATATATATATATATATATATATATATATATATATATATATATTTGTACAAAATGGAGTGGAGTCTGGTCCCAGTCCGTGACTTAGTCACACGTGGACATATTAAATAATGAACAAATAAGTCCAGACAACTTGCTATGTGTAACAAAAAAGGTTTTTTTTATCAAGCAAGAGTATGCAACGTTTCAAAGCTCCTGCTTCTTTCGCAAGCATGAATTTGAAGCCATAGATATAAGTCACACCCATAAGTAAATGCAAAACCACAACTGGGGTCAGACCAATCAACAAGTATCTTACATACAATAGAATGAAACAAAATACAGCGATAATGATAAAGAAAATTACTTTACATTTGTGTGCAGTGGTGCATCTTAGAAACATTGTAACAATTTAGAATATATGTAACTAATCAAATGTGCAACAAGATTTAGTACTGAAAGTACAAAAGAGTATACAGGGTATGTCATTGTTTAATAATCCCAAACTACCCCTATTGGAATATAATAATACAGCTAGATCAATGTGCCCCATTTAGATGAAGGCATACAGGCCATATTCTCTATTGAGTCCATTGGGATGCAGTGTTGATAAGGTGTGTATCCAAAACTTTCCCTTTTCTGGAGTTGTAAGAGTCTGTTGCCCCCCGCCCACCCCTATTGGAACCCCAACAGACTGTAATACAAGAAACCTGAGGATTGCCACTGAATGTCGTGCTGAATGGAAATGGGCAGGGACTGGTCATTTAAGTATCTCCTTTCTTCATCTACCACAGGGATACATGCCATTTCTCAGAGGTACTAAAACCCTCTGTGGATTAATCCATACCGTGCCCAAATCCGCCTTTACCAGTCTGTCCCTCAAATTCCTAGGACGCTTATAAGATAAAAGTGGAGGTTCCTGGAATTCTGGAATACCAGGATAGGCTCTTCTCAACAGTGTACAGCAAAGGAATTCCAATGGCACACAGGACTGTGAGAAATCTTCAAAAATTTATTTCAATGCGGAGTGCGATGCTTTGTTCTTCTCAACAGTGGCCAATGTTTATAAATGATATGGTGAATTTTGCGTAATTGGAGAAACAGCATATCTTGGAATAAGAAATAATTCTTATCTAATACCACAGAGAAAAGATCCATAAAGAAGTTAATCTGGGCTGCATCGTAACCTGATCCCTCCAGGACAAACCGTACTGCTGCCATACCTAAATCAAAGAATTGCACTGGGATTCCACTATACAGGAAAGGGTACCAAATATGTTGAAAAAAAAAACCATATACCCTTTGTGCACACTTATCATCCCAGTGCACGCAAAATTAACCATATCATTTATAAACATTGGCCACTGTTGAGAAGAGCCTATCCTGGTATTCCAGAATTCCAGGAACCTCCACTTTTATCTTATAGTCATCCTAGGAATTTGAGGGACAGACTGGTAAAGGCGGATTTGGGCACGGTACAGATTAATCCACAGAGGGTTTTAGTACCTCTGAGAAATGGCATGTATCCCTGTCGTAGATGTAATCAGTGTTCAAGTGTGATACGCACTAATGTATTTACACACCTACACACAGGGAGGAAATTTGAATTACGAGGCCATTACACATGTGACACTGAATATGTAGTGTACATGCTCAAATGTCCTTGTGGACTTGCTTATGTCGGGGAAACTGTACAGCCGATATGTGACAGAATTAGTCAACACAAATCTACCATAAGAAAGGAGGTACTTAAATTACGAGTCCCTGCCCACTTCCATTCAGCACGACATTCAGTGGCAAGCCTCAGGTTTCTCGTATTAGAGTCTGTTGCCCCCCAAGTTGGGAGGGCAACAGACTCTTACAACTCCAGAAAAGGGAGAAGTTTTGGATACACAAACACTGCATCCCAAGGGACTCAATAGAGAATATGACCTGTATGCCTTCATCTAAATGGGGCACATCTTTAAGCTTTTGACCATATTGCAGTATAGCAAGACCAGATGAATTCCTCAGACATCTGGAACATTTTACATTATAAGTGATTCAAGAAACATGCTTATAAGTAATATGTTGCATTCTAATTTTGTCTATATATACAGATGCAGCCACTTTGGTTTGTCTGTTTGACACAGAATAACTAAACACAGATATCCCATTTATCTCATTTAACACAGAAAACTGTGTCACAACATCCCATCTAATTAAAGCATTCACCATTGTGAACAATGGAGCTTTGGTATGCTAATGAAAAGGTTAAATGCATTAAATGAGTTAAGATGACTTAAGATAACACAGTTTCTTCAATTACCCCTGAGTCATGACGCATTTAACTCACAAATCCAAGTGGCTTCATCTGTATAGGGCATGGGTTACTAGGAACCCACATTGAAAATGCAAACAGACAATCTATCTGTCTATCTATCTACTACTACCAGTCCACTGACCTGTTGAATCCTTTTAGTATAAAAACATGCTGTAGATGCTGGGTTCCCAGAGATTCTGGGCAATAAGAGTGTGTGAGAAGTCCAGTGTCCATGTCACTCTAAGAAATCACATCAACCTTTGATATAAGCTTGTACTTTATAAAAGGTACAAGGCAATAGGGACTATCAGCTCTGGAACCAGCCACTAACAGTTCCATACTCAGTGGTAAAGCTCATGCGTATGGATTTCTTTATTGAGTTGCCACCCAAAAACGAAAATTATTCAGATTATCGAATTAAAACCAGCACAAACAACCGAGAATCCTGAAGCTAAAAACATGTTCCAATTGTTAATGCTATTGACTTCTATATGATTTTGACAGGTTTCATATTTTTAGCAGCTTAGGAGCATAATAAATCTTGAAATGAAAAAATTTTAAAAATGCGAGGCTTGATAAATAGGCCCCAAAGTGTGACTATTTTTTTCACCATTATTAGTACAGAAGGTGACCAGAGTCTGTTGCTTTAGCTTGTTGCCTTTTTACAGAAATTGTATTCAAGTGCCTCATCCTAAGAAGTAACATACATCTACAGATAAAAGACATTATAACAATATGCTTTTACAGGAAAATAAATGTTGAGAAAGCAAATATATGAACTTTAGTAAGTAATAAAGCAAATGTTGCTTTTTGTTCCATTATACATGTAGGTTATATTATAAAGATATCCAGTGGAAGTTCATTTTATTCTATGTCTTTTAATGTGTTCAGCAAAAGTACATTAACATTCAGTAGGAGTTCAGAAACCCTGCTACTACAGTATAGGTCTAACTGTCCACTAAAGTGTTTGTAATACTTTTAGATAAAATGGCAAATTTAGCATTGCTACAAGGCCAATTACATGGCTATTTTATAAAGCATATATCATTTAAGCCTTTATAAGTGACATTTAAAATGCTATTTTTAATTACTTATACTAGTTAGTTACCCCCATTATAACAATGCAAAAGATAGATGCATACAGCATGAATGCCAACCTTGCAACCTTTCCCAACTGAAACTGGAACAGTTTAAGTGTTAGCCATGATGTGCATTGGCCACATTAGCTTACTGTATGATCGAGCATACTCAATCAGCATGTATTCTTGTCCAATTTCATGAAAAAAACACATATTAAAATACTGTTTAACAATAACTTGATGGTTTTAAAGGGAAAAAATACTCCTCTTTTTATCCTTGTCCCTCTGTTTTTCAGGGAATATGTGCACCACCCACTATGAGTGGTAACAAGCCCCAAAACCCACCATATAACATACTAGGGTTTGGAGTCCACCAATGTGTGAGTGAAGTATGGTTGAGGAACATTTATAAAGGAAAAATATACCCCCAAAATGAATAATTAAGCAACAGAACTCTCATGTTACCTAAAAAGTATAGTTTTTTGGTATGTTTGTGTGCACTGTGAATCCCAGGGGGTGGCCCTAATTTTTCAAATGACAATTTTCTATTTATGATTACCCAATGGCACATACTACTAAAAAAAGTGTATCATTATGAACATGGTTTATTTACATGAATCAGGGTTTTAAATATGAGCTGTTTTATGCAATATATTTTTTACAAAGACCTTCATACTTTGAGGGGTATAGTTTTCCTTTAAGATGCCCTTTAATACAATTCGTGTTAGAAATTATAGCAGAATATGCAGGCAAAGAGTGTTCTGGCAATACAGAAGGGCCCAGATGCCACCTGAGGCAATATCTGTGACCCTTCAACTGTTAAACTACAAGATCACCCCAACGGTCGACATGTCATAGATACTAGGAGTTGCAGTATGACAATAGCGGAATGGCTGCAATTTGAGGTTCCTTAACCTGTATACAACTATACACTTGCACTGTTTGCTTAACCTAAAATCAGCCCTATTTACTATTGTCTAAAAAAATAATAAGACACCCACACTCAGTTTCAACACAAAGTTACAAAGTGCTGTTTGAAAAATGTTGTTCTCAGTTTACTGCATCTGATTAAAGAAATATCATTTCACGCTGATAGGATTTCAGGGGGTATGCTGGTTCATCTTAGGAATCTATAAAAGTGACTGATGTCAGGACATAAAACTAATATATGCTTTTGTAATCTTACTTTTTACCCTTAAAAGTCATTGAACTCTGTCTGGTGTTTGCTATGCAAGGCCAAACTAAGAAGAAAAAATGGAAATTGGTCGAACTTTAGAGATTTTGCTGATTTTTCTATGCCCCCCATTTTGTACAGAAACATTTTCCTGTAATGAACTTCATACCTCCCAACATTTAGGAAACAGAAAGAGGGACAAAAATATTTTTTCGCTCCTAGAGCGCTGAAATTGTGGCCACACCCATTTCTGTGACCACACCCCCTTATTACCATGTTCATTTTACATAATTTGGCAGGTTATGAAAGTTTGAACACATTTCTGTGGTTTTTATATGTTATTACAGTTTTACAAATGAAGGTGAATTGCCCTTTAAGCTGTGAGTCTTCATTCTTATCGTCTCAAACTGTTACAAAAGTATGTTAAGTATCTATTCTGGGCTGTCTGCCAAGACCCAATTAAGTAAGAAAATTTGTATCTGTTTCTGCATGTTCAGAGCAGCAGATCAAAGAGAGACTCGGGACTTATCAGTACAAATCTGTGACAGCGGGTTGGGCTGTCAAAAGCGGGACTGTCCTGCTCAAAACGGGACAGTTGGGAGGTATGGAACTTTAAGGGGTCCTCTGGCAAAAACTATTTTATGTCATTCTTACCAGTTTAACAATAAAAATGAATTAAAACATTTTCAGTGGATTTAAAGTAATTATAATTACTACTGACATCATTATTTGTGCACTCCTGGCTCTTCCTCCTGAAACAATGAAGCAGAAGCAGCTGATTAAAATATCTGGAGGGGAACTGACTCTTGCTGCATTGTTTAGAACCACATTGACAACCAGGAGGAGAGAAAGGGATAAACAAATGCAGCTTTCAACTACAATTGCATTTACAAATCACTCAAATACCACTGTACCATTATCCACCACCCATTTTGACTTCTTATAATTTTCCATTTGGTCATGCAAATTTTGGTTCAGCATGAGAGACAATTTAAAACGGCAAGCTGTGCCAGTAATTAATTGTAGTTAAATCATGTAAAATGACAAATTATGGGAAAAAAAGAAAAAGAATAAAGAAAGAATAAAGAAAAAGTCTTGTGAATATGAATGGTGCAGGAAGTGGAAGTGCTATGCTATAATATATGTCCTAAAATCATGCTGTTAGATACCGATTCTACACCAGTAATTGTAGAAATAGTTAGCCCTCTAATACTGCTCAAGACTGGGCAGAATTAAAATGAAAAGAAAACTAAAGTCTATAAATAAAATGGCTAGAACTACTTTATTTTGTATACTAAACTTACTGTGTCATCAGAGAGGTTCAGCAGCCCATAACAGTATTGATTCAAGCAATCGAAGTTGTGCACAGAAGATCCCCATGTTGAATCTTGTTCAGCATTATTATAATGTCAGTGATACTGCACATGCTCAGTGTGCTGTGGGTAGATAATGAAAAGCTGAGGCATACGTTTAGGCATAGTTGGAAATAATCAAGCAAATATTGAGGATCATCAATCTGAAACGACATGGCTGATTATTACATTCATATTAAAAATGCATTTGTTTTCACACTATCCTCCTATGGATGGTAATCTAATTTAGTAACTAATTGCCTTTGTATTGTAAATATTATATTCTATGGCTGTGATCATCTTGAATTACTAATAAGACAAAAACAAAAGAGTTAAATTGTGACTCAAATTAACCGCAGATACAACCTGCTATACTTTCTCCAGTGCTTCAGTAGTGGGAGGGCTTGGCACCCCCCTCAGTATGTCTATACAGGAGGACAAAGATGCATTTTCAAATGGTAATATACCCCTTAAACTTATTGGATACACAACATTTCTGGGCATTTGAGCATATAGGACAGTCAATGGAGATATGACCACTCAAGACATGCCTATGATTAAGGGAATGTTTTCCCAAAACGCGTAAGGCGATGTTGTTACCTTGACATGCTTCAATAAACCTCCTCATATTCATCCAGAGTGCTGCCTTTATTGCTCATTTGGATCCATTTGAGCATATCCTCACTTACAAAGGAACAATGATTGCTGGGGCCCAAATCAACATGTGTACCCAGCATGTTTATCCTACAGTCACCCACACTCAGTAGCATAACTACCCTGTGCCAAGCCTTCCCACACAAAAGAAAAAATTGAGTCCCACAAACCACATCTGCTAAGCCCAACCCAGGGCTCGATCATGTGCCCTTGCTATGTGGGAGACACAGAATGAGCCTGTGAGGTCTTCTGTATGGCAGTTATGCCATGCATTGGGACTTCCTTTGCTCTACAAATATGTGCAGCTGCACTTTTTTTTATGGTGAACTGGTATTCCACAGGAGCTTCAGCAAACACCTATCATCCAAGGCACAAACTCAGAGCAACTGGCAATTATGATATAATTGTTATAACTGAGACCTGGTAGGATGAACCATGTGACTGGGCTGTGAAGTTAAATGGTTACATCATTTTTTGGACCTACTAGGAATGATTCTTTTTGGATTTTGTAATAACTAATAATACCAAACTCATCTTTAGCATTTTTGTGGATGAGCATTTAGGGAATAATGATTATAACATGGTCTCCTTTGAGATTATGTTGCAGAGGCAACCTAAGAAAAACGTAAACACTAAATTTTAGATGTGCATACTTTAACCGTATAAGTGCATCTCTGCAACATATTAAGTGGCAAATGCTTTTCAAGTGGTTAAACAAAGAACAAAAATGGGACATCTTTAAAAAAAACTGCTTAATAAATATACGTCAGTATATCCTTGTAAAAAAGGAAGGTCATTGCAAAACAAAACTTTTGTGGTGGGTTGAGGTGTGTAAGAAAAGACTTGCTTTTAAGACTTTCAAGTTAGCTGGGACAGCCAATCAGGTACAAGGAGGCCAATAAATCATGCAAAAAAACAAACAAAAATCAGGCAAGCTAAAAGCAGTATGAAAAAGGGTATTGCAGCAAACAGTAAAAAGAACCCAAAACTATTTTTTAAATACTGTATGTAAGTAGTAAAAATATGAAGTAGGAAGGGATGGTGTTTATATAAATTGCCTTTACACATGAGTTGTGCTGTGCATACACAGTACTTTCTATAGAGCTTGGGGTGTTAGAGTGAAGCTACTGTTGTATAATGGCTGCAGGAATCTGCTAATAAAGCACTGTTATACTCTACTCATCCTCGGCTACCAAAACACAACAAATTGATGACGAGATGTCTCTTCTACGTTTGCAGCAGCCTGCAGCTTTTTTCCCAAACCCTGGTGAGCCTATCATACCTTTTACTGCTTGGATCCATATGTTTGAAAGTTACATTATTGCTGCTGACCAAGGGGAGATTTCTGCTGCTAGAAAGCGTGCTTTACTTATTTACTGCCTGGGAGCAGAGAGACAGAGTACATTCTATACATTACCATTATCTGATGATACTTATGAAACTGCTCTTACTGCTATAAAGAACTTTTTCTTGCCAAGAGTAAATGTGGTTGCTGAAGGATATAAGTTCCGCCAACGTGGACAACGTAATGGCGAATCCACAGAACAATTTGTAGCAGTTTTAAGAGAGCAGGTTGTTACCTGTGAGTTTGGGAATCTAACAGATGAAATGCTAACAGACCAAATAGTGGAAAAAAAGAACTCACCTCACATTAGAGAGAGAATGCTCCTAGAGCAGGATTTGACCCTTGTAAAGGCTATTAAAGTTGCTAGCCAAATTGAAACAGCAGTGGCAGAGGCTAAAACTCTCAGGGAACTGCTGGGAATGTACAGACTGTGAATCCAGAATTGGGGCCTAATAATGCACAGTCACAGGCAAAATACAGTACTAAGGAAAGGTATTCACCTACACTGCAGAACTGTGCAGCAAATACAAGTAAACAATACTGCTTTCACTGTGGTTCAACACAACACACTGCAAATTATGCTACATGTCCTGCAAAAGCTGTACAGTGCCGCAAATGCAAAAAGGTAGGAAATTTTGCTAAGATCTGCCGTATTTCTGCTAAAGATATTCATGAAGTCACTACTACAAATAGTATTAACAGTATTAAGTATGTATAAAGCTGGCACTGTCAATGTCAATACTGCTTCTGCTGACAAGGGACACTCCATTAACCTGATGCTTGATACAGGTTCAGCTGTTTCTATACTACCAAAGGATATTTCCGTGAAATACTTTGCAAAAGATCTGCTTGTTGCACCTGCCCTGAAACTGGTTAGTTACTTAAAGGATCCAATCCCTGTGCTTGGTTGCTCGCCAGTGACTGTACAATTTGATTCAAATACTGCAAAATGTGACTTTTACATTGTGAATAATGGTACTGATATACTTGGAAGGGATATCTTTGCAGCATTAAACCTACAATTAGTTGATGGTCTCATTACTACAGCACCAGTGCCTGCCGCACTGGTGCTGTAGTAAAAAAATTTCACCACAAAGCAACACTTCACTGGGTTGTGCAAAGAACTTTGTACACAAAGTTAAGTTGAGACCAGATGTAAAACCAGTACATCAGAAATTGAGGTGATTTCCCTACTATATAAGGAAAACTGTCTCACAGGAACTAAAGAAACTGGTAGAGCAAAATGTGATTGAAAAATCAGAATCCTCTGAATGGGTTTCACCAATTGTTGTAGCAATGAAGAAAACTGGAGGCATTCGATTGTGTGTTGATCTCTGTGAACAAGCAGTTGTTATGGATAATCATCCTTTGCCACACATAGAGGAAACATTTTCAGAACTCCTAGGAGCAAAATTCGTTTCTACCCTGGATCTTCAGAGTGCTTATCATCAAGTATTACTGCATGAGGAGACCTCACTGCATGTATCACCCTTGATGGCTTGTTCAAGCGTGTACAGAGACAGCATGTAAGTATTCAACTGTTAAAAAAAGAAGCTCTAGCATGTGTTTGGACAACAAAAAAATTGAGAAACTACCTGCGGGGTAGAGAATTTACCTTATGCACTGATCATAGCCCCATTAACTGCTTTCAAACATGCCACTAGGAAGAGGTGGAATGTGTATAGCTATATGGTCAGCAAGGCTACTGATTTTTTTTAATGCAATATAAAAATGCAATACAAACCAGGTTTGAAAAATGTCATTGCTGATTGTTTGTCACATTTACCTTTACCTGCAGCTTCTGATACACTGGATGAGGACATAGAAGTTGGAGCACTGACTGATATACTATCATCTACAGTTACAGCTGCTGATTTTAAGAAAGCTTGCCTCACATGTCCAATTCAAGTAAAACTACTGAGAAGAAACTCTGTCCTGATCTTCAACCTTAATCCAGGATTAGACATAAACAGTCCTTAGTAGATGGTTATGTTGTCCGTGAAGCTCACCGCTTACTGGTAGCAGAGATCTTGCGAAAATAGCTCATACAATTTGCTCATCAAGGAATTGCACAAAACAAATACTACAAAAACTATACTGGTGGCCAGCTATGGATGCCGATGTGGTAACTGCCATTCATTCTTGTGTTACTTGTCAGAATCATGACAAAACAGCTATCACACATACACCACCACTTCAGCCAGTACTATTTCCTGATTCAGCATGGGAAAAACTTGCGATTGATATTGTAGGTCCTTTTACAGACGCTCCTATAGACTGCAGATTTGCTATAAACTTGATAGATTATTACAGCAAATGGCCAGAAATTGCATTTGTTTCTCATATAACATCAGCTACAGCAATAACATTTCTGTCTACAGTCTTCAGCAGAGAAGGTAATCCAAAGGAGTTAATATCAGACAATGGACCACAGTTTGTCTCATCTGAGTTTGAATTCTGAGAGAGAGGATTATTGTGCATAGGAAATCTTCAGTGTATTACCCACAAGCAAATGGAAAAATAGAGTGATTCAACAGAAGTCTGAAAAATGCACTACAGACAGCAAATCTTACTGGGAAATATTGGAAAGTATTTACAACAGAGTTCCTACATAACTACAGAGCAACACGCCATGCAACAACCCAATCATCTCCAGCTGAATTATTACATGGCAAACAGATGCACACTGTTACATGTTGTAGACATTAAACTTCCACAAAATACTGTGCCTACAAATACATCTATTGTTGACATTATCAAATGTCATCAAGCCAAATGCAAGGCTTATACTGACAGAAAATGTGGGGCAAGAGAAGTGCACTTTTAGCCTGGATCTTTAGTCAGAATTAAGAAACCAGGAATACTGAAACAAGGACAATCTAAATTTACTACACCACTTGAAGTGAGACGCCAGCGAGGACCATACACAAATGAACTGTCTGATGGACGTATATGGAATGCGTGTTGTCTTGCTCCGGTTAGGTATGACTTTAGAGAAGCTCCATTTGATGAAGGACATTTTCCTACTCTGAATGCCAACTGCAATAGGCCTGAAGAAAGTGAACCTATAAGGCATACTGAGAGAATCAGAAAACTACCTGCAAGGACCAAGGACTATGTGATGTGAAGGATGTATATTATTGCTTTAAGATGCATTGTTGTTGTTTATTACATTTGCCCAAATGCTTTCCTACTATAGGGAATATGTGGTGTTTATACAAATAGCCTGTAGGTGTCACTGTGCACATGAGTTGTGCTGTTCCTGCACAGTACTTTCTATACAAAACACAACAGGTGGGATATTAGAGGGTTTAAACTGGTTGATGAGAACAGATAAAAATTGGAGATCCTGAACTGTTATTTTGTGTCTGTCTACACAAATGAGGGACCAGTTAATAAAGGTTTCCAGCGTGATGACATTCAGGCACTTCACCGATTTACTAATGGGTGCAGGCATAACTTAGCTAGTGAAAGAGACAGATGCTAGTGATCATTCGCACTCTATCGCCAGGCAAATGGACGTAACTCCGCAAATTCACTAAGATGCGGATTTTACTGAATGTTACCTCTTTTGCCAGACTTGCCTTCACCAGCTCAGACCAGGCGTAGTGCATTGGAGTGCATAGGACTGATAGCCTGCAAAGGTCTGTAAATTTTTTTTTTGGGTAACCAAGATCCCCCCTACATTTTCTAACATATGGAACATAAACTATACAGTGGACTCATGTGTAGGGCATTATAACAACACTATTTTCTTTATTAAGGTTCCCTGGACTTGTGTAATGTAATGTATTTGCTGCAACACATACGTCCATGTAACTTTATCATTTCCTGCCATATGCAAATTAGGCAACACTAGCGCATATTCAATTCATTGCCGAAGTAACGCTGGCGAAAATTCACCAGCATTTGGCGCCCTGGACGCAACTTTGCATTTTAGTGAATTAGCGGTGTCCTAGCCAATTTACGCTTGTCAAAGTGTTGCGATAGCTGGAAAGCCGCCGTTGGCGAATTTCACCGGTTAGGGAATTTTCCCCCATGTCTAAACTCACATTCTCTAAAACCATGAATGTCATGGAGTTTATTAAAAGATTCAAATATAAAAAGTACGAACGAAAGAAAGGGTTGAATTATGCGCTAAAAAAATACAAATAGCTCTAAAACATCTAAAAATGTGTGTTTTTCGGACAATTCCTAACAAAGAAAAAAATCTGAAAACCTGTAAAAGTCCAAAGTGCTTAAAAGAGGTCCAATAAGATCAGCACAGCTTCCATTGACTTTTATACAACCTAGTTTTGCATTTGGTTAGGTTTACGTGGTTTTTATAGCTTTTAAGAAATATAGGATAACCATAAATTTGACATGATTCGTAGAAAAAATGCAATTCTATTATTAGTAAATGGGCACCTGAAACTCAACATAATTGAAAACTGGGCTTTCAGAAGTATCAACTAGAGCAAATAGGCATTCTCTTCAAATCCCACCCTAATTTTCAAATTGCCCCTTCAGCTATTACCCTAGAGCTCCTAAGGTGACAGCCTCACTGGTTTGTGCTTTTATATAGTCATGAATCTCCTATTTTTCTTTGCTGCTTAAGTTCTTCTTTTGAGATCACTAATTTTGTGAGTTAACTTTTATTAATAACACTGTTTCATAAATGCAGATGCCACCGTTTATGGAAGTCATTGACAGAGTAATCATATTGTGAGGCACACCAGGCTTATGTAGAAACCGCTGTTGTAGCCATAGATGCTGACATCCGCAGGGACGATGTGTTTGCTGCTATCTTGGGCACACAGCAAATGAAGGTGCAATAAAACAAAAGCTAAAATTTTGAAAATCCTTGCAACTTCACAAACTTTATTGAAAATTGCAAGTACTTTGATCTCTGGCCAGTACTTAAATCTTAATTATTGGACTAATTGCTCAGACTATGTTCATTTTCAGTGGTAATCCTTTTGTGATTAGTTTATGTGTTCAATAACTTGCTTATCCTTTCATTAAAATGGCTATTAACTGTAAGGTTGCTGCTTCTTTGAATTAACCCATGCATACTTATAATGTTTAGTGTGCACCTATATTTTGTCAGTATGTCCCTTTTAAGGGTAAAATGGTTATTGCATGTAATCTATCTCTCTGTCTATCTCGGTTCAAATGTCTTCCTACAAGAGAAATATTGTTAGGACGTCTATTGTGTGTCAGTGACATTTCACATGCTTAGTATGCTGTGGGCAACTCTTGAGAACCACATTATCAGCAGAGAAAATCAGACTAAAAATAGGTTACAATGTGATGCAGAATGTAATGGTTTCTGAGCTGTCATTAAAATACATGAATATGCATGTATGGTTATTGTAAGTAGCTCCCAGATCAGATAACTGACAGAGCCAAGAGGATATCCTTTAATCAGCAGAATAGAAGGTGGAAAGCTATTGGAGGCACCTTTTAAGGCACAGATCTTTTATTGCTAAAAAGCTGTGTTTACCTTGGGTTAGTAAACAAGAGCTAAACATTAGTTAGAGAACTGAGAGAAAGCAAGCGCAAAGGCAGAACTTGCTGCTAGGTGCTCTTTATTGCACACAACATGTTCCGGGCCAGAAGCCCTTTATCAAGTGTACAAATTATTAGGTGAACAAACATTATAAAGTGTAAGACAGGAAGTGAGGTCATAAAAATTTTGTCACTCAACCGTGGTACGGTGCTGATGTCATCTTAGTAAGTGCTCATAAAATCAGTAATAAAAATATATAAAAGTACAAAAAGTAAGAGCTAAACATTACGACCACAAGCGCTGCAAAATCCCCCAAATTCAGATATGCGTAAACACTAATTCATTACCCCCATTCAGTGCTCCATGCACTTCCATATAGTTACTTGTATCCATGCCTTCTGCTTTGAATCAAGCAATGCTGAACCTATTGAAACTGGGGTACCCTGAAGCTACCACCCCCTCCGAACCATACAATAGTTTCAGGGTCCATACCACCTTGAATCAATTGTTTCTAAAGAATCACATGCAGGTGTCAGTATGATGGCTACTAATGTCATATGGACTTTTAGTTCAATTGCTCCCAATTTTCATCAAGGTGCAAGGGCAATTGCATTAATTTTGACTTATCAGCAGCTATTGCACCATGCAAAACAGTCCCCCCAAAACCTCACTTTGCTCAGACTGTACTTTAAATCTAAATGACCCATAGAATTTCAAGTCTATATCTTTCATAATCTATAGATCTCCTTTTGTATAAGCTTTATGAAATATGAAACTTTGTAAATATGATTTACCATTTCTGCAAAGTTAATAATTCAGCTATTCAGCAGCGAAACAGGGCCACACTGCTCCCCCTCCCCTGTCTGCCAAAGAAATCTTTGGAGGGGACTGGTGCAGAGAGAGAGAGAGGGAGAGAGAGAGAACAAAATACCCCATGTGTTTCCCCATGTGTTAGAAAATACAACTGCAGACAGAGAAATATCACAGCCATAGCTGTAATGCAGTTAAACCACAAGAATGGACAAAAAGTTGGTTTGAGTACTGATTTTGCAGATTATGAAAGCATCCCAAATTGAATAATTTAATCAAGATAAAAAAGAGGGTGCATACGAAGCCATATTCAGGCATAAAGGTTTGCCAACCATTCTAAAATGAAACCAATTAAATTTGTATAATTCTCCATATCCCTGGCAGGCTGAGATGAAAGCTGCATCTGCATACAGCAGATAAACAGATTTCGAGGTTCCCAAAGACTGGTTGACTTAGTTCCAATTTACACTTTGGCCCTAGAGTTTAAAAAGGTGTTCTCTGTAAGTTCCTCTTGTGGTAAAGCCCATATGCTGTATTGAAAGGGGTTCTCTGTCCTCATTTTGTTTCATGGGAATGGGCTGTTTTTATTGTCTGATGTGAAAATTCTACTGTGTTTAGAATTTCAACATTTCCATACCTATGCAGCATAAACCCACAAAACTGATAAATAATAGCAGTTGCTACAGTCTTCAGCCCAATTGCTTTTTCTGCACATGTTGCCTTGAAGTTGGTTCAGCAAGAATGATTATTTTTCTTTAGTACTTCAATCTGTTGAACAGTTTGCTTTGAAACAGCACTTTGAGTTAATTCCACAGCAATAAGTTCACATGCTGATGTGTTACATTACCAGGGAAGAAGATGAAAGTTTTCTGAGTCTTTTATTTATGTGCACATATAATTAGAGTGATTAGACTTGGGTGGTCCAAACTGGCAATCTCCACATAAGCACTTGGATTTACAGTCAACACTTTGTAAGTAGTTTGCTAAAGATCAAAGCTGTAATGCACTAACAGAGAAATTGTGGTAAGCAGTAAGAAAAGTCGTGTGGTTCTCAATACCCTCTAGCATAAAGCGGCAGCAAGGTCTAGTAGCCCTCCAGCTTAGCAAGCATGCCAATAAATCAGATGCTACTGCAACAACTATTGTATATCTTCTGTAGTTTTCCATTTGGGCATCTCAGTGACCATTCAACCATTGGCAATTGATATTTTGCTTCACTAATATATAGAATCAAGTTGAAACAAAAGAAAATTAATTTTGTTCTTTTTATCTCATTATAAAATAGATCTCCCCTGGTAGGTGTTGTTGAGGATAAAAATATTCTAACTAGTTCTGGGAAGAATGTATCATTCTGTTCACCAACATAACTGAATACCAATCATCTCAAATGCAGATGCAGCATAACTGCGTTCTAAGGAATAAAATATGCTTAATTTGTCTGCAAACTTTCCTGTTTAAAATTCTCTGGCGAATCTGGACTGATTAGTAACTGTTACAAAAGTTCCAGCAAATTCACATGAGTCTGGTTAATGGATACTTGCCAGACAATCTTGTTACTTAAAATATCCAGAGTGTTTTTTGTGTAGCTTGGCTTTACAAAGTGCCTTGTATTTCATTAATGTTATTGTCATTGATTTTTATCCATGAGAATAAAATAATATCTTACTAATTTTTGATTTACTGTAGCTATCACTTCAAAACAAGCATAATTTGCATTGACTGAAATTTTTTTCTAATAATGACCCAGCAAATTTTGCCTGTAGTGTTACACTTTATGCATCAGTCACGTGAAATTTCTGCTTTTGAAGTGGGCCTAGACTTTTTCGTCTGCTGTCACCTAAGGGAAGCAGATCACTAGTTGCACTCTCTGCATTGGAATAGTCAAAGTCCAGGTTAAAAAATGGAAATCTGTGTTTTAAGGTTTTGGTGAAGCTCTCTCCTTTAATTGTGGAAGAATTGCATAAGTCTACCCTGTTTTTCACTGTGATTTCCTTACTATACTTGACTTGGTGTATTATCATAAAGTAATATAGATATAGACATATGACTGTCTAGTGTGATTAAATGAAAGATGCATGGACTGAGAATTATTTAGCCTCCCCATAAATAGACCTACTGCTTTATGTTTATATAGCATTATACCTTCTGCTTTCTATTAGTAGCCCACCCAAACACAGATTTGGGTTAAAAACACAAGAATGTCTCATTATACTCATATTATATCGAAATTATATTGATGTCTAATCTTCTTTTTATTTATCTCTGGAAAAGAAAGCGATTTAATTGCAGGTAAACAACAAAAATTATCCATGATTTACTCATTAAACAAAAGATATCAACAAAAATGTGTATTCTAACTGAGGAAAAAGTAGGACACCCTACCCCCTAATAGCTAGTGTTACCCCCTTTGGCTGAAATAACTGCAGTGAGACACTTCTTGTAACCACTTAGCAATCTCTGACATCGGTCTGAGGAAAGTTTGCCCCACTCCTCAATGCAGAATTATTTCAGTTGTGAGATGTTGGAGGGGTTTCTTGCATGTACAGCCCGTTTTAAGTCACCTCACAGCATGTCAATGGGATTTAGATCTGGACTTTGACTCAACCACGCCAGGTCTCTCCATTTCTTAGTTTTCAGCCTTGTGGATTACTGGTATGTTTTGGGTTGTTGTGTTGCTGGGTCCAGTTCCACTTCAGATTTAATTTTCTTGGTCTGACATGTTCCTCAAAACCCTCGGATACATAATATAATTCATCGTGGATTCTATAATGGTGAGCTGGCCAGGTCCTGCTGCAGCAAAGCATCCCCGAACCATGACACTTCCACCTTAATGTTTCACAGTTGGAGTTTCTTTTCCTGGGATGCTGTATTTGGTTTACAGCAAACATGTCCTCTTTTCTGGTGTCCAAATAATTAAATTTTAGACTCATCTGTCCAAAAAACATTATTCCAAATGTTCTGGTCTTTGTCTATGTTTTATCTGGCAAACTTCAGTCTGGTCTTGATGCTTCTCTTAGAGAATAGAGCTTTCCTCCTTGCACACTTCCCATGCTAGTTAAAGTTGTACAGTGTATTTCTATTGTAAAGGCATGCACTTTCCCATCAACAGTAGCGAGAGCCTGCTATAGGTCCTGTGATGACATTTTAGGGTTTTTGGAGCATCTAGTGGTCTGCTCTTGGGGTGAACTTGCTTGGATGGCCTGACATGGGCATGTTGGCAGTTATTTTGAAAGCCTCCACTTATACTATTTTCTTGACAGTGGAATGGTTGACTTAAAATTCTTTTGAGATCTATTTAAATCCCTTACCAGACTGACAACCTTCTTGCTGAAGGGCTTAGACAGCTCTTTTGATCTAACCATGCTGATCACTCACCTCAACTCACCTCAACAGGTTTAAATAGGGCAAACCTCCATCAAAATGTTGAGTAGAGATGCTCTATTCATGTGCACCTGATGTGACACACCTGTGTTTGATTTGAGACATTTTAAGTGGGAATAAATGCGGGGGTGTCCTGATTTATTCCTCAGCAGAAATTGCATTTTTGTAGAATTACATTTTACAAAATTTACATTTGAAAGGCTCTTGCTTCAACAAGAACTCAAATGGATTCACATACTTAAGACCAGGAGCCATTTTTGCTTGAATAAACTAGTCTCCTACACTCCATTTTTTAAAATATTTTTTTGGTGACATCTACCTGATGCTGCTCTATTTTTGTCTTTATTCATTGATAACTGTTTATTGTTTATCCTCTAAAGATACAAATACCATGCTTGCTTGATTCTCTATCCTGAGTGCCAAAATATTATCATATTGCCAGCATAAAAATACTTTTTAAAATTTTCTTTATTAACTGAACGTTTTAATAAGGGTACACTCACTGGTTTTGTGACTATGCCTTCATATCAGAGATTCGTTTTTGAGTCTTCCTGTTGGTCATTTTGCGACTAGTATATCTAGTTGCTGGTAGCTAGACACGGACAGGTTGTTTCATATACCACTGCACCTAACTACGTAACTAGCTATCCAGGTGGAATACCCAGTTACCCCCAACTTTACTGGCATTACTGTGGTTGACCAATCCATAGTATCCAGAGCTATGGCCAGCTTGCTTTTAAAAGATGGGGAACAGGGGCTTGTTTTAAGGCTGCTGCCAGTACATGTTTATGCCAGCCCTGATGCCCATAAAGCTATAACTGTAAGGGGCCGATTCACGAATTTCGGGTGAAGGATTCGAATAAATAAAAATTCGAATTTCGAAGTATTTTTTGGGTACTTCGACCATCGAATTGGTTAAATTCGATCGAATTCGATCGAATTCGAATGATTCGAACGATTAGAAGTAAAAATCGTTCGACTATTCGACCATTCGATAGTCAAAGTACTGTCCCTTTAAAAAAAACTTTAACCCCCTACTTCGGCAGCTAAAAGCTACCGAAGTCAATGTTAGCCTATGGGGAAGGTCCCCATAGGCTTGCCTGTGATTTTTTGATCGAAGGATTTTCGTTCGATCGTTGGATTAAAATCCTTCGAAGGATTTAATCGTTCGATCGAACGAAAAATCCTTCGATCGATCGATCGCAGGATTTGCGCAAAATCGTTCGACTTCGATATTCAAAGTCGTACGATTTTAGTTCCCAGTCGAATATCGAGGGTTAATTAACCCTCGATATTCGACCCTTCGTGAATCGGCCCCTTAGTGTTGCTTTTATGATGCATAAAATGATTATGCCTGTTAGGCACAGCCCTTGCTGTGGACCTGGTCACTTGTGTTGTGTGCACCTATAAGCAGTTCTAGTACCCCTGGTGTTAAGCGGTAAATTGGTACACTGTTACCTGGCTGCAGTTACAGCAGAAACCTCTAATAATAACTACACATTGCCATATTATTGCTCTCCTCAGAATAAGGCAATAATGTTATGACCTTTAGTGACAATGCAGTGTCTTTTTTTTTAAATATTCCAACATTAATTTAAAATGCTCTTTTGACAGAGCCAACATCCCACAACACACTACACTGTAACCAATCAGAAGCTAGGATGACCTGATAGGGAATTGAAAATAAAGTGGGACTACACGTCAGTGTCCCCAGATACCTCCTTGTGCTGGAGAAGGGTGTGGGTCCTTGGATACCTCCTTATGCTGGGGAAGAGTGTGGGTCCTGGGATACCTCCTCGTGCCAGAGGAGGGTTTGGATCCCTGAACATCTCCTTGTGTTGGAGGAAGTTGTGGTGCTGCCAAAAGGTAAGCCAGGCCACTGGTGAATGAGTATCCCTGGATGGGCGAGTTAGAGAGGCTTAGAGAGAAGCCTGAATATATATATGTATATATATATATATATATGTATATATATATATATATATATATATATATATATATATATGAGAGATATAGAGATATATCATGCCATATTTACTTACGTTACATATAGCAACCAATCATAATGTAGCATTTACTGACCACCTGTTTAAAATACATTTTGTATTGTTTAATATGGATTACTGCACCTTGGCAAACTTTTTATTACACATGGGGGGGGGGCAATTCAATATTGTATGCCTATATCTAATGCTACAGTGTATGTGGAAAGCAACAAAGTGGAAATCAACAACTCATTGCTCTTTAATATGTTCTTTGGACACCAGATTATGCAATTTTTTTTATTTTCTCTGAAATTTGCATCTGCAACTTATGGTTTAGATTTTGTATTAGACCAAATCTTTTTTGGTGGATATGGAATTCAAAAATTACAGATGCAGTGCATCCATAAACAATTTTATGCAGATCAAGTCTAAGAAGGACAAAGTATATCTAAAAACACAAAACAGATAGACATTTTTAGGTTCATCCAGTTTAGAATAGTTTCCTCTTCAGAATATTGTTCTGCCTATGCTGCAAGATAATTATTACAATAACTATAATGAAATTTACATTTGATTATGATCCTTAAGTCTGTTTATTTTATATGTAAAATAGACTGAGTTCTAAATTCCATCCCATCCAAACAGGAAATTGAATAGCCAAAAGAGTCAATGAACATGTTTTGTGTGATGGAACATACAAGAGAGATGTTTGAGTTCCCAGTGTAATAAGCGCAACTGAAAAGGTTAGATCTGTAAAATTATGCTGTGTGAGAGGTTTAATTAATGTTGTGTGATTTCATAATACAGTTTCAAGCAGCGCATTTCACACTCACAAAATATACTGACCTTTTTCAAGATGCTCATTATCCTTAAACGTGTTCCCTTTTCAAAATTGTCGTCTGATTTATTTTGTTCATTGCCTTGTAATTTAAGATATTTCAGAGCACAGGATTTTCTGCAGTTTCTTTGAAATAAAAAAAAAGACAAGAGAAGGTGAAGAAAGTTAAAAATAGAATGAAATTGAGATTTTTTGCAAGTCTTGAAAATGCACTCTAATTATTCACCAGTATCTTTCTGTCATTTCTTCCGAAGCATACAGCGAAGCGGAAATATAAGTGACTTCCACTATTATACATAATGTAGCTGCTTAATTGGCAAGAAGAGGGTGGAAACTAGGGCAGGGAAATTCCTCTGGGACTGATAGGGCACATATTAGTGGCTTCATCACTGCAAATGTCTCTAGCCTGATTGAAGTCAGCAAATATTTCACTACCAACACTGAAAAGGTTCCCCATCTAAGTATGAACAATTACTAGACAAGTTATAATGAATTTCTATGACAGTAATTATTTACAGGGCACAGAAAAGCAATGACTGATGCTAATTATGTAATCATTATTAGGCACAGAAGTTTTTTTCTAAACCTTGTACTTTTTTACACTGCAGTTGAAGTCACAGCGCCATCCAAGTTTCCAAATTTTAAAAAGCCTTATTGGTTTTGCATGGCTCAGATCTCTGACAAGATTTTTTAACACTGCAATTAAGAAATTTAACCTCCCAGATGGCTACTAATTTTTTTCTTTGGGCTATTGATAACTGTGAATGAGTGATTTCAGCAGGAACGTTTAGGTTGCCTAAAACAGTTGTGGGGTGCCATAGAAATGGGGCAGTGGACAATTGAATGGCAGATGAGGCTAATATTGGTAAATGCAAGGGAAAACTAAAATGTAAGATATATAAATTGCACTGAAACTGGATCATGTTGGACTATTTTATAAGGGAAATGTTTTATACATGTTTGATTTTTTCCTGGATTTTTACACATTTAACATTTAAGTTGTGAGCTCCTCAACCTAATGAGTTCTTCCTGCTGCTCCCCATGCCTGCTGTGAAAGTACCGGTGTGCCATTACTATAGATTTATACATGACCCAGGCATTCTCCAAGGCATCCTCACACTAACCTAACTACCAAATAAAATGTTTGACACTATCATGTTGGAATGATACTGGTCACAGCTTTATTCAAATTACAATATAACCATCAAATACATATCATATCAATATCTGTTGAATACATCTAAATCTACTTACACAGTTTAAACAGGAACATTGCAAAAGTATAACATTGATACCCTGAGCCTATGTCAGTCTGTCCTTGCATAACCAGAGGCAATCTCCTAGCCAAACTCCTGGCTCAGAGGATACGCCCCCGCTCTATAATTGTTATAGAGCCTCCACCTTACATGGAACTATCATCCTTACCAACATTTTCTAACCCCCTGCAAGGCATATGATCAAAGTGCTACCATCACTAATCTACAGTCCGCTCTATAGAGATAAGATCACGAGTCCCTACCCTAGTAGATCTTACAATATAAGGTCCCTATCATATTCACACAACTAAAGTCAGTTTCATAAAACATCAATTGACATACCTGTATGTTTAGGTGTGTGGGAGAAAACCAGAATAAACCCAATGCAACATATAAGTCCTTATTGCCAGGTTGAAAGTGAACTCAACAGTACCACTGAACTTCACAACTTTTTTATTGTCTCTAGTAGGGCCCAAAGCAAAAGGTGCTTCGGGTCAAAACAAATGAGGATGAGAAGGGAGTTGACTGTTTTTCCTGCTTTAGATAATACTGCAAGCCATTGTAAAAGAAAATTAAAGATATACAGTATGAAGATGGTGAATAAAAGGGAATATTATGCTGTTCCAAAAAAATAGCAGTGTCTGCATTCTTCTTTACAAACTCAAAGATTCACTGTATAAACTGAAAAATGTTTCAATATTTTGCTTTCCATTGAATTATTGAACTAATATTTAGTTGTATAACCACTGTTTTCGAGAACTGCTGTACATCTGTGTTGCATGGAGTGCACCAACTTCTGGCACCTGTTACATTCCACAATTCTTTTGCATTTCTTGGTTTTGACTCAGAACAGCATTTTTGATGTCACCCCACAAGTTTTCATTTATTTTGAAAATGTTTTATTTGATTTTCATATTAAACAAGTAATAACATTATGACAGCAAATATTATGCAGATGAAGAAAGACATGTATTCAATATGATGGCCTAGTGAGATTGAAAACGGAATACAATTTTAAGAGACTGACAACAATAAATTGAAAATAACAAAAATGAACTAAGCCAGTGGAAGTAAACATATTGAAAGAAAGAAAAATGTCCATTCGTTGACTGGAATGTCTGAACGCGTAACTTACAAATGAAGAAACCGTCCTATTTGTTTACCTGAATTAGAATAACAAGCTTCAAGAAAAGGAGACCAAATCAATTTAAAAGAGTCTATGGAATTATTCCCTTTGGTTTTGGATAATAAGGCTTCTTGCCAACTAAGCTGGTTCATAAAAGAAATAGTATCTGCTAACGAGGGGGGTTCTTTATGTAACCAAGAATTAAATAAAGCTTTCTTGGAAGCAGCTAGGAAAAAAACTGTCAAAAATGTATCTTCATGGGAAATAAAATTTGTGTTAGGAACTGAAGAACATACCATATTATCCAGATGCACGGAGACAATTTAATCTGTATCTTCAAATGATAATTCAAAAAACCAAAGATTTCACTCCAATATAGACAATCTTTGGACAGGACCATAGATAATGGAAAAGTGATACATTAATTTCATCACATTTAGGGCAATATGAAATAGGGCTATTAGAGGAATTTTTTGAAAACAGTTTCCCATAACCTAGATGGGCAAGATTAAAATGTTGTATCCTCCAATTCTCTGCTAAAATTAATTTATTATAATCCCTAATCGATTTGACCAAATCTGAGGGAGTTATTTGACAATGTAAAAATTCAGACCATTTAGAGGAAGGTTTCGATAACGGGTGTGAATCTGAACTATAATTATTCCAAAATTTTTTAGAAAGAGAGCTTATAGAGATCAAACCAGGGAATTCCAAAAACTCTGCCAAATCGTCTGCAAGCTTGTGCTCAGCTAAAACCAGGTTGTTATTATTATGTAGCAGAGAAAGACCACATTGACACGCTAAATAATAATATCTATCAGAATCCCGAAGCTTGTATTGTTCTTTGAGATTTGACCAGGGTATTAAGGTTTTCTTAAGTGGATTAAATATATCTTTTACCAGAACCAGTGACTTTCTCTTAATTGAAAATATAAAAGTGTCCGACTTTTGATAATCTGAAGGTTTGAGTAAGAGTTTGGCTAGCATGTAAGGGGTTACTGTATAGCTATACCCATGACGAGAGAATAAATGTTTCCACACAAATATAGAGTCATGATAGATAGGATTCCTCTTAAAATCATAAGGAACATTGCTCCATTTACTATGTAAAACAGATAATATATCAAAAAAGGGTTCTTGAAAGATTTCAATATCGGGGTTTGTAAATTTGTTGCCTTGAGAGATCCACTCAATAAGATATCTGGTGAGGGCTGATAAATTAAAAGCTCTGAAATCAGGAAGGTTTAATCCTCCAAGTTTAACTGGAGCTCTCAATTTATAGAGGGCAATTTTTGCCTTTTTACCATTCCAAATAAATTTAGTTAAAGCCGAGTCAAGTTTCTTAATATCGCAGTGCTTTATAAGCAAAGGGAGATTAATTAATGGATATACTAGCTTGGGAAATATCAAGGATTTAAAAAAAAGCGTGCGTCCTTTAATATTAAGGGGAGAATTGGCCCATTTTTCACACATGGAAAAGACCTTTTGACAGGCTGGGGTAATATTCAAAGAATATAAATTATTGAGATCTGAAGGAATTATTAATCCTAAATATTTCATTTGATTCTTTGGGTTTTTAAATTGGGTTTTCTATTGGATTAAGGTCCAGAGATTGGGCTGGCCACTCCATGACGTCAATCTTGTTGGTCTGAACCAAGATGTTGCTCCTTCACTGGTGTGTTTGGGGTCATTGTCTTTTTGAAACACCCATTTAAAGGGCATTTCCTCTTCAGCAAAAGGCAACATGACCTTCAAGTATTTTGATTTTGTACTGAAACTGATCCATAATCCCTGGTATGTGATAAATAGGCCCAACACCATAGTATGAGAAACATCACCATATCATGATGCTTGTGCCACCATGCTTCACTGTCTTCACACTGTACTGTGTCTTGAATTCAGTGTTTGAGGGTCATCTGACAAACTGTCTGTGGACCCTAGACCCAAAACGAACAATCTTCGTCACAATATGTTCTATTTCTCTTTAGGCCGATGAATATGTTCTTTGGCAAATTGTAACCTCTTCAGCATGTTTTTTTTTCCAACAATGGGACTTTGTGGGGGCTTCTTGCCAATAGATCGGATTCACTTAAGGTTCTTCTAATTTTAACAGTACTCATAGGTAACTTTAGACCTTCTTTGATCTTCCTGGACCTGACCACTGACTTTACCATTTTGGTTAGTCTTATATCCATTTGAATGGTGGTTTTCAGATTTCTTCCAAGTCTTTTCAGGGCATTTTAAAGCATTTGCAATCATTTTCGCTGAGCAGCCTATCATTTCCTGCACTTGTGTTTTCCCCCTCTCCAACCTTTTAATGCACTATAACCAGCATGGACAACATTTGCTGCCCTTTTTCCTTAAATAAGGATAAGGTAACTGACACCTATTTTTTTACAGAATGAATGACCTCACTAATTTAACTCCATACTGCTATTATTTTGAACACTAGAAATAAAATTTCTACAAAAACAGTGATTGATTAGGTTAGTGATGTCAGACTGCTAATATTCTCAAAACAACTGTATGTATAATTTTAAGAACCAACCATTTGTGGATAGCTTAACTAAATTTCTTTATGTAGAACTATCTCACTTTCAGAAACAGCAGCAATTACCATCGCTCAGGTTGTTTGATGTCTGTGAGTTTGGGAGGAATGGAGGTTGGAGCTTAATATGGTCTCAGCGAGAAGCCATATTAGGAACCAGTTCACGGGCTCCAATAGGACTGCATTAGTATGTGTTGCTGCTTACACACCCAGAGGTACAATGTATTTTTTGTTATTGAGTTAAGCTTTGACCATTTCAAAGTTCTTATCCATTTGCAACAAAGCAAACAGCAAGTAGCAAACAAAGGAGAAAGGATTTGTTAAGTATTTATTTATGCACATGTTCACATGCCAGTAAGAATATTGTTTGCAATGCAAGGACACATTCATAAAAATATAATCACATATTTATGCAGCAACAACCCAGTGGAATCACTCATTAATGGCACTATCTATTTCACTTAATGAAGCGTTATGGCATTACAGGGGGTGTGGGTAATGTAAGACTTAAGGCTTAGAACATCTTGAATTAAACTTGAGTGGCATCTGTGCAAAGTAGCTTTATAAATGTTACCCACAACCCCTGAAGTGCCTTAAGGTTATTATGATATGGCATGCAGAGTAGGTCGTTTTTAGAAGATCTGGGCAGCAGTGTATTCTTAGGAGGTGACATTCTGTAAGCACATGTCTGTTGTGGAGGTGATGAATAAAGCAGGAAAATATTAACACAATGTGATGCTATGAGAACTGGGCTAATAATTCAGCTGTACTTGAAACAAATGAACTATCTTCCAATAAAAACAGCAATTTCAGCCGAGTGATATATATTTAATCTTTCAGCAATGGCATCTGCAAAGTTCTACCTAGGAAATGTATTTTGAAGCTTTAGAATGACATATCTTTCTATCTTTATTGTTGACCTATTCTTTCTTTTAGAACACACTGCTTAAATTGATTAATTAATTTAAGGGTATTTGTTAAATTGAGTAAGCAAATAAGGTAAAAAAAAGAATGGTTTCCCTAAAAATATTATATAATCATGGCCTTGCATGTATACCATATATACCACCAGCCCACACTTCATTGATCAAAAAATGCCTAACAAGCTGCTCACCATAAAGAATGCTAGTCTACAAACCCTAGTCTTAGGGGCCTTTTTACTGACATTTGAATGTTTTTTTCATGAATCTTTAAAAATGCGTTTTTTTTATATTTCTCTAAAATTCAAAACATTTTGAGCGTTATTAAGGGGCATATTCCCCCGTAAGCTGAAACACCAATTCGGCAGGTTTTAGATGGTGAATTCAAATTCTTAAAGGGACAGTACGTGATGAATTTCAAAATTCAAATTTTTAATCTTTTTAAAATCTAATTGAATTTGGACCATTCCCTAGTTGAATTACACTACAATGAACTTTAAATTCGACCCTTGATAAATGTTCCCCTAAGTGTTCACCAGGTAAAAGTTGTCGAGGGTCTATAGAAGTCACTAGGAGTTGTGCTAATCCTTTTGGACCATTCTAAAAAAAAATCAGGCTTTTAGAGGTTCTCTGATTTTTTTTCCCCTAGAAATTTTCTGAAAACTTGCGGTTTTAGAGGTTTTAGAGGTATTTGTATTCTATTTTTGTTTGTGAGAGTTTTTTTATTCATGCTTTTTAAATTCAGATATTTTAAGTACGTTTATTAGTGGTTTCAAAAACCTCTAAGATCACTAAAATGAGCCTGTTGATAAATGGGAGGCCCCATCTATCTACTGAAACAATAGACCAATTAATGGCTATGATTATATGGGCATTCTGTGTGCTAATCATTAAAAAATGGAAATCATTACTGTTCCTTTGATTGAACAACAAGGCTGCCCATATTAAACTTATCAGAAGGGAGACTAATTCAGAAAAAGTGACAACAGTTATAAATTGCACAACAAAAAAATATAGGAGACAGACGATTCAACAATTTACTTCATTCTGGTCAGGATACATGTGGGAGTTGACAATATCGTTACAAACCGATAAAGACTCAGTGCCAAATTAACTGTTCATCATAAATAATACATTGTTGACTTCTTGTTCCAAAGTGACTTTCTGCTTGTCTGTCTAATTATTTCAAGGTTTTCAAAGTCTTCATTGACTTTGCCTAATATAAAATGGGAGTTAAATAGATTAAAAAAAACAAGAAAAATGTACTTCTACAAATCAAAATGAAAAATGATTCTTTAAAAATATTTTCCACTTGTAGCATCAGTGTCATGACTGTAAATTGGTTTCAATAATAGGAGGGCATCTTTGTTCCCTGAGCCTTTTATTTGCACCTTTAATAAGCATTTTAAAAGGCTGTGGGTCTTATGGAATGTACAGTAGGTTTAGAATCATAATGGCAAAGACTCCTAAGCTTCCTACAAGATTTAAGTCTAGTGAAAAGATCCTTCCCCAGCAACTTGGGAGCTCACGCCAACATTTTTTTTGCATACAACATAGACACTCCATTGAATCTAACCATTAAAGCCCATGAGAGAAGACTTATCTAAAAGGCAAGGCAAGATTGTACTGAGACCCCAATAAGACACTATCACACAGAGAAAAGTTGTATGCTGTATATTTAAACCAAACAAATATTCACTACTGAAAATGAAAAAAAAATGCATTCCAAAAGCGATGACCATAAAAGCAGGGGAAAATCATAGTTACTTTGCTAGTTTGCTATCTGGAGTTCTTTTAAAGAAGTATAGTACTCTACATGGAAGTACGAGAAAATATGTTTAGGTGAAAGGACCTTATGGTTCCTAAGGGGAACGAGATTTTTACAGCTTTTTCCAGTTTTACAGAGAGAAAATGTCATTGTCTGATAATAGCAATTCTCTGATAAAAGTAGCATGAAGAGTTGTTAAAGTATAAACTTCAGATGACATAACTCCAGCAAATAATGTGAATTCTCTTTCAAATTGCAGTCATCAGCAAGCACATATGCCTCTTCATGTTTGGAATGATGGGGCATTATTTAAAATCATTGGATGATACTAATTGGCTATGGAATTGGCTGGACAGCTCACATATAACAGCATGGATTGGGAAATTTAAGCTCATAAAAAACTGTAATGAGAATTAAAGCCCTGTAGGATCCGAGATCTCCTGACATGTTGGGGAACATTCATTCACATATGTTGAATGAGTAGGTTATTATCTCATTATTATTGCCGGTAACCATGGCAACAAGGACAAATTAGCTCACTTTGTGATTTCAAGATCTGCAAAACAGTAGATAAATGCAGTGGTCTAAATTGTTCAGTCTGGTGTAACAGAAGAAATAATCCCTACAAAACCATAATATAAACAGACTTTCCATTTCTCAGAATTGTGTTGATTAACTAGCACATAATATATATATTTACATTTACTAGAAGTGTCTATGGTGAACACACTCCTTTCTATTACATACATGTGGTGTAGCATAACAAACAAAATCTATTTTAAAATTGGCTCACACTTGCATAGTGAATTTATTTAATTTGGGATTTGGACTCCCATGAGGTGTTGTTTCAGTCCTATACTAGAGAAAAGTCCCCAGGTGGACCAAAACAGAGGCTATAAAAAGGTACACACTATGTTCTCTTTTCTTAAAGAATCGTGGGGTAATTCAAAATAATATTGCTGTAACAGAAAAAAAATCTGTGCTTAAGTTAGTTATTGTCTTAGTGGGCACCTTTGCTGCATGATAGGTATAGCTAGACACCTGATTTTTAGTTGAGTTCATAGTGTACCAGAAAAGACATGTATGTGTTTTTTAGACATATTTCTAAAGCTGTGTAAAAAATCACCATGTAAACCCAATTTTCTTCACTATTTTTATTAAATAAAAGAGTTAAAAACCTAGACAACCTGAATAAACCAGTCAGAGCCGTTCTGCCATCAGGCAAAGTGCCGCACGTCACGTTAAGGTCTGTGCCATTTCAATGCCCCTCAATGTATATGAATCCTACACTATCTGTGAGCATTCTAAGTTTGTAGTGCATTTAAAATCAAGTCCCCTAGCAACCAATGTGACTGAGTAATAAGACCATTGTGCATTTACCCTTCACTCAGGATCTCTATTGAGGTAGCAGGGAGCTTTTAAACCCCAGCCAATTAACATACACCTGTAAATCATTCAAAAATAATTGATTGAATGATTTGAGGGGGCAATATTTATTAAAACAAATTTTTTTGACTAATTTATATTAAAAAATTCAACTAAATTCCCAACCCAAACAGCCTCCATCATGAAATTAATAATAATGTGGCCCCCCAGCACAGTGCGATCAGGAATCACATAGCCATAGCAGTAATATATGGGCACATTAGTGAAATGATCTGCCACTTGGTCTATACTGCTGCCTGTGTGCTGAATGTGTTAGCAATCCACACATAATGGCATGTAGTGATGCACCTGTCTTGCATTCTTATTTAGGGCTGAAGGTGCAATAGAGGTACTGACATGCCAGTACAGTAAACTAAATAAGTATGAACGAGTCTATTGCTAACACATTCAGCAGATGCCACAGATTCCACTTCTCCACTTCCTAAACGATGTGTACGCGTCCATCTCCAGGAGTGAATGACCCTGATGACAAGCTAGCTACCCCGAAATTGATGTCAGGTTGAATGGTCAGCCCTCACACATTTTCACCTCATTAAATCAGGCCCTAGTTACAAAAAGTTTGGACATCCCTGCTCTAAAGCCTCTAAAAATTAGAGTTTTTCAAACAATTACTGGTGAAAAAAAACCTGAAAACATCTAAAAGTCGGTATTGATTAAAAATGGTCCAATAAGATCATCACTTAGGAAGGGCCATGTGGTCCCGAAACTTTTGAATTTGCGTAGTTACGTCCCTTCACCAGAGTGAAAATTCGCCAGGTGTTAGGGAGCGAAGTACCGCTAGAGTGTATCTCCTTCGCTAGCGAAGTTACACCTGCAAACGTTAGTAAATTGGCGAAGTACCAAAATTACATAACGCTGGTGAATTTTCGCCTGCTTTTGTCACTTCGCCCTTTAGTAAATTTGCCCCATAGTTTCATATAAAAGGATTCTAGGTGCAAGGGAGAGAGTTCACCAAAATCGCACTTCTGGATTTGCACTTCACAGACTTCTTGGATGCAGTTTACAATTCAATGAATCATTAAGGTATATACCTATGATTACGTGCGGTTACATGTCAGGTGTTTGATTCTGTATGTGAAATTGAAGCTTCACTGAATTATAAACTGCATCCAAGAAGTCTGTAAAGTGCACATCCACAAATACGACATTCAAAAAATATAGAAAAACCATACATTTTTCAGGATGTTTTTCAAAAAGTTCTGGAAACCTAACATTCTGAAAATTTTAAATTATCGGAAGGTTATCTCCCATAGATTTTATTTCAAGCAAATAATTACATTTTAAAAAAAAAAAAAAAAACACATTTCTTTTTTCTCTGTAATAATAAAACAGTAGCTTTTAATTGATGGTAACTCAGCTGAATGAATCCATATTGGTGGCTAAAAATTCTTTTGGGTTTGTTTTAATGTTTAAATGCTTTAGTAGGCATGGTGATTCAAATTACAGAAAAAAAAACCCTCATTCAGAACACCACAGGTCCCAAGCTTTCTGGATATTGGCAACATTTTTTCAGTATTAATGTAGTTTTATTTCCTCTGTTCCAGAGTATCCCAGTGTATTTATGAAGAATGTTAATGAATTTTTGTCATTGTTTTGTTAACATTTTCCTGATATGTTGTCTCCCCTTCAAAGTATGGCAAGCTGAATAATTTGTTTTCCTAATATAAAACATTTGCAGAAATGTACTAACACTACTGATATTGAAAGAATACGTTATGGCCCTTTAAAATTGATAATATCATTGTGTGTGACCAAGAAAATCAGAATAAGACACAATACAATTATTTGTACAATATAGTTTTTAATAAAATTCTATACAATTTGGCAGTTACAGGTTCCTGTATAGAAGAATTTCTCCAGCCATATTTGCCTAGTGATTAAAACACAATTACTGTATATACACCATTCATAATAAAGTGAAGGTTACGAAGGGCTTTCACCATTTGGTGTCATCATGGGCAATGTACATTTTTGTGCCCTGGTATGTTTCATTAAGAACATAATTCCGAGGAACCCTTTGATCACCAACAAAATGAAGTTCAATTCTGGATAAATAAAACAACACAAGAGCACTTTTTCATCTCTGCTCAAGGGTTATTTACTTGTTTTTAGGTGGGTGAATATTCTGTTCTTGACTGTGTCTCTGTTAGTTTTTTAATTTTAAATAAAAAGCTTGCCCCTGTTTTCCAGAAGATAAATACAGACATTCTGATCAATGAATGGAGCTTTGGAGAGGTATTCTCTGAAAGACTACAGCAAACTGTATTTGTACCCATTGATATAATGGCAAAAGAAAATCTTCTTTTATATTGAATTGAATTCATTATGAATTTCAAATGCCAAATCCCTGGATCCAAATCCTGAAAGTGCTGAGATTTTGCCAAAAACACACCTTAGTGAGTTTCAGGTTCTTAAAGGTTACAATCGAGAATTCGTACGATTTTCAGACTGTGTGTGGAGAGTCCTGACATTTTTCGTCAATCAGAGATCAGTTGTTTGGTCAATCAGACAGGTTAAAAGTTAAATAACTTTCGTACGATTGCTGTCAGGGGCAGAACATTGGCTGAACTGTTATTTTGTACTTTATTTCATCAGAATGGTTAGTGGCAGGTCGGGAGATGGGGAAGTTCGATTGTATGTTGATTCTTACGATCGGATCTTTGCGTCTGTGGCCACCTTTACTGTGTTTCTGGATAACAAAAGAAGCTTGATACATACACTCATAACAATACTGGTGTACAGTATATGGCATATATTGCGGCCTCAGGGTCTTCTTTTATTTGTGTACACACTATGAAAACATTGAAATTCTGACCAAGGAGGGAAATTAAGAACCAGGGATTTTACAAATGCAGATCAGGTAATAGGTAATAGGAAAAGATAGTACTGTAATACTGAAACATTTATTATGTACACAGTACAAATCCAGTTTTCCCTTCAAGTAGCCTTTTACTTTTGTATAATGGCCAATAAATCTTAATGTCATTTACCTCCCTTTAAAGAAATTGCCATTTTATTTCAATGTGAATACCTATTTGAGCCCTGTGAATTGTCTTCTTTGGAAATTATTTATGGCACTGCATGTGTTAATTTACAAATATGTATACCATATAGGCCTTATGAAAGATTATTGTTTCATTAGAGTGAAGGACATAAAGTTAGACCTGGGTAATTACATATGCTATTAATGCAGGAGAATTCTTCGCTTCACTGAGAAGTGATTGTGACACATTCTGCCTTCTGTGCTTCTGCATTTTAACTGCAGGAGCTTCCATTTCATCAGCACAAACTGCAAGAAAACACCAGCTTCTTTCCAGGTGTACTTTGCAAATTGGGGATTAAATATGGAACACATCAAATTAAAATGCAATATTAATTATTTTATCTTGCTAGGAGCCTGGGCAGTTTGAGGCAGCAAGGGTAATTGTCTAATTCGTTGTATGCATCTACAGTAAACTTAATCATTATGTCAGCTTCCTAATAAAAGGTTATTACGGGAACAAAGATTCCAATTTTACATATGGTAGTCAAGGGAGAATTCAAGAAGTGGGTCTCTAAGGCAGACTTGAAGTTCTTGACAAATGATGTCCATGCTGTGATCAGATACTTAACAAGAAATCTCGTTATTAGCTGGGCCTGTACAGATAATTAGCACTTGAGCTTCAAAATTTTAATCTGGCTTGAGATGTATAATTTATCAAGAGCTCTAGTTAGCTGTCAAAGTTTTATAATAAGGCAGTGTTATTGATGAATTAAGATTACGAACAGATTGAATAAAAAAATTAGGCCACTGGTTTGCTTTAAAGGTCTAATTTTAATATCTACAGTACTAATTTGGCATTATTTGGTAAATTGATGTATCCCTAAGTGTATGATTGAGTTGAGGAATAAACTGTGGATCATATTGAATGACAAAAAGCACATAACATTGACTGATCTCTTGTAAAATGAAAAGTGTTTGTTTTCTTATGATTGATCAGTAGATAGACAGGAAATAGATAGATAGACAAATGTTAGCTAGAATAAAAGCAGGGAAGATGGGAAGGAAAGACAGACAGACAGACAGACAGACAGACAGACAGGAAGAATAGAAGATAGAGAGAAAGATATGTAGGGGCCTATTTAAGATTACTTGTGCTTTTCGTCATGTGCAATCTTTAAGGAAGCCCCGCATGAGTTTCTGTAATTTTGCCTGGGTTTTGGAAATTCAGTATAATCTTTTTCTTAAAGATAATGGAGAAAATTTACTAAAAGGCGAATTTTGGCTTTTGAAGGCTTCTCCACACTTCACGCCACTTCACCAAATGCAAATTCGCTACCACTACCCTAATTCACTAAAATGCAAAGTTGCTTCTCTGCAGCTGAACACTGGCGAAGGTTTGCTAGAGTTACTTTGTCAGCGCAAGCATTTCATAGTGAACGTACACTAACATTTGTTTCTGCCTAGTGAAATTTTGCTACTACACTTGCACTTGCACTTAGGTCAATTTGAATAGGGTGGATACATGTAGGTCAAAAAAGCAAAATAAAGGCAAAAGAGATCCTGTAATGCCCTAGACATGAACCCACCTTAAAAAAAATGTGGCATGCCCCCTCAAATGATAAAAAAAAGTTAAAATAAAAATTTGTAATAGTTGCAACTTTTAAAGACAATCCCACTTTAAAATATGAAAAAATGCCAGTGTTTTTTAAAATGTTTAAGACTTTTCAGCATACAGGATATAATGTCACTGACATAAGATTGAGGAGAATGTAGCTTCAGTTTGCCAGGTATAAGATGGCGAAGGAAACTCTGGTGAAACGTTCTGTAAAATTTGCACCTTAGTGAATTTGCGTAGTAACGATCGTTCACCTGAGCGAAAATGAACCTGGCGGTCTCTTTCGCTAGCGAATTGTCCTGTATGTCTGTTAGTAAATTGCCGAATTTTCACTAGCGATGGCGACTTTACCCTTTAGTTAATCTGCTCCATAATTTTTATCTTTACAAAAAACCCATGTGAGTTTCCTAACTATCGCTAGGTTTTAGGCTGAAAATCCTCTGAAATTTCTGTAATTGTGCCTAAACAGGATTTTGCAAAGGAAAACTTTGGCAGCTTTTAAATTCCAGAGTTTTTCTTCATCCCAAAAGCCAGTTTGGATAAAATTATGGAAATTGCTGAGGACACTCATGTGGGGCTTCCTTAAAGATTGCTCATGCTGAAAAGCACAAGTAATCTTAAATAGGTCCTTAGTAACAGTTATATCAACAATCGAATTTTGAACTGTCAACTCGATTTCTAATAATTTCCTGAGGCCTCCGACACTAAACGGAGTTCCCACAGGTTTTGATAAAATGTTTGTTTAAATGCATGGGCAGTGAGCACTCAGTGATACCACTGTGCATTGTGCACACACACAGTGACTACCCGGAAACCACGCCGACATAATTTTGCTGCTTATTTTCCCAACATTTGAACATTTAAGGTTCACGTCTATGATAAGTTAAAAACATAGGGCCAAGGACAGACCCCTGGGGTACTCAATTAACAACTCCATTTATCACCATTCTTTGTACTCTTTCCTTCTTCCAATTCTTTATAAAATCACAAATATTATGTTCCAGCACAATATTCCTTAGTTTATTTAGTAACCTTCTGCTTTAATGTATCAATTGCTCAAACAAAATCTAAGTAAATCCCATCCACTTCCACCCAGAGTCTAGGTTCCTGCTTACATCCTCATAAATCCTCATCATAATTAGATTAGACTTTTCTGTTTATAGTTAACACCACTTTCCCCCCAACTTGATACCATCCTTTTCTCTACCACCTCTTTCACTTAAGTCTTACCCATCTCTAACATCTGTATTATAACACACGTCAAGCTGAGATGTTTTGTTAAATGTTCCTAATGATGTAATAAAAGTGTTAAGAAATAGAATGTTTTATTGATGGAAAAAACCTCAGATAACTCTTATTAAATAGAGCCCACCTTTTTATTAGTAGTTGTATTGGGAAATGATACTTATCTTATCTTTTAATTGCTAACTATTATATCGAATTTTCTGACTATTTTATCAACTATAGTTGTAATTTCTATAAAAAATACATGCAAAAGACATTCCAGATTCTTAAATTATTTTATTTAATATATGGCATTCTAACTACCATTTATCATCTATATAAACAGGCTGAACAGAAGCAAGCAATCTTTTCCTCTGCTACGTCCAAAACTCGATTCCTAAGTGTGTCTCTTAAAGTAGAATTATAGTGATTTAAATATTGTTACATTCCCCAGCACAATACTGAGCATGCAAAATCATTTTGCTACAAGCAATAAAGCAATGCATTGGACAATATCTGAAAAGCAGACTCATAAAAAGAAAACAGAAGGCTGGTATAAATGTTATTAGCTATTTCTCACTCTTAAAGTCTAAAGTAAAACTGATGGTTTAAGCATTGAAGGGGCTTTTCATTAAAGAGTTCTTGCCATAGGCACCGAGTGGGGAGGGGAGTCACACTGGTTTCAGATATAGATTCAAGCGTTTTATTAATTATTTTCTAGCAGAATCATAAAGTCAGTTACTGCCTGTTTCCATGAAACTGGGCATTCAAATTCCCTTATAATGGGTTTTTGGCAGCAGATACTGTGCTCAGTTTCCAGCTGTCCAAAGGGGGATGCCAAATCACAGCAGGACTTGAAGAGTGTTTGTATTTAACTGTAGCATGGAGCTTTATAGTGATTTTCCTTGTATATTCAGCACTTGCATGCTTCCCGGGGCCCAGCAGGAAGTCTACACTGTAGATGTTAAAGAGAAAAGATCAACACAAATAGGTTATGCTTAATTAAAGTTTACCTTCATTACTTATAAATAAATAAATTAATGAATTAATAATAATAATAAAAAAATATATATATACTGTATATATATATATATATATAGCCGTGTAAGGAAGTAAATTAAAGGAAACAGGAGGCAGCAAGAATAGATAGTATATGTACAGTATATACAGTATATATATATATATATATATATATATATATACTGTATATACTGTACATATACTATCTATTCTTGCTGCCTCCTGTTTCCTTGAATTTACTTCCCTACACTGCTATATTATTCTGTAATTTTGGGTACCTTGTTACAACCTAAAGGCAAAATATATAGGTAAAATATATAGGTCTTCCATACAAGACTGCCATAAAGCCTCATCAGGCTGCTGGCAGATACAAGCAGAAAAAATGTCATATTTATGAGTAGTGTTTATTTAATCCCTTGGGAATATTGCATGCAAGACAATCTATGTAATATCTGGTACAAATATGTTTGGCACAAGGTCGTGAATAGGTTAAAGGGCAGGGAAATATGAAAGCATAACTAATTATGGCATAGGTCATATCTTGTCTGATTATCTGCATTTATACAATTCAACTAGATCTGCTGCATGAGCCTGTATTCTTCTAGATCTATTGTTTATATGCGTGAAAGGTATGATTCTGAACTGTAGAACATTGCAACACAAAAAATCATCAAGAGCCAAGACTGAGTCACATATGGCACTGTAGGTTAAAATGAAGTTTGCATGCAATTATTTTAGTGGAAGTGTGATGTGCCTATTGATGCAACCTGCTGTGATAAACTCAGCGCAACCACTGTATTCAGGGTTTCAGTATCTCCAGGGTTCCCCTGCACCAATAGGAACACTTGTGATTCAGTGTGAAGGGGCAGGGTGGACACAATGGTGCTTGGCACACTATACAGAAGTGCAATGAATGTTTTTTAAAGTACCTTTAATGAATGGCCCAATACAAGCGACATTTGTTTCCATTTTAGTGCAACCCCACTTGTGAAGGTGTTTGAAAATGACCCCCTTTTTTATGTGCAAAATACAATACGTATTTATGGAATACATTCTGAGATAATGGTTTGCATTAATAGGATTCTTTTTGAGTTCATACATTACAAGAGGATCTGTTATTCCCAAATCCTTGTTCTGGCCTCACAGGAGATAGTTAGTGAAGCCTAGATAATATGAACTGCTCGATCTAAGGAATACTTTAAAACTCAGGGATACTACAAAAAGAAGCTTCTTGCGATATTCGGGTCTCTTGTATATATATAATAATCACTCACCACATCAAGGAAGTGGCCCAGGTGCACCGCCCTGAGCCCTCAGCACCCGGGGGCGGACCAACCGACGAACAATGAAGCAGGCACTCAATAAGTCAAGACTTCCACCAGGCAAATGTTCATGTGAAGAATTTATTGTGTCAAGCAGCCTGACGCGTTTCGTGTTCCAAACACTTAATCATAGGCTAAACTTCTAGAGCCAAACCTCAAATATTTATACACCAGTGACCCAATCAGATAAACACTCCAATTATCAATCCACCCAATCCCAAATGACTTAAAACAGGTGTATCAAATGAAACTCCAATCCAGTAAAATTAGGTAAGGATCAAAAAAGGGGTCAAAGGTGAAAGGTCATCAGCGGCCATTTCTATACACCCCTAGCTGAATGGAATGACATATTGATACACCCGAAACATTTTAAAGTGCTAGTGCCTTATGAATACACAAATACATAAATACTAAAAAACAAGTACAAAATAGTGAACCATACATATGTACAAAAATAAACAAAGAGTATAAATATATACATATGTCAAGAAGGAGCAGTTAATTACAATTCTTAGTAGGTTCATAACTGAAAAGGGTGGAAACCCCACCTATTTGGTTGGATAAACATACCACATAAGCATAGAATATGTAAAATAAAAGGTAAAATAAATACTGGATCTCACAGGGAGAATGTTATAGAAAATTACACAAAATCAACAGCACTAACTCAAAAGCTCAAACCCAAGGGTACATTGAGGTGTTTCTTTAAAAATAACAGGATACATCATATTCACTATTTAAACCCATCGGAGACCTGGTGGCCAAGACAAAAATCCACTTAGTCTCCAAATAAACAATTTTTTGAGGTGGTCCCCTCCTCTCTGGTCAGGTATTAGTCTTTGAATACCCTGAATCGAGAAGTGGTCCAGATCGCCATTGCAGCATTACAGAAAGTGGGTAGCTACCCTTGTATCAATTTTGTTTCTAATGTTATTGATATGTTCTCTAGCCCGTTCTTTTAAAGTTCTACTTGTCTGACCAACATATTGGATGCCACATTACAGTTACATGTAACTAGATAAATGACATGATAAGTATTACTATTAATATATTGGTTCATACTATATTTTCTACCCCTGGTATGTGAAGTGAAAGTATTACTGGTAGTAATGGAATTACATGTTATGCACCTATTTGCACCACATTGGAAAGAACCTTTATTTTCTAACTATGTATATTTCTGCGTATTGCCAATTCTACTAGGGGCTAGTGCATTTCTTAGGGTTCTAGGTCTTCTAGAAACATATCTACAGCCTCTGTGCATTATGTCATTAAGTATAGGGTCAGTTTTCAATATCGACAAGTTCTTTCTGATGACATTAACGACTTCATAATATCTTTATTGCAGGCAAGGAGGATTCTTATGACCATATAAAGGCATAAGGCTGGGGCAGGGCACGGAAGGCAGATGGGACTTGAAAATATTTACCATTTTATGTGGCTTCTTTTAATTATATAATGCTAAACGAAATCCCTGTATGTCCAGAGGACTTTTAGCATATACATACAAAACATAAATTGTAGAATACAGGTATGGGACCTCTTATCCAGAATGCTCGGGACCTGGGGTTTTCCGGATAACAGATCTTTCCGTAATTTGGGTCTTCATGCCTTAAGTCTACTACAAATTAATTTTAACATTAAATAAACCCAATAGGCTGGTTTTGCTTCCAATAAGGATGAATTATATCTTAGTTGGTATCAAGTACAAGCTACTGTTTTATTAATACAGAGAAAAATTCCGTAATTCGGAGCTTTCTGTATATCGGGTTTTCGGATAAGGGATCCTATACCTGTACTATAACTTGGAAAGATATTCCAGATATTCCTGATTGCACCTTCAACCATTACGCAGTCCTTACACCAGATGGTTGCTGTGTATAAGAATAAAGAAGCAAAAGGGGGTTATGTAGGACTCTGGGGGAAGTAGTTTAGCAGGCACAACGTGCAGATTCATTTTCATAAAAGTTATGATTTCAAATAATAATTTTGGGACATGTATAGTGGTGGTATAGAAAATTCATTTTGTTTAAAAAACATCATGATTTTAGGTATGTGCCATCTTAAAAGGTCATACACCACTCTTTATTACATCTGATATCTTAGATGGTTGAAGCCCTGGCTATACTCACGTGAAATAATGGAAAGACTAAACTTGTACCAATCAGTTTGTCTTGATAATGTGGCTCCAGATTCACAATTCTTTATTATTTGTTTGGCATCACAACAAATGTGTCCAACAGATTCATGTCCCACTTTAATTGCACTGTGTTCAAGACTCTTGAACACAGTGCAATTAAAGTGGGACATGACTCTGTTGGACACATTTGTTGTGATGCCAAACAAATAAGAATTGTGAATCTGGAGCCACATTATCCAATAATTCAATTCAAATGAAACACTGCGAATGTTGCCTTTAAAGGGATACTGTCATGGGAATTTTTTTTTTTTTCAAAAAGAACCAGTTAATAGTGCTGCTGCAGCAGAATTCTGCACTGAGATCCATTTCTCAAAATATCAAACAGATTTTTATATATTTAATTTTGAAATCTGACTTGGGGCTAGACATTTTGTCAATTTCCCAGCTGCCCCTGGTCATGCGACTTGTGCCTTCACTTTAGGAGAGAAATGCTTTCTGGCAGGCTGCTGTTTTTCCATCTCAATGTAACTGAATGTGTCTCAGTGGGACATGGGTTTTTACTATTGAGTGCTGTTCTTAGATCTACCAGGCAGCTGTTATCTTGTGTTAGGGAGCTGTTATCTGGTTACCTTCCCATTGTTCTTTTGTTTGGCTGCTGGGGGGGGGGGAAAGGGAGGGGGTGATATCACTCCAACTTGCAGTTCAGCAGTAAAGAGTGATCAGATCAGTGAAGTTTATCAGAGCACAAGTCACATGACTTGGAGCAGCTGTGAAATTGACAATATGTCTAGCCCCATGTCAAATTTCAAAATTGAATATAAAACATCTGTTTGCTCTTTTGAGAAATGGATTTCAGTGCAGAATTCTGCTGGAGCAGCACTATTAACTGATTCATTTTGAATTTTTTTTTTTCCCATGACAGTATCCCTTTAAGAATCCTAACTTAACAGGCACTGTAGGAAAACACCTATTAAATAATATATTGTAATGTTTTTATTGTATATTCTCTACCATATTATTTTCTATTAAGATGAGGCTGCATTTAATATGCACAATCTTATATTGTCAGGAAATGGAAGTTTCTTTTATTTTTTTAAAGCAATAACAAGATCTGTGCTCAAAGTTGTTACAGGCTGTTAATTTGTGTCTCTTTTCTAAATGGAGAATTAAATGACAGAAAAAGAAATATTCAATAACATCTATTAATGAGTAACAATAACCTTGTTATGGAAGAGGATCCAACAGGTTCTTTATAAAAAATTTGTAAGCCATCACTATTGTGGAAATATTTGCTTTCCCTGTACACTTCCACGCTTGTTTATGCATAGTATTTTATTTTTAGTAGTGGTAAATAACATAATTGTTTAATAAAAAATGTTAATTGAATAAAACTGTTTAACAAGCTAAAATAAATTACATTGTATGTAACTGTTTCAGCCACCAGTGGATGTCAAAAAGATTAATTGTGTGTATTTGTTATTTTTTCTCATAATGAGCATTGGTAGGGTTCATTCTCAATGGCACAATGTGTAATGATGATCGCTGCACACCATTTAGCTGTTCCTATACTACCTTTAAACTATACATTGTAAAATTAAGCAGAAATTGTTACTATACTATCTGGCTTTAAATTATACTTGATAATATAAAGGGGGAGCTAAACTGTGTCAGTGATATATTAGATTAGATTAGAAGAGATATTTAATCAGTAACAGATATTATTGACAAAAGCTTCATATTGTGACATCATTTCTGTGCATTGTGGCACACGGGCCTATTTAAGTAGCATTTAAATGAATACAATTTGTTTTACTTTTTGTTGTAAATGTCACCATCTGCACAAAGAAATATATGTCAACTTCTGTACATAGAGCTCAACTACTATATATGGATTTAAGGTTGGTCTTTTAAAAACTCATATTTGCAAAAACAATACATGAAATTAATATTCTTATATAATGTCATATGAACACAAGAAACATGGATAAAACATTCAAGTTTATCTGATTTAGATATATATTTAGACAGGGCAAAACCATTTACATTCATCTGAAATGTGTGAATAATGCTTTCCTACACACATTGAATTTACAGAATGACTTTGAGGAGAACAACTAAATGCCCTCACAATTTTAAAATATTCTGAAGGGGAAGAAGGAGACAGTTTAACTGGCAAAGTCAATAACTAAGTTACATTTTGTTGTTAACCTCATTCCAATGAAATTTTGTATTGTTAAATATTGAAAAATGTACATAAAATCTCAACAACTACATGATATTAATTTAATAGGTCTGCTCGAGGCCCTAATAGATATTCATGGGGGCATTAAGAATGAGGTCAGAATGCTGACTCACAATTACTAAGGGGTATATACTTCTAAAGGAAAGGTTAATGGCACTGGCACGTGGAGAGATTCAGAATGCTTTACTGTCCATGAAATTACTTGCTTTGCCTACTTGATATGCATGTTTAATCGATGTCATTGTACTTATATTACAATTATATCTCATTGTCCTTGAGTAAAACATGCTTAAAATTAAAGATTTGTTTGTACTCTCTATGGGACAGGGACCTCATTCCTCAAAGTGCCATACAGTTTTAGATACTGTATATACTTCTGTTACTGTGAATACTCATTTGAATGTATTACAAGGTTAGGCCAAAGTTTGTGCCTTTTTTGTATTATATACAAATTAACAGTACTGTGCTACAAAAATAAAGATATTCATAAATAGATACATACATTATGCTATATCTATTTTCCTTTTTAGCAGCCACTTACATTGATGTGCCAGTGGTAAATTTAATTAGGAAATTAGAATGTAGAAAGTAGAAATGTAATCATTATGCAACAACTCCAAGTTTGTCTCTTCTGGTTGGCTTGATAAAAAGTATTTTTGCAACAGTTTTTTGCACAATGTTGTGATTTGATGTTTTGGGTAATTGAATAACATACACGATTCAAATCAGGCTGCTGATATTCCAGATAGTGTTTGATGGTTTGAGTTGCACTAGACATTTACAACCTGTGGGAACACCATCATTTACCTCCTGAACTTAGCTCCCAGGTTTTGTGTGTGCTTTCCCTGGGCCAGGGCAGGAGAGGGAGCAACTGAACCACCATACACGGAAAGAGCAGAATATTTGGTTGAAAATGAAAATTCAGCTCCTAAATTTACCAGGGTTTTTTTCTTTTTGCTGTGACACCTGAGACAAGCTGCCTTATATCACCCTATCACCTTGCTCCATGGCAGAATCACCACTTACTTTGTAAACAATAGTGAGGGGATTTCTGCCCTGTTTAACAATAAATCCTTTGGCTAATCAAAACAAAAGAGTATTATTCAAGAGGCTATACAGTGAACAGTACAGGAGTGAACTACTCTTCCTGCTCAAACCTATAAATCATAGACACAATCACATTATTTCAAATGCAACCCAAATGCAACCCAAATGCATATGGACACACATATTCACAAAACAGCTTCTTCGCTGAGACATTTTCCAAATGTATTTCATTCAACTCTTGAATATTAAAGGAGAACCAAACCCTGTTTATTAAAATCCCCTACACCCCTACCCTACATAGACCCCCCTCCTTACACCCCCCCAGCCTAGCTGTTACCCTTGATAAATGCCCCTAACTCTCGTTGCAGATTCAGTGCATCAGAGTTCATGGACACCATCTTCTCCTCTTTGGTAATCTTCGGGTATTCTTCTGGTGCTACTGTAATTTCCGTGACTTTCGGCGCATGCACAGTTGTTAAAAACCTGTCTGCTCCAACTACGCATGCACTGATATGGCGCTTACTTCACAAAGATTACAGAAGAGAAGAACATGGCACCCATGAACTCTGATGCGCTGAATCTACAACGAGGGGTAAGTAAAAAGTTAGGGGCATTTACCGTGGGTAACACCTAGGCTGGAGGGGGGCAGCAAGGGGGTCTATGTAGGATAGGAGGGGTTTGGTTCTCCTTCAACAAGCCAGGCTGTCATGATACATAACCATATCATTGTAACATGTGCAAAACTTTGGCCTGGTCCAGTAATACATAGAATCCAATCACTAATTATTTTGAAGATGTCTACTATGGGAGACCTGGAATTTATTGCATGCTCTAAAAATTATGATATAATTGGTATCACTGAAACCTTGTGGGCTGAAACATGTGACTTGATTGTGAATTTAAATGGTTACACCCTTTTTAGGAGGGACAGAGGGATTAAAAAGGGTGGAGGGGTGTGTTTGTATGTAAAGCCTGAATTAAAGCCATGCGCTAAAGAAATAACAATAGCTGGCACTGGTGAGGGTGTAGAATCACTCCGGGTAGAGATTTTGACTGGGCAAAAGGTAACAAAAAGAATTATCATTGGTGTATGCTATAAACCACCTCGTATAAGTGTCGAGTATGAAGCCCAGCTACTCTTGCAGATACAAGCAGCTTCACAGCTGGGTCAAGTTGTTGCTATGGGTGACTTCAACTATTCAGACATTGACTGGGGTAATGGGGTTGCTAAGACCCAAAAAGCTAGTAGGTTTGTAAACATGCTGAATGACAACTTTTTATTCCAGCTCGTTCAAGAACCTACTAGGAATAACTCTCTTTTGTGTGGGTGAACATTTAGGGAATAGTGATCATAACATGGTCTCCTTTGAGATTCTGTAGCAGAAGCAATTCTATAAGGGAGTAACTAAAACACTAAATTTCAGACATGCAAACTTTGACAGTATAAGTGCATCTCTGCAACATATTAAGTGGGAAATGCTTTTCTCAGGGTTAAACACAGAACAAAAATGGGAAGTCTTTAAAATGCTGCTTAATAAATATACTTGTCAGTATACTGTATTCCACTTGTAAGCAAGGAACGTCGTTACAAAGCAAAACCTTTTTGGTTCAATAGAAGCGTTGGTGTTGAGGTGGGTAAGAAAAGACGTGCTTTTAAAGCTTTCAAGTTAGCTGGTACAACCGACACATTTATAAGGTACAAGGAGGCCAATAAATCATGCAAAGAAGCTATAAGGCAAGCTAAAATTGCTATAGAAAAGGATATTGCAGCAAGCAGTAAAAAAAATCCAAAATTATTTTTTAAATATGTTAATAGTAACAAAATGAAGCAGGAAGGGGTGGGACCTTTACTATCAGAGGGGGGTCAGCTGGTTGATGAAAACAAAATAAAAGCGCAGATTCTGATCTCATATTTTTCATCTGTCTACACATATGAGGAATCAGTAAGTGAAGGTTTCCTTCTTAACAGTCCCAATTCTAGTAATACAACTAATGATGCATGGTTCACACATGAAGAAATTCAAAAGAGACTAGAACATGTTAAGATTTAGAAAGGTCCAGGGCCATATGGTATTCATCCCAGGGTAATTAGCGAGCTTAGCTCTGTGATTGCCAAACCTCTTTACTTAATTTTTCAGGATTCATTGAGATCTGGCATAGTGCCGAGAGACTGGCGAATTGCTAATTGCTAATGTGGTGCCTCTATTCAAAAAGGATCCCGTTCTCAGCCTCAAAACTATAGGCCAGTCTGACGTCAGTGGTAGGAAAGCTTTTCGAAGGGTTAATAAAGGATAAGATACTGGACTTCATAGCAAATCATAATACTATGAGTTTGTGCCAGCATGGTTTTATGCGTAATAGATCTTGTCAGACTAATTTAATTTCTTTTTATGAGAATGTAAGTAGAGACCTCGATTCTGGGATGGCAGTGGATGTGATTTACTTAGATTTTGCTAAAGCATTTGATACAGTGCCACACAAAAGGTTACTGGTTAAATTAAGGAATGTTGGCCTGGAACATAGTATTTGTACCTGGATAGAGAACAGGCTAAAAGATAGACACAAAGAGTGGTGGTAAATGGAACATTTTCTAATTGGACCAGTGTTGTTAGTGGAGTACCGCAGGGCTCTGTACTAGGTCCCTTGCTTTTCAACTTGTTTATTAATGACCTGGAGGTGGGCATTGAAAGTACTGTTTCTATTTTTGCAGATGATGCTAAATTGTGCAGAACTATAGGTTCCATGCAGGATGCTGCCACTTTGCAGAGTGATTTGTCTAAACTGGAAAACTGGGCAGAAAACTGGAAAATGAGGTTCAATGTTATGCACTTTGGCAAAAATAATATAAATGCAAGTTATACACTAAATGGCAGTGTGTTGGGAGTTTCCTTAAATGAGAAGGATCTAGGGGTCTTTGTAGATAACATGTTGTCTAATTCTGGGCAGTGTCATTCTGTGGCTACTAAAACAAATAAAGTTCTGTCTTGCATAAAAAAGGGCATTAACTCAAGGGATGAAAACATAATTATGCCTCTTTATAGGTCCCTGGTAAGTCCTCCTCTGGAGTATGCAGTGCAGTTTTGGACTCCAGTCCTTAAGAGGGATATAAATGAGCTGGAGAGAGTGCAGAGACGTGCAACTAAATTGGTTAGAGGGACGGAAGACTTAAATTATGAGGGTAGACTGTCAAGGTTGGGGTTGTTTTCTCTGGAAAAAAGGCGCTTGCAAGGGGACATGATTACACTTTACAAGTACATTAGAGGACATTATAGACAAATGGCAGGGGACCTTTTTACCCATAAAGTGGATCACCGTACCAGAGGCCACCCCTTTAGACTAGAAGAAAAGAACTTTCATTTGAAGCAACGTAGGGGGTTCTTCACAGTCAGGACAGTGAGGTTGTGGAATGCACTGCCGGGTGATGTTGTGATGGCTGATTCAGTTAATGCCTTTAAAAATGGCTTGGATGATTTTTTGGACATAAATAATATCAAAGGCTATTGTGATACTAAGCTCTATAGTTAGTATGGGTATGGGTATATAGAATTTAATTAAAAGTAGAGAGGGGTGTATGTATGGATGCTGGGTTTTCATTTGGAGGGGTTGAACTTTCATGAACTTTGTCTTTTTTCAACCCAATTTAACTATGTAACTATGTAACTATGATCAGATCACCAAAATCAAATATCTTATTGGTTCTTATACAGTATATTAACAGACAAGGTCAGGGGTTGCCACCATTATTACATACTAAATATTTTTGTATAGTAGCTCATTTAGTTTTCCGTTCATGAATTGCGTTTGGTGAGCACATGTGGTGGCAATGCATACATTAGTTTTTGTAAGAAACATTCTGAAAGTAGTTTATGTGTGCTTTATGTATGTATGTTTGGTATTCTAACTTGTGCTACTACTTAGATTTAGACTGACATAAGTAAAAATAAAAATAGTCATGCTGCAAGTGAATAACCATTTAATATATATATATATATATATATCTATATATATATATATATATATATATCTATATATATATATATATATATATATATATATATATATATATATATATATATATATATATATATATATACATTTTTATTCTCAAGAGGCAGAACCTAAATTTTCAGGGCCTGGGGTTTTCCGGAAAAGGGCATAAGTAACATTCTTATCAGCAGAATTGATTATGCCCTGCTTTAAAAAATGTAAAAAAATAAATAAAAAATGATATTTCACAATATTTTCAAGACAAATGATCTGACAATGGAATGTAATGGTGCTCATTTCTAAGCTGTAATGATAGTATTGCTGAGTAATGGTGCCAATTAATTATTCCTGGTAGTTTATCTTATTACATTATAAGTAGTTCTGTTAATTTAATTGTAATGCCACTATGACCCTATTAATTCTAATGATATTTTATACCTCATTCTTATAGAAGCACTATTTATGGAGTAAAAATGAATTAAAGTAATTCCACCTAGGCTTCATAACATCAGTGCATTGAATGATTTAATATTTTCTCACCAAACATGTGCTTTTAAGATTAACTTCAAGTATTCTGCATCACGTGAGATAGCTTTGTGTTCATGCTTGGTTCTTGCTTATTATCAGGCATACCAATATCACTGTCGAGCCAATAGGGGTCTCCAGTCTACCACAAAACAATTGCGAAGTGAAAGCTGATTACTATACTTTTTATAGCAAACTGAGCATTCAGCAGAGTAAATAATGACATAAACATATAGTGTGGTTCTGTTTACTAATTAACTAATTAAAGTCTATTTTGGGCTTACATTTGCATAGTTTTTTTAGTATATATACATACAGTGTATATATATATATATATATATATATATATATATATACATACACACAATGTAAATACTATGTGATTATATCATTGCACAGCCATAGATATATTGATAACTACAGTATATACAGACGCTTGGGCTGAAAGTATTTAACCCTTTCTTTGCTTTGGATGCAGAATTGGTATCTCTCTGGCAGGATCTTACAGAGTTACATTGACATACATTCTACTTCATACATTCTTCATACATTTTTTAGGAAATCCTCATGGTTTACGAGAGAAGGGTTAATGCTATACTCAATGCTTCATACTGAAAAGTATACACAGTCATGCCACAATTTTACATTTTCCAGTGCACTGAACCCCCAAATAATCCCCCCAAAAAATGTAAAATGGGGGGGGGCGTAAAATCAGGGTTTTCCTTGAACATTATTATAAACTTCTAAAAAAGACATACAGTAAAATACAGGAAATGTAACATTTCTGGGGTATAAACAGGGTTTTTCAGTAAAATGGGCCAAAATCAAGATCTAAACGGCAGCAAAACTTACTTAAAATTGGGAAATCCCCCCACTGAAATGCAGTAGAAGGGACTGCAAAAATAATTAAAAACCAGGATAACATATAATGAGAGAATGTAAAGTTGAGATTTCACTGTAATCTGGTCTGGATCGTACGTACATAACTTGGTGTGTCTGTCTGTCTGTCTCTAGGTATATGATCTAACAGTCTCTTTATTGCATTATATTTACTGTATATCTCAGCACTTTTTATTGTAAATGTAGAATATTAAAAAAAATACATGTAAGTAATGTTATTTGATGTATTTAAAATAGAAGGTGTGTTGATTGTACACACTTAAACATAGGAAGAAACTTCTCATAAAAATTAAGGTTTCTTGTCTGTTTTTCCCATAATAATAATAACTACCTTCTCGTCTTCTCATTTTCTCTGAAGCATAGAGTAGCGACTCAGTGGTAATTGATCACCAAATTGTACAGATGCCAGGCTAGATGTGCCCCTGAAGATGATAGCATTTTAAAACTAAAGTATAGCTTAATAATACCGTGTGACAACGTGCAGTAGTTGATGAGTTAGTTCTAGAGGCTTCTGAATTTTAATGATGTTGGAGATGATATTGTGTGTCCTTCAGCTTGTTAGAGTGACAGTGCAACTCCATAAATCATAATACCTGTGTATTGCAAAATCAATACAAAAGTGCTATCTCAGCGCTAAACCTTAATAAGTTTTTCATTGCTTTAACAGCTTAAACTTTGCTGAAATGCCATTGGCCCTGTGGGTTGGGATCAGAGCATGCTTAATTTGTTTTGTAATAGAGACTTTCTAATCTTTAATGAAGCAGCGATTAGTAAAGCTTTGGTTGTCCCTCTCCTGATCAGCTGGCTGAACAGCCCTAGCAATTAAACTCGTGTATCTATGTCCTGAAGCAGAAAAAGGCAGGCTTAAACAGTCAATAAATGTTAATCCAGTCAAAACCTGTCTGCGTCTTTGAAGGCTGCTTGTGACGATTTTTTCTTGTTCTGTAGTTTTAAATGTGGTGGTCTTTAGAGAGTAAGTGTGCAACATGCAAGACCTCCCACAGTTTTGTAGTCATGTCTGGCACACACACTAACTAGTGGCCTGTCTAAATCCTGTTCCCATTGCTATTTAATCTCCCCATCACAAATACATTCTACTAAATAACTCTTAATCCATGTCACAGAATGCTGCCTTATTGCACCCTGCCACTAATGTTCTGTTAGTAAGTAAACTGTGTAGATTTTACAGCACTGTAAAAGTCTAGGCAAATGCATTTGTTTCTTATATATTTATGTTAATGTCACTAATTAAAGGATACTTGATTATTGCTTTCTTTACCTTGCATTACAGTACTGTGTGATACAGCATTTCTCCGCTCCCTTCAAACGACCTGAAAAGACTATTTAAAAAGAATACTTGCCAGGAGCAAGGTTTAAAGCATCTTGTCAGAATCTATTTCACTATACAGGGGGAAATATGCCCTGAGATTTGAGAAAATGTATGTAAAAATCTATATAATTCAAAAAGAGCCAGTTTATCAAACAAAACAGAAACAGACACCGGAGGAAAACAATGGAATTTGATAACTTTCATTATTCTCTTATGTCTACTAAATCACACCACTAACTTTTCTGCAAAATATATACACCCCCATTTATTTTGCTTACATAGACAACAGGTATGAGAGCAAAGGTGATTGTGTGCACCTTTAATTTCTGCATACTACTTCATATATCGATATGAACTGGACCTTGCCTGAGCTGCAGCATATTATCAGGGGTATAACTACACATGAAGCAGACCCTGCAGTTGCAGAGGGGCCCAGGAGGTATAGGGGCCCCACAAGACCCTAATTCATTTATAATTTCAATAAATATTGGTAAAATAAGTCAACATTTTGACAGCCTGAAAAGTAATTTGTTGTGGGGCCCAGTAACATCTAGTTACACCACTGCATGTTATACAGACATCAGCAGATAAGCACCACTTTGACTGTGCTGTGCTTTTGAAATCTATACAGAATGTGACTGTGCAAGAAAGCCCTATGGCAACTCTCAAATATCCAGGGCACAAGCAATTTAGGTTGATGTTTCTATATTTAAAATGAATAGGGCTTTATAAAATGCTGCATTTGCTGTAGAATGGCAGATGACTTCAGAAGCAATAAAAAGAGCTTTATTTATGAAAGCATTATACAATTCTGCTGACATTTTAATAAAAAGACATTTTGGGGATTTAGCTGCTATCTAACATGTGGAGTATCAATGTACAAATGTTTCAGTGTGTACAACTATACTTAATGCATCAGGATTATTTTTGACAAAACATTGGAGAAGTTGAATTGTTACCCAGCTAAGTACATTTGCAGAATGGGCTAATAGCCCTAAATGCCTGTGCCTACTTGCACTCCTTTATGCTAAGCTAGTGTGCTTGTAACTGATACATGCCCAGCCATCTTTCAGCCCCTTACCTATGAGGTTAAGCAATCATTTATTAACCCATCAAAATTGTTGGAAGGAAGCAAATCCAGTCAAGATGTCACTCCACTACGTGACTCTTTGCTACATACTTTTACCAGATAATCATAAATGACAAAATAATATGACCTTGGCACAATTGCCTTGCTTTTTATTACCCACAGTTCCTTATAAAATCATTTGGAAGAATTCAGTACCATAAATACTGTTCATCAGGAAGTGGAATAAATATGTAATAACCAATTATTGACCTTCATAGTATGGACTTTCATGGTTATTGTGAAGTAATCCTTTTTTGAGTTAGCTGTGTTTTTGACATTATTATGACATCATTATTATGACATTAAAATGTTTTTCTACACCTGAAAGAATTACTCTTACGAACTGTTAATTTAACATTTGATCTACATCCATTAGTAGCTAAGTTACCACTCGGAGGTGACATTCTGTATTACAACTCTGTAACTAATATTGTAACATCACAAGGTTATACTTAAAATTTCAGAAAATATCCTATATATGTTTATAGAAAATAAATAGTTTTATTCAATGACATTATGCAGCTGGATTTCTGTTAATGCTGTGACATCTAGTCATATTTTTAGGAGGTATGATTATCCCCATTCAGATTGTGCAGTTTCTAGGTAAATATGACCAAAATAACATCTGACCATACCTCTTACGTTACATCCAAGTTGGTTTATTGTGGGAGTATAGGTGCATGACATTGATTGATAATAGGGTCATGTGGGGGGACACAATAAGTGAACCACAGCACAAATAATAGTTTCCCCCTAGTAAGCAGCATAAAACAACTGGACTTAGTGAATACGTTGGACAATTCCCAGAGATGGTTCTAGATGTGTATATTGTATTTTGATATATAAAATTTAGTCTTGTCCTGAGTTCCTCATATTTCATGGGTTCATTTATTGCTGTTTTAAAACATATCTTAGGTCCACATCTTGTAAAGAGAACCTAATAAGAACAACTGGCCACTCCTATAAAGATCCACTGTTTTTTGCCAAATAAGCAGGTCTCTGTTAGATTTGGCTACCCAAAAATGTATCATATTAGGGGCTTGTGCAGAACGATCAACTACACATTGCATCCAAAACTCAGTGTTATTTGGATGCTTGGCCAGATCAATACTTAACTAATTGCAGATTAGAAACTGGGTTGAGAGACAATCATTTGAGCCACACACAGGCAAGTAGCCTTATGTTTCTGTAAAGAGTCAATATGTGTATTGTATCTGGACTGGCTTATTAGTCCAGCACATGGAGAACCAATGCTGTGTGGTGAGTATAATACAGGAATTAGCTTTCCCAGAAATGTCTCCACTTCAGACAAAAAATATTTAATTCTGGTGTTTTGCCATCACAACACTGGAAAGAATCCCAACATTGGTTCTCCTGTGACTTTTGCCCTGGAGCTCCACATATTTCTTTCTGGAATAAGGGGGATCTGGCAGTTGACTGTTGTACTGCCAATTTGCTTTTGAAGTAATGTATACTTGTTAAGAAGTTGACTTTAAACCAAGTGAATTCAGAAACATTTTATATTTTTTGAGGATTCCCATTGCAAACAAATATTATAAAGCAAGATTTTTGCAAATGTGTCAAAATGTTTAAGTTTTGATACATTTAGTGCATTTGCTCTCTTTAATCATTGATGTTGCTGTCCTATCCCTATTATCTGTTGTAAAATGTTCAGCAACAAGGAGGAGGCAAATATAAAATATTATTGAAACAACAGGAACTCTGCTTAAGGAAAGGTAGCCTGTATCTAAAATGCACTGCAACTAGAAAAAAGAATAAGTGTGTTTTGAAAGGAGAAAAAATATGTTTAAGTAGCATAGTCATTTTCCAGAATCTGTGAATCATTAAACACTTCTAGAGTATCAAATTCTAGTGGTTTCTTCTATCAACAAAGTATTCTTGCTCTTATTTGGTTATATGGTTACTGGAGTGTTGGACAGCTTAATATAATATCCATATTATTGTATTTGCAAGACTGCATAGCCTTTGTCGTCTTGAGACAACATGAAAGTGTTTAATGCAAGGAAGTCATATTAAACTAGACCAGCCACACTAGAATAATTAACAACAGGAGGAAATAACAATGAAAGGGTTTAAAAGGCAGGGATTTTGTTTGCTTCATAAAACATAAGGGCAGATATAATTTGTTGTGGAACTTCAAGAACTGGAGACCACTTGGGGTGTAAAGATAGAGTTTGTTTGACACGAGCTCCATGAATCTTTAATTCACGGAGAGTCAGAACCCTGAACAAAGAAATCACAGAGTTTGATAAACTTGGGAACCTATGACATAAGAATTTACAGGCATAAAATGTTGCTACCATTGTGCGAGCATAGAGATATCTCTTTACAGCACAGAAAAACAAACCACTGCTCAAATAACCACTGGGATAGTTCTTTCTCAAGATCAAGTTGATATGACCAAGCTAGCTTGAGAACAGAATCCATCCAAATCAGGGGAGGCTCCTGGAGGAATCTGCATACACTGGATTTTATTTTCTCTCAAATTAAAAGCAATAGGAGGAATCTGAAATTTTTTTTTGGGGTCCATGCAGCCTGATGCAGCTGTCTCGATACCACCTTCTCTCACCCATATACATATCTTTTCTGTTGCTCCGACAGTGATGGGAAATTTTTGGATATAAAAAACATTGATTTACCTCTTAAAGTTACTGGGGGAGGCCCATGGTAACTTGCAGTGCTCTGCTGACTGAGACAAGGGATTTATCATTGCCCAATCCTTCATAATTTGTTAGTCCAGACCACAAAAACAATGACTGGTCTGATGTGGAATTCCATAAAAGGCGATGGTAAATTCTATTTTTTTTCCAAATAGATTAATTCAATACCGATTAATAAAAGCCACCATTTGAAAGCAAATCATGCTTCCTAGGGTAGTTGTAATTTTTCAATTAATTCATGGTGAACTGATTGTTGTGAAGCAATGTTTGCATTAATACAGTCCAGTAATCATTATCATGTCTTCATTATTCCCTTATTAAGAAATCTGAATTACCCTTGAGTAGCCTTCAATAAAAAAAGTAAAAAACAAACAAAAAAAACTAACTAACTAAAACGTCTATACAGGACAAATGGGTGTTAATCACATTTTTAAAATTGATTTGGTCAGAACAAGCAAATACATAAGCAACAAATGTGGAGCATGTTGACATAAGGTCAACTGAACTTGTACAAAAGAGCAAAAGGATAACATTAGAAATTTTCTGTTAGTCCTATGGGAGGAAATCAAGAGCTTAGATTTTGATCCAACTCTATAAAAACGTCTATTATTCAAACAGCAAAATATTTTTCAACACATTTAAACTTTTTAAATTAAAATTCAGAAATGTGATGCTATGTTTTATTCATTATTCTGTATTACTTTTAATTTTTTTATAGTGCTCCCTTTATCTTATTACTACTGAATAGACACACACCGAGTACAAAATAAGCATAATTAAATAACATAAAGCATTTTTGTTTTGCATACATCCTCACTGTTGGGATACTGAGATCAGAATGTAGCCTCAAACTACACCCTTGATTGGAAATAGACTCCCTTAAAAAACGTGGACGTAAAATAGCCACACAGCTGAGGTGTTTCACCCCCTTCTGCATTGTAAGGTCACTAGGTTAATAAGGTGTTTATGTGTTAATAGTATTTGTAACATTTCATAAAACCTTGGTCAGTTCATGAACCGATGAAGGGCTCAGTGGGATATTTTCAAGTGAAAATTGAGGGCTGATGTTGTAGCATTAATAAGTTAAGGCTCAAAGTTCCATCAGTCAGTTTTTTCTCCAACAGAAGCTGATGTTTAGTACAAGAAGTGACTTTATGTGACTGGATTTTCAGTAGTAATTAATTTATGATGTATATGAATCATTTATAGCTTGGTTAAAAATTTTTTTTTAAAAAAAGTTCTATGTCTTGATTGGGATTAATTATTGTTTAAATATTTGTTTTAGCACACTTGAAATATGAAGATCCAAATTACAGAAAGATCCCATATCCAGAAAAACCCCAAGCATTCTGAATAACAGGTCCCATACCTATAGTCATAAACCTTTTTTGCTTTTTTTAAATTTCTTGCTCTTACAGAAAATCAACTAGAAGAGAAAAAAATATTACATTATTGGACTTATATTCACAAAAATGTTATATTTGACAGACACAACTTTAGAATACTTCCAAATTGTTCCATATTGTAAATTGTTCCTATTGCCTTATACCAAAAAGGGGCAGTTGAGATCAAGGGTTAAAACACATTTGCTGCCCTACATAACATTGGAACTGGATGGATAACAGACTGGTACACCTATTATCTGTTAAGGGCTTCTAACCAAAAAACTGCTGGCGGGCCAGTAGGGGGTGTGGTCCCTGGTACAATTGCACCCACTGTTCCCCCGGTAGTTCTACCACTGACCACTGCTGTAGACAGTAATAGTGATAATTAAATATTTAACATTATGCTATTTAGATCACCAGTAGGAAATGTGTTACCTGTATTTCTGTATAGAAAGCATAACAATAATTATGAAATAGTACCAATCTTGAGAATCGTTTTCATGGTAAATGCTGTTAGTAAAATTGATTGAATACAATAGGGGCATTCTCCAAACCTTGGGGTCAAGTGCAATAGTGCTAAGGGGAACAAGAGCGGCCTAATGCAGGACACAGTTGATTCAGAGAAAAGTTCAGATGCCTATGGCTATTTGCACAATGCCCTATTGCAGCTTTTTGCCCACTTTCAGGTCATTGTAAATCAACCCTAATATGTTTAGCAGGGCCTGCCCATTTTGCCGCCCGAGGTGATATATTGTTCTGCCCCCCCTCCCCATGGCACTCACCTTTTCAGTGCCGGAGGGGGTCGGGGGCCCACGTCTCTAGTGCAGAGAGCACAATTGTGCTCTCTGCACTAGAAGAGCCAAATTTCCAGGTTGAAAAATGGAAATTCAGCTCTTAAAGTTACCAGGAGTGGCATTTTTGCCGCCCCTGGCAACCAGGGGGCCACTGCCGCCTGAGGTGAGCTTCCCAACTTGCCTCATTGGCGGAGCACCCCTGATGTTTAAGTGAGAGTGTTAGCTGTTTTACACCTTATATATGGTGGCCCCACAAAACTACTTCAGAAGGTTACTGTGCCAGCAAAATAAACCTACTGACAATGAGTTATAGATGTTTTATAGCCTATGGTGTATACATATGTATATGATGGACCATACTATCAAAGTCTATTTAGAATGTATTGGCCTTTCACCCTATCACTTACAGTATATCCAGAGCTACTCTTGGTAGACATTTGGGAGACTGTCTAAAATCTCCCATAATATGCTAATGATCAGTGTCACCAATAAAATGTAGATATACAATGTTGACATGAAATTTTTATCACCTGCAAAAAAGCAGCAGATATGATTTGTTAAGGGGCATATTTATTAAGGGTCGAATTAAAAATGTAAATGTAAATTTTTGATTTTTTTATGGTCAAAATGTCAAATTCGACTAGGGAATTATCCAAACTCAATTCAAACTCAATGTTCACTTTTTCACCCATTGATAAATATTCTTAAAAATCCCATAGAAATGAATGGAGAGTGGCGGAATTTCACTCTAGAGGACTGTGGAGATCTCTAACTTCACTCTTTGATAAATGTGCCCCCATGGGCTTCATTTTTGAGGCAAAACTCTATCTATCTATCTATCTATCTATCTATTTATCTACATTGCATCTCAACAAACACCCTTCTAAGGGCACTTTCTGCCACATATATAAAGTACTGAAATGTAAAAGGATAGCATGGTAACAAAGTCTGAATTGCAGTTATTTTGTACAGGGAAACAATAAAGTTGCTTTACCATTAAACATCCTGACAATTTTATAGACTTTAGGCAAATAAATCATGTACCTGCACAGACTTTTGCCTTTGATGATAAATATGGAACACACTCAATAAATCCCTAGTTTAAATTAAAATGATGTTATCCTTTTAACGCTTAAGATGAAAATTAAATGTAGAAAGACCAATTATTGGTTTAAATCAGCAACATTTATGTTGTGCTATCAATAAATTATATGCATGCAGAGAAACCAATTAAAATGTAAATTGCAATAATACTGGGCTGTGTAATTGAAACAGCAAATAATGTGCAATTCACTGAGTTAGAAGGAAGTTTGCTGTGGATGTTCTAAACACAAATTTCTTTCATAAACTGTATTCCCCATCTGTGTGCTGCTATTACAATACACAGAATTGCTATGGGAATGTTAAGAGTTTTGGGAAGCCTAGGCAGAAATTCTGTTTTAAATATTTGCCATGGGTACTTTGTAAATATTTTAAACAGCTGATTTATTTGATAAATAAATCAGTGTGAAAACGTTATAGCAATATAGCAGATAAACTACACACTGAACTGCCATTATTTGTTCATTTATCATTTATGCAATATAACAAACTATTTATTTCAACTGGAATATCATCTTGCAGCCTCCTTCCTTCATGGATATTCATGGATTACTTTGTTGATACCTAAAAACTCTACACTTTGTAACATGGGGTTCTATTGATCCCAAGAATCCAACTAAACCTCACCCAATACATAAAGGCAACTTATGAAGACTGTGCCCCCAGTAGCTCCCCATCTTCTTTTCTACTAATTCACATGCTCTGGGCTGCTGACAGTTGCCTGAGTTTAGGGACCAACTTGTCATGATACAAGGCTCATTTGTAAATAATTCCCATTATATGGCAACTCAGAAACTAGTGGCATTTGCATTAGAATTACATGATCAGATTTTATGACAGGTGAACCTAATTTTGTGTTATTTGAACAACTCCTAACCTTAGCTTTTTAATAACTGTTCAGAGCATACCGAACATGTGCAGTGTTACAGACTCTCCTAAAAAATATGCTTCTGTGCACAACTTGGAAACCTGAATCATTTCCATTATAGAGATGCTAAACCTTTATGTGGCTGCAATAAGTTCAGTCAGAGATGGGCCAACCTAGCCGATAGCTCTCTGCCCCTGCCTTGTGCGAACATGTGCTACCAACCTACCTGCTGCGCATGCACGCATGGGTGACTGCTCAAACTGATGACCCAGCGGGGCAGAGGAAAACTGGCAAACGGTGAGGGGACAAGGGCTCAGAGCAGGGGTAGGTAATAGAAAAAGTATGTGCCTGGCGCCCCCTGCCTCTGCACCCTAGGCATGTGCCTCTTCTGCCTACCCCTAGTTCCAGCCCTGAGTTCAATATTTAAAGTGCAGCATTTCTATCAATATTTGTTTTTATAGTTTAGTTCTCCTATAAGCAGTAGTGATGTGTGGTCCTGCCCAATACCCGTGGGACCCGGGGGTTGGACGGGTTCGGTCCGACCTCGCACCCCCTTTCTGTATTAAGCTCTTATGCTCTCCCCGTCTGTGACCTTACAAATGCTGTCTTCCAACATCCGTGTTCAACTATTATAGATGCAACCCAGAAGTCGGCTTGGGCAGGCGCTGGTGGTGGGAGGGTGGGTGGCATGCGGGTGCTGGTCGGGAAAAACCCAACCTGCACATTACTAATAAGAAGGCCCGCTCCTGCCATGAGGACACCAGGAGAAGAGCCTTTCAGTTTGCACTCCATTTTTTTAAATTTAATATTCCATTGCACAAAATGTTCTTCTCTGCATCATACCGCCCAACACAGATTGCTAGCAACTGGTTGCTTGTGACTTTAGCAAGTGAATGAAATGACACAAGAATTGTTAGATATTACACCATTCATAGCATTAAAGAACACAAACTCCTTTACTTTAGGTTAGACTGAGAGTTTGAAGGACAGAAACAATGTATTGCATAAGATTATTCAAGCAAGTCTCCAAACCATTGCTAAACAGAAGTCCTTCTATTTAGATATTCCTATGGATTTTTCCACCAAAAGAAAAATTATTAGCCCAAAGTTTGTTTATTTGATGTCCTCGGGGGTTAACACTGACAATACTGATTCCAAAACCAAAAGTTTATCTTTCCAGATTCCTAGGATACTTTTTCTTTAGGGTTCATGTACCAAGCTCAGTTGCTTTATTAGGATACTAATATCCAATTGCACTTGTGCAGTTTAGCACTATACTAGTAAGTCAGCCCCAGAATCCATTAGCTGTATGAATAACATGGACTTTGATTAACCACAATAAGGAACATGTATTATTCCTGTCTATCAGGAATTCTTTATATTTACTCATTTGCATGTGTGCAGTGTGTTCTATAATGAATGACACAAATGAGAAACACTGTACTTGCATGGCCCAGTTTTAATAATTTATTTTATTGGAATAATTAAATATTTTTGCTTTTTGTAAGTAAAAAAAGTAAAGCATCTTTATTAACTCAAACAAGCAATTTCCTTTTCAACTGACATTCAGACTGCGTTCTTCTAAATTATGCAGAAATCAATATAAACTAAACAACCAATAATAAAGAGATAAACTATCTAACTAAAGTATTTGCAATACTGAAAAAATGACGCTCCCTTGGGTTTTGAATAAGAAGCATAATAAAATGACTATTGTAGCTTAAACAGAATGTTTATAAGGCTATATATTGTGCGTCTCTGCATGTTTTTTTAAATTAACAAAGTTTAATTTCTTTGAAATTACATTTTCTGCTTTAAAAAGGGAAAGTAATTTTGAAGATACGGTATGTTTCTCTGGTTTGCTTTAAAACTATGGCAGTGTTCATTAAGTCAGTTTTCAAATATCCTATGTTATGAAAAGGCTTTCAAATGAAAACACATTTCATAAATTATTCTTCCACTAATGGCAACATCTTCTGTAGTTTTCAGTGTAAGTAAAGATAAGTGATCAGTAGAATAATGCTTTAGGCCAGTGGTTGTTAAACTGTTTAATTAAAACTGCTCTTGCAGGTCCAACCATAACAAGGTTACAGATGTATTGTAGGTACATTGGTGGATCAGTCATGTAGTCATTGCTCCATATCTAGGACATAAGTTTTAATCCTGTTACTCACCCTGATTAAGGTAGGGCTTTGTGGAATGTGGGAGAGCAAATAGGCATTCTCCCCAAATATCATCCTCATTTTTCCTTAGTGTATGCCCCTTCCACAACTGCTCCAGGTTACCAAGAGAGATCAGCCACATAGTTTAAAGGAAAACTATACCCCCCAAACAATGTAGGTCTCTATTAAAAGATACTGAGTAAAACAGCTCATGTGTAAAACCCTGCTTCATGTAAATGAACCATTATCATAATAATATACTTTTTTAGTAGTATGTGCCATTGGGTAATCATAAATAGAAAATTGCCATTTTAAAAAATAAGGGCCGCCCCCTGAGATCGTAAGATTCACTGTGCACACATACAAACCACATGTAAGGTCACATGAGCCAATTAACAGACAGAGTTCTGCCTTTTGCTTCCTCACTTCTTCCTGTTACAGTTAGTGTTGTAGTATTTCTGGTCAGGTGATCTCTGAGGCAGCACAGATAGAGTCACGAAATGGTGGTTCAAGGCAAGAGATGTAAAAGGGCAATATTTATGTAAATATATATTCCAGTTTGGTAAGATTCTTTAATATGTCATTCAATTTGATATAAACTATCTGTTGCTTAAGTATTAATTTTGGGGGTATAGTTTTCCTTTAAGAGCCACTGCCTCAGGGTATTGTCAGTGGTTGGTGTTTATAAACAAAACTATGAACAATCACATATTCAAGATGACTTGAGATTGTTAAAAAAGACATATGCATTTGATCATCAGAAGAATTGTTTTAAACCAAGTTTACATTTGAAGATTGATGACACAAATAAATACATGTATATAATTTATATATGCTGTAAACTAATGATCTTGGCAAAGGCTGAATGAACAATCCTAACACTTGGGGCAATCTAACAGCCAGTCTAAATAGGCCAACGTTAACAGGAAATGTACTGGTTCCCAAGGTGACAAGCTGAATTAAGTCACAAATTCCATTGCTTTAATGGTCAGGATATAATTCCTCATTTCACTGTTGGTGGGGGGAGTTACAGGTTGGACATTCCTTAATGATGTAATCCCCACCCTAGATGGAGCCCCATTTTTCTTTAGTTGTCAGTTACCACCTTTTCTCCAACTCCTTCCCTACAAACTTTTACAGACGTAAAGGGATACTGTCATGGGAAAAAATGTTATTTAAAACGCATAAGTTATTAGTGTTGCTCCAGCAGAAATCTGTTTCTTAAAAGAGCGCAGATGTTTATATATTTATAATTCATTTAATCTGACCTGGGGCTAGACATATTGTCAGTTTCCTAGCTGCTCCCAGTCCTGTGACTTGTGCTCTGATAAACTTCAGTCAATCTATACTGCTGTCCTGAAAGTTGAAGTGATATTATCTCCTCCCTTTCCCTCCCAACAACAGAACAATGGGAAGGTAACCAGATAGCAGCTCCCTAAAACAAGATAAACTCATAAATAAAATCCAGGTCCCACTGGTCCCACACATTCAGTTACATTGAGTAAGAGAAACAACAGCCTGCCAGAAAGCAGTACTGGCTCTTTCTGAAAACACATGACCAGGCAAAATGGCCTGAGATGGCTGCCTACACACCAATATTAAAACTTAAAATACATTGGTTCAGGAATTAAATTTTATATTGTAGAGTGAATTATTTGCAGTGTAAACAGTGTAATTTGGAAATATAAACATCATTAAAATCCTGACAGAATCCCTTTAAGCAATGCTAAAAATACAATTGAATTTTACAATGTAACCAGCAGCATATACCTCATTAGACAGTGCTGCTTGTAGCTAAAGCCTTTTAACGTGTGGGTAATTTTCTAGAGAGACGGTTGATCACAGACTGTTAATTATGGCCATATTGCCATATATCCTAAGAATCATTCCCATGATCACATTATTTGGAAGTGATCTTCCCCAATTAAAACACACGTCAACCATATAGAAATTGCAGATTGTGAAATCTGCTGATACAGGTAAAAAAATTCTGCTGACTATTTGTGGCTGTCTAGTGATGAATGCAGTCTTGACACAACTTCAGTGTTTGGACTTTGCAAATAATGATTATCAATGTCCTAGCAAGGGAATATGCAAAGATAAAGAAGCCCTTTGTATCCTTAATTAAGGAAACTAGAAGCGGACTCTTTTCACAGATAAAAGACTTTACATAATAATCATACATTAATATCTGCTGGGGGGTGTTTTGACTGCTTGTTCTTACTCCCAATTATAGATCTGCAAGGTAAGTTTAACTAAGAATGTTAAAAAATACATTTCTGTGATTTTGGATCTAGCATTTGTGTTGCCCTTAAAGGAGATTGAATACCATTTTACCCTTGGGGTGGCAAATGTTAGGCACCCCCAAGTGACTAGCGAGCACCATGGATATATCCTCTTCCTGCTTCAATGGGTCTTCTTGTGACGGCGCATGAGCAGTAGAGCAAAGAGCCGAGCTTTAGCGAAAAAGCTGGCCATTTCTCTCTACTGCGCATGCGTCTGCATTAGTAGTGAAAATTTTTTTTCTCCTTTTGCATGTTGTGGCTGAAAGCCAGGTTGTAGGAGCTCAAACAGGGCATAATAAGAGAGACAAAGGTTTAGTAGTTGTATATAGTGATGGACAAATCTGAAAATAATTTGCCAAATGCAGCGATTGAAGTCACTAGGTGTTTTCACATGACATATTTCAAACCATGCAACATTTTTTACTGTACATTTTAGTTTATGGTTGTTTTAGTTTAGTGATAACGGAAAGCAAACAAGATAAAGGCTACCTAGATGAGGCTTTTAAGAAACGTATTTTTCAAAATTTTAGAATGGGCGTGATGATTGCATAGTTTATTTGAAAGGGAAATATTTCAAGTAAGAAGAAAATATCAAATAGTTGGGACAGAGCTTCAATTACACAGGCGTTTAGATTGCACAGAAGTTTATAAAGAATAGAAATGAAAGGGCAGGTAGCACGATATAAGGAAAGCAGATGTTTTGAGACTTCCTCTCCAGTTAGAGGGAGGAAGGATCACAAAAGAGACTGATGAGTGTTGAGGAAAGGAGATGAATATTGTTGAGTAAAGTCATTTCTAAAGGGTTGGAAAAAAGAGGAACAATGAAATAGGTAGAGAGAGGGTAAAGAAACATTGTGAAGGTTTTTAGAGAACCTGGAAACAAATTCTGAAGTTACGTTCTGCAGGCAGCTCGTAGGATTTACTACATGTGGCAGGTAACCATCAGGGTGGTGAGAACCTTGCTTTAGGCAGCATAGAGCGGCCAGTTACCAGGAGCAGCAAAATGCTGCCTCTGGTAACTTTAAGAGCCGAATTCCTTTGTAACATGGAAATTTCAGCTCTGCTAGTGCAGCAAGCACAAAAGCGCTTACTGCACTAGTGATGTGCCCCCCCCTCAGACTGCAGCAGCCCCTGAAGCGCCGCTGGTAACCGATTAAAGCAAAATGGACTGCTTCAAAAAGGCAGCTGCTTTTCCTTTGGATCAGTGCTGTCCAACTGACTCAGTGCTGTCCAACTGGCGGCCCGTGACCCCCCTTGTGTGGCCCCCACATGAAAGTCTGCCTACTGTTACTGTAAATTATAAAAGTTATCAGTACTGAGATTAACTGCCTCCTGTATTGTGTAAACCTCAAATTTAGGCAGTAAAATGCAGCATTGTTCACACCTGTAACACCTCTATTGTTCACACCACTAAAGCCGTGTACTATTCACACCTCAGCCCAAGACTGTAAGTACCCATATTGTTCACCTGTTCACACTTCAGACAAACTGCTGGAGAGTCACGGTCACCAGCATTGTGTCACTGTATGTAGCACAGTATAAACTTAGAGTGGTTTCCCTGTCTCCTGCTGTATCTTTTCTGCCCCATGCTTCCATGTGTGTGCCATACTCTGCCTGTGGTACGTGAGCCTGGTAGGGTTTGTTGTAGGGGTTTGTTAGCATTTGGATATTGTTGTTAGGGGTTCTTAATGTGTTTAATCATGTGCTGAGGGGGAGCAGTGTTATCCACAGGGAAGGAGAAGGCATATGGATTTAAGGGTATTTTTAAATATGACATACATTTTTCACATATGTGTGAAAACAATGCAGTGAGCACCCACCATTTGGTTTTTTGGTATGCTGCCACCAATAATGTGGACATGGTCTTAAAAGTTCTTGTAACATGGGTGTGGTTTAAAGTAGGTTTGGTTTAAAAACAGGGAGTGGTCAACACTGGTTTCCCTTATCAGTGCTCCACCACGTAGCCCAGAAAAATTCTGGCCTTCGGTACCACAGAAGTTGGACAGCACTGCTTTGGATCATATAGGAGCTACTGTAACTAGGATTAAGAGAGGAGAAAGATTGAAGTTTATGGATGTGTGTCTTTGATCAACCCATTTTACCATGTATTGCTTTCCTATTAAATGTAGCACCTGCAAAGTAGGATTCAAAGAGTAGCTGTGCTGAACATCGGAACTGCTAGAGTTGCCATTGCCTGAATATATCATAATTAATTGTCATCAATTGTAACAGCTGTTTGAACAGAAGTTTGAATATTCCTGGTGTAAAGGAATATGACTTTCCATCCCAGTATACTTTTTCCATAAGCACCAAATATTCTTATTGGAAAACAGAACTTCTTTTCTTCATTATACATGGTAAGATACATTTTTCTTTCTGAAAGCATACAGTATATAAAACATGCATTGGTTGAACAAATCATATTTAATCTTCCAAAATTCTAATGCCATGAACAAGATAAGGGAAAATTGTATCATGCTTACCAGTACACTCCTTTTGTGGACACTCCATGTCGTACACACGTGATGGCCCCACCCAAGTGTTCCTGCTCAGAAGGACCCACCCCCGAAGCTTTATAAACTCAATCCCACCCCCAATCTGGTGTCTTGTGATAAACTTCTAGAACCTGCCAGAAAAGGGATGGGAAACTATGACATGGAGTGTCCAGGAAAGGAAAATGACGGTAAATATTATAGAATTTTCCTTTTTTTCCCTGGACACTCCGTGTCATACAAACTGGACATAGCAAGCAAATATCCTCAGATGGGAGGGTAATAGTTACAAAACAAGGAAATCCGGATTCTAGAAAACAAATCTATTCCAGATAAATCCCAAGGAGAGTGAAACCTCCAACAGTAAACATTGAGAGAACCCCTGGTCCCAAACCTGTGTAGTATCTCTGCAGAGGAAACACAGGCTTCACTAGAAGAAAAGTGCAAATAGCCTGTGAAACCAGCATGACACTGCCCCTGGAGTGAGAGAATTATACTTCATAGAAAGAGAAGAGGATAGTTACAAGTATCCACAAGAGCACTATTGGAAATGTCTCAAGAAGTGGGGTACTTGTAAAATATGGCTTAGTAGAGGAAATTTAACCTTGTTCTGCCTGCACAATATCTATATTACAATTTGTAGATACCTATGCAATGCCAAATGTAAATCATTTCCTCTTAGACACCAAAATTTATGGATCATCTGAGAATTTTGTACTTATCCTTGTACCTTAAACCCAAGCATTATGAAAGAAATCATGGGTAGCAACCTACTATCTTAGATTGGGGACACTACTCTAGAATTCCCCTATGTAGGGTTCTAGATAAGAGTACCACATGGTAATACTAAAGCAACTACAGGTTATACATCCAATGATTTCTACACATGCTGAATCTGAAATGGTACCCTGAAGTCAAATCCTACAGCATCCCCATTTGCATACATACCACACTCTATCAATGAAAGACTCAATGAGAATGACAGAGACTGCTGCGACTGTGGGTATACTATGCCTGCCCTCTGAAGTGCCCAGGAGCCTCTAGCAGTCTAAGTCCAATTTCCCACAACCCATCCAAACTAGTTTGGATAGTACTGAAGGATCTGTATGCCATCTGCAATGGACATTGTAACATAAATACATGCAGACATGCATATCCTTTGCCAAACTTGGATGTGTGTCTGCATAGCCTGTAGATTGGGTCTAGAACCAAATATCTTACTTGGCCTGCTCCAAATGGAGTCCCCCAAATAGAAGTGAGAAGTCTAATCCATTCAACAATAAAAATGCTATAATGAATTATTTTTTGGCTCCAGCCCAGAACATTACAGATACTTCACTAAATTATTCTTTAACAAGCATCCAAGATCTGTAAAGAAATCAATCTAGTATGGGGAAATAGTAATCCAACTATTACTATGGAAAGGAACTACCCCTTACTACCTATACCACAATGTCCCAGCCTATAGGCAGCCATGCTATAACCAGGACGCTACATAAAGGCCTACGGAACCCTGGCTGAACACATGTTAAGACTGCTTTTCCCTAGCCTCTAAGATAGCTGGACAGAATTGTTACCTCATGATCTGAGCTTCACTCTGAGATGCTAAGAGAGGGGTAGGAGGGGAACCTATCTTCTCATTATCTACAGCTGGTGTCTGCATTGACTGGCATTGCACTTGCACTGCTCACAGAATATACAGACAAGCATTGCATTTTCACTTCTCACAGTATAGCCAAACTGATCAATCCGTTCTAAGAATAAATAGACTCTGTAAATAAGGATGGCAGTCAAAGCTTCTGCTAGCCCAATAGAGGCATGAAGGACTTTTTTTTTTTTAAAATTTACCTCAACCTTGGGTAATAAAACCAAATATACCCCATTATATGGGAAAAAAGAGAAGGAAGCCATAAGGGTCAGACCGCTAACTAAACATTCCTACCTCCTAGGGTTCCTGCTAACCCTAATCCACAGGGCACCCTGGGACCCAGCAGGAGTGAGTCTCCATCACCCCAATGGGTTGGGCCAGCTGAAACTCTGAATAGAACAGATACTTTTGCTAAGTGTCACCTCCCTCTCCAATCCACAAAAATCACCTCTGCTGTTGGGTGCATTTTCAGACAAGCCCAGTAAGGCACACGGATGTGGGGGATAGAGCACTTGCCACAGGACAATCTATGAGCAGGCCGGGAGGGCACATGGATCAAGGACAAACAAGTGTTATCAGCTACAGTACCACTGTGCCTACCTGATCCAGAAGATGGAACCATGAGGACTCCATACAAATGAGATAATGTGCTGGGGGGAGAGATCTCAAGGACTGTAAGCCCCCAGTAACCAGTATGTGTTCCAGCAAGCCCTAATGCTTTACCAACCTTAAAAGAAAAACTTGCTTCCAATGGGAGCAAAAAACAAGTAAACTGGAGCAAAAGGACCAAAAGACACCTGATTGCTGGTGGTGTTGAACTTTAGGGATGTAGCGAACTGCCGATTTGGTGTTCGCGAACGCCGTTCGCGAACACCGGCAAAAAATGCGAACGTTCGCGGACAGTTCGCGAACTTCGAACACCCGCTAAAATCGTTCGATTCGAACGATCGAAGGATTTTAATCATTCGATCGAAGGATTTTCATTCGAATCGAACGATCGAACGATCTAAGCCATTCGATCGAATGCTTTTCATTCGATCGAATGCTAAAATCACTCGAATCGAACGATCGAACGTTTTAAGCATTCAAACGAATGAAAAATCATTCGATCGAACGTTTTAAAATCGTTTGATCGTTCGATTAGAACGATTTTTAGCGTTCGATTGAATGAAAATCATTCGATCGAATGCTTACAATCGTTCGAACGAATGGAAATCGTTCGATTTTTAGCGGTCGAAGGAATTCGAATGGTCGAATGGTCGAACGATTTTTATTCGAATCGAACGCGAACTCAAAATGCGAACGTTCCCAAACATTCGGCGGACGCGAACGGTCGAAGTTCGCGCGAACTAGTTTGCAGCAGAACAGTCCGCTACATCCCTATTGAACTTTTAAAGCTTTGGGAAGGGTCCTTCTGATAGGAGCACTGGGGCTGGGCTATCCTGTGTGTATGACATGGAGTGTCCAAGGAAAACAAATATACACATGGAGCTGTTATGAATTTTAAAAAAACCTAAATATCTTCATCTATATGCTGGGCATATAGGGGTAGATTTAGCAAAGAGTGAAGTTAGAGATCTCCACAGTCTGCAGAGTGAAATACCGCCTCTCTCCATTCATTTCTATGGGATTTTAAAAGTGTATTTATCGAAGGGTGATAGTGGAAGTTCACCATTTGATAAATACGCCTTTAAATTCTGATAGAAATGCATGGAGAGAGGCGGTATTTCACTTTGCAGACTGTGGAGATCTCTAACTTCACTCTTTGGTAAATATACCCCATAGAGAGAATCCCTGTACACCTTTACAAAGTGCTCTAATGCAGTCATATAGTCATATAGACCTATAGTATGAGTAGACCAAACACATAGGGGCAGATTTATCAAGGGTCGAAGTGAAAATTTAATCTCAAGCTATTTTTTGTGTACTTTGACTAGGGAATAGTCAACATTTGATTTGAATTTGAAAAAAATTAGAAAATTCAAATATCTAAATTTATTATGTACTGTCTCTTCAAAAATTCGACTTCGACCATTCGCCATCTAAAATCTGCTGAATTGCTGTTTTAGCCTATGGGGGACCTCCTAAAACCTGGAGTCAACTTTGAATCGAATTTGATTGAATACGATGTTACTTCGATTCATACGATTCGAATTTGAATGAAAACGGACTATTCACCGGAAAAAACCCTTTTTTAAAAAATAAATTTTGGTTGGTCTTTTTTTATTCAAATTTCAACCCTTGATAAATCTGTCCCCTAGAGTATAAGTGCCATGGCAAGACCATGTCAAACTTTAACACTTTAATCTATGAAGCAAAACTATTTGTATCAAACATAATCAAGAAATGTATCTAAAGTGCTCCCTGTATAAACAACTGCAAGGTAGCAATATAATATTTCTAAAATACTAAATAAACGACTGTAAGCACTGCTGTTCTATACAATTTACACGTATATTTTGTAACTAAACATCTTTTCTTCATTGTTTGAATAGAATTCAAGTGTTATGTCTACAGCTGTTTAAACACAGTTCAAATTGCTCCAAGGGTGATGTACCTGTAACTGAATATTGGCAGGACCTTTCTGAAACATGTTTGAATATTTTCATGTAAGTATCTCAAATAAACAGAGTTAGACAACCAAACTAGAAATCAGTTCCGCTTGAGTTGAGGTCAGTATATCATTTGCATTACTTGGCTTTCTAATCATGCACAGCCTTCTGTGGTCCTAGAGCAGCCTCTGGAATATCATTTGTTTTCAACTGATTTATATCCTTCTGCTTTTCCAAATACAATTGAAAATGTGTATGTGACCAAACAAGGTCAGTGAACACCAAAATGATAACATTTTTAACAAAAAATAATATTGCTCCACCACAAATTCAGATATTTACATTCTTGTTCATTTTAAAAAAACATACATATATGGGGTAAAGTCAGATTTTATCCCAGTGCAATTAAAGAGTTTTTTCACCTTCCAACACTTTTTCAGTGCATTTGTTTTCAGGTAGTTCACCAGAAATACTTTTTTTCAATTACTTTCAGGTGCAGGCTTTGCGCTTTTTATTACATGGTTACATTACATATTGTTCTATTCCTTCCCTCCATTTGCATAAATGTCTCTATGAACAACAGAATCAAATGTCTTTATTTTTCAGTGATTTCATTTTCTCTTTTTAAAGCCTTGTGAATTTATTATGCTATGAGCACTATGGTTAAGCACTTCAAACTTAAAGTTTTTTAAGTCTTATGGCTTTGGGTAGTTCATTGCTAGTGGAACCATTTGAAAAAAAGGAAGTTGAAACATTTTATTGGCACTGAGTCATTTTATAAAACAATTGGATAATTGTTAAGTTAGTGATGAAACAGAGTCAAATGAGAAGGCCTTATTAGAAAACTCCATTTGTTTAAATGGAAATAATGACAGCTTTTGAGAGATGTTGAAAACATTTTCATTTGCCCCAGCATAAGAGTTTGCTAACCTTGTAAATAAGTTGCACCAAAGTTCAAAAACAATAGGAGCAAACGGTTACCAGAAGCACTGTCCATCACACTACTGAAAAAATATTTTAGCCCCATCTATAGTCAAAACAGGATGTTGAAGAGGACAGGAAGACAACACTTATTCAACAGGAACAAATAAGTTGAGATGTAGAACAGCAGCAAATGAACCAAAATATAGATGAGATATTCCGATTATGGAAGATATATACATTTTAGAATATTTCCTCTTTCAGGTACCTTTTTTCTAATAAAAATACTTCACTCAGGGCACAAGAATAGTTAATATGCCTCTTTGTGTTTATGGCTCAGTCTAAAATATACAGCCAGACATAAACCTGCCTCAAGCACTTGGTTAATAAACAGAGGAGACTCATATACAGGAATGGCTAGTGGACAATTATATTTTTCTGCAGGATTAAGGCAGATTTTAGTTGGTCAGTGGAATATTGGAAAATGGGTTACATCGTCCTTTTTCACCTCAGGAAATTTTGCCATGTATAATATAAATCAATACTAGCAGACATCTCAAAGCTGTTTTATTATTCTAAAATATCCTTCATATTATAACATTGACAAGAATAAAACCTAGTCCATGGCCAAAGCTAACAAACAACGAGAAGTGAAAAGGGCAGCAAAGATAAAGGGGCAGATTTATTAAAGTTTATTAAAGTTCGAATGGTAATTTCAAATTTGAATTTTCGAGTTGGATTTTGTTGGGAGTTGGGAGTAATCCAAACTTGAATTAGAATTCACTAGACCTGGTACAAACTGTCAATCAGTGACTTTAGCGGGGCCACATAGTTCATAACTCTTTGCTTTTGAATCTGACCTGCATGATAAGAATGAAAACCAAACTAACCCATGTGCCTAAAGTCGCTGACTAACTGAGAGATAGAGAGCTGCAAATCAGGAAGTTGTGATCTGTTCTGTTATGTTAGACATCCTCTCACTCTAGCTTTTATAGATTATATTTTTGCTAACGAACCATATAAAAATGTTTGTAACGACAAGTAGTTTCCCTGGTGGTCTAGTGGCTTAGCCGTTGGCATGCGGGGAATGCCATGCCTTCGACAGGGACGCTCGCGCGTTGTGTCTGTTCCCTTCCAGCGCCGGTTCTCTTACGGCGCCGGCGTGATGACGTCATTGCACAACGGTGTGAAATTCAAAATATTTAAAGGGCTTTGTGGTTAAACACATTGCCCGTTGTTAGGTTCAATTAGTTTGTTCCTTGTGCTATACTTTAGTGATTCCTATTGATCCTTTGGTGTTTGACCCTTGCTTTGCCTGACTATTCTGTACTCTGTATCCTGACCCTTGTCTGACTATTCTACGCTCTCCAATCCTGATTCCGGCCTGTCTGACTATTCTTCACTCTCCAATCCTGATTAGGACCTGACTAATCTAACTCTGCTTGTGCTGGCCTTGCCTGCGTGTTCCACACTGAGTTGTCTGTTCTGCCTTCCAATTTGTGTTCTTCCATCCAGTATGCTTGATGAGACGATTATGCCCCTTTGCTCGACCAGAACCTGTAGCTTTGCTCCGCTCTTAGTAAGACCTGGTGGCATCCAATTAGCCGAGGGCTCCTCCCGAGGTGAAAGGCGTCTGTTAAAGGCAGAAACAAGAGCCGAGACCAGGGAGCTTAGCACTGGTTCTGGATTTAGGGTACCGTTCGTGACTTTTTTTTTCATTTTTCAAAGCCTATCTATTTACCCAGTTTTTATTTTTACACTGAACTGTTCCTTTAAACAGATACATAGTAGTTGTATAAAAGACTGACTTTCATTCAAAACATTGGTTTAATAATGATGAGATGTAAAACGATTCTTAGAATCTGTCCAATTCAAGTCTGGGTACTATGCCTGAGCCCAGTCAGGTCACTACACTTTTACACAACTTGCTATCACTTTTATGGATTATAATGCTAATTCTAAACGGTTGATTTATTCATTTCTGACATTGTGTTTTTCTATGATTCATGCTGATTGCAATTTTTCTAAACACTGAGCACTGAGAGCATCGGCAAACGAGGGGAATGACAGGAGGCTCGCAGAGCAACCACTGGCAGCGGCTAGTGAAGCGGGGGGAGGAGAAGGGGCAGTGGCTAATGAGGGAGGAAGGTTTGTGACAGTCAAGAGGGGAAGTAGGGGACAGAAGAGTAGGGGGGCTGGTCCACAGTTTGTCCAAAACAGCAAATTCGCCGTTTTGGCTGAAGATGCTGGGGAGGAAAACTCCGAACTGGCATGTATGGAGCAGGCTGACTCTCGGAGCACCCCGGGAGGCAGTGGCTCTAATACGGGTGGTGGGGGAAGTGCAAGGAAGGAAAGGCAGGTTCTAGTTATAGGGGATTCAATTATTAGAAAGGTGGATAGGGTAATCTGTCGCAAGGCCCCTACATGCCGAACAGTCTGCTGCTTGCCTGGTGCTAGGGTTCGGCATATGGTGGAACGAGTGGACAGATTATTGGGAGGGGCTGGGGAAGACCCAGCGGTCTTGGTACACATAGGTACCAATGACAAAGTTAGAGGAGGTGGTGAAGTCCTCAAAAATGATTTTAAAAAACTAGGTTCAAAGCTGAGGGCGAGGACTTCCAAGGTAATTTTCTCAGAGATATTACCTGAGCCACGAGCAACGCTAAGGAGACAGCGGGAGCGTAGGGAGATTAATGCGTGGCTGAAAGATTGGTGTAGGGAGGAGGGTTTTGGGTTTTTGGAGAACTGGGCTGATTTTTCAGTCGGCTACAGGCTCTTTGCTAGGGATGGGCTGCACCTCAATGATGATGGGGCAGCTGTTTTGGGAGAGAAGATGGCTAGAGGGTTGGAGGAGATTTTAAACTAGGTGTGGGGGGGAGGGTTCAGTAAAAGATTCAGTGGTAGACAGGTTAGATGAGATAGTGGGCAAAGAAAGGGAAAATGGGGGAGGAGATTTGGCTGGGGATACTGTTAAGGAGAGGGAGGACCACATGTCATATGTTCAATATGGTGCCAGTATTAAATGTATGTTTACAAATGCAAGAAGTCTGGCTGGTAAAATGGGAGAGCTGGAGCTGCTGGTGCTGGAGGGAAAATATGATGTGATTGGTGTGGCCGAAACATGGCTGAATGAGTCGCATGACTGGGCAGTAAATATCAGTGGCTATACTTTGTTTCGGAGGGACAGAGGCAATAGAAAAGGAGGAGGGGTATGTCTGTATGTTAGGCAGGATTTAAAAGCTCATATAAAGGAGGAGGTTATGTTAGAAAATGAGGGGGCAGAAGTCATATGGGTGGAGTTCTTCACCAATTGTAAAGAATCCAGCAAATTAATTGTAGGCGTATGCTATAGATCCCCTAATGTAAGTGAGGAGGAGGAGACAAAGCTCCTAATGCAAATAGAAAAGGCTACTAGTTTAGGTAAAGTAATGATAATGGGGGATTTTAATTACCCAGATATTGACTGGAGCAACGGTACTGCTAGATCAGTTAATGGGAACAAGTTTATAAACTTATTGCACGACAATTTTTTAGCACAGGTGGTAGAGGAGCCTACCAGAAAAAATGCTATTCTTGATTTAGTGATCTCAAATGACCCAGAACTTATAGCAAATGTGCAAGTCATTGAACCCCTGGGTAATAGTGACCATAAGGTTATATCTTTTAATGTCTGGTGCAAAAAACAAAAATATACTGGGGCAACAAAAACCATGAATTTTGCAAAAGCTAATTTTAGTGCCTTGAAGGCTGCCCTACAGAGCATTGATTGGGGCATTAGGTTTTCAGCTAAAAACACAGAACAGAAATGGTTGTCCTTTAAAATGATATTAAATCATTACTGTTCTCAATTTATTCCCTTAAGGACTAAACGTAGAAGCTCTAAGAATCATCCTGTGTGGCTTAATACAGAAGTAAAGAAGTTAATGGGAAAGAAGAGAGAGGCATTTAAAAGCTACAAATCTGTAGGGACAGAAGCTGCATTTAATGAATATAAACACTGTAATAAATGTTGTAAATCAGCAATCCGGAAGGCTAAGAAAAGAAATGAAGAGTTAATTGCGGTGGAGGTGAAAACTAACCCTAAAAAGTTTTTTAAATATATTAATAGTAAAAAGATGCAGGTTGAGAGTGTTGCTCCATTAAATAATGGTACCAGTATGGTTGTAACAGATACAGATAAGGCAAATGTGTTAAATCAGTTCTTTTCTTCAGTGTATACAATAGAGGAGTCTGGGTTCACAGGCTCACTTAATAACTGCACGAATGGTTCAGCTCAATCTAGTCAGTGGCTGACTCAGGATATGATTCAAAAAGCTTTAATACAAATTAATGTAAACAAGGCTCCAGGGCCTGGTGGCATACACCCCCCGGGTTCTAAGAGAGCTTAGTTCCGTTTTAGACCAGCCCTTATTTCTGATTTTCTCAGATTCACTGTCATCTGGTATGGTGCCTATGGATTGTAGAAAAGCTGATGTTATTCCAATATTTAAAAAGGGATTACGATCTCAGCCTGGCAATTATAGGCCAGTAAGCTTGACATCTGTGGTGGGCAAATTATTTGAAGGCTTGTTAAGGGATCACATTCAAAATTTTGTCCTAATGAATGGCATTATGAGCAACAATCAGCATGGCTTTATGAAGGATAGGTCATGTCAGACGAATTTGATTGCATTTTATGATGTGGTAAGTAAGATTCTGGATACTGGGGGGGCAGTAGATGTGATCTATTTGGATTTCGCCAAAGCGTTTGATACTGTGCCCCACAAACGACTGCTTTCTAAACTAAGGTCTGTTGGGCTTAATGAAGTCGTTTGCACATGGATAAGAAACTGGCTACAGGATCGGGTACAGAGGGTAGTTGTTAATGGGACATTCTCTACTTGGAGTAAGGTTCTTAGTGGGGTCCCCCAGGGCTCAGTATTGGGTCCACTTTTATTTAATTTGTTCATTAATGACTTAGGGGAGGGTGTTGTAAGTAATGTATCAGTGTTTGCAGATGACACAAAATTATCCAGCCCAATTAATTCCATCCAGGATGTGGCATCCTTGCAACATGATCTTGACAAACTGGCAATCTGGGCAGCTAAGTGGCAAATGAGATTCAATGTTGATAAATGTAAAGTCATGCACCTGGGATGTAAAAATATCCAAGCCACTTATACCCTTAATGGGACTGCACTAGGCAAATCCATTATGGAAAAGGACCTTGGAGTCCTTGTAGATGATAAACTTGGCTGTAGCAAGCAATGCCAGTCAGCAGCATCAAGGGCAAATAAGGTCTTGAGCTGTATTAAAAGGGGCATAGAGTCAAGGGAGGAGGGGGTCATTCTTCCACTGTATAGAGCACTTGTAAGGCCCCATCTAGAATATGCCGTACAGTTTTGGTCTCCATCACTCAAACAGGACATTATTGTATTAGAGAGGGTACAGAGAAGGGCAACTAAGCTGGTAAAAGGTATTGAAAATCTTAGCTATGAGGAAAGACTGGCCAAATTGGGGATGTTCACGCTGGAGAAGAGGCGCTTAAGGGGTGATATGATGACTATGTATAAATATATAAGGGGATCATATAATAATCTCTCTAATGCTTTATTTACCAGTAGGTCTTTCCAGCTGACACGAGGTCACCCATTCCGATTAGAAGAAAAGAGTTTCCGCCTTAATATTCGGAAGGGGTTTTTTACAGTGAGAGCTGTGAAGATGTGGAATTCTCTCCCTGAATCAGTTGTACAGGCTGATACATTAGATAGCTTTAAGAAGGGGTTGGATGGCTTTTTAGCAAGTAAGGGAATACAGGGTTATGGGAAATAGCTCATAGTCCAAGTTGATCCAGGGACTAGTCCGATTGCCATTTTGGAGTCAGGAAGGAATTTTTCCCTCTCTAAGGCAAATTGGAGAGGCTTCAGATGGGTTTTTTGCCTTCCTCTGGATCAACTGGCAGATAGGTAGTTAATAAAAAAAAAGGTTTTAGAAATCAGGGGAAAAGGTGATTGACAAAAAAAAAAGAAAAGGAACAAACACCAAAAAAAAGCAATTGAGAGAAGTCTTGTTATCTCAATGGAAGGGGTAAAGTAGAAGATTGTGTTTTAATATGTGAAGGTGATATACTGTAATGGAAAATGGTTTCTCAATTACAAGTATTGGCGGCAAACCTGGCAGATGTTTAAGTTTTAAAAAATGGAAGTTAAATATAAATATGATCTGGGACTCAGCCCCAGGTATGTCGGCAGGAGCAAATGATTATACAAAATACTTTAATCTGCTGTCAGAATTGTTGGCATCTCTTTAGTGCAGTGCTGGAAATGTTAAAGTGATAAAGGAAAGTGAAGAAGCACCTGATGTACTAAATACAACATTCACATACTCATAATATGCAGATGATGTAATGGTGTAGGGGAAGGTTTTCTTTTTTAAACAATCAGATTATACAGCAACATTTGTTTTTTGTTAATGTACATACTTCTGGGTACCTAGTACCTAGTTCTTCCATAAATGTCACAATTATCATTTAAAGAGTTAATAGCATTAGTCTACTAAAGGAACCACTTGGATGACTGGTGAAATGTTCCCATGAAGATTAGTCAGCAAGTCCAGTAGTTCTGGACTTATCACTACATAATATTGGCAAGCAATTATTCAAATCCAAAAGAGACAGTGAAATTAAAATCAGATACATAATTCCTCTCAACTGCAACTTTGGTGGTTTGGCTCTACAAAAATACTTTGATTATATGCAACGAAATGTTCTATATATACAGTTTGAAGCATGGATTCATCATATAGTTTTACATATTAAATCAAATTCTTTGCCATTATGGTAGAGATTCACTGGAGAAAGTTTTTTTTTTAGTTGCAAAGGACAAAACACAAGAATCATTTGGGTTTTGTGTTATACCAGTGGACCAACATTGAATCTGTGGTATCTTGTGATTTATAAATGGCCAGTACTGGAGTTGTGGTGTGAAGCAAGGTGGTGACAACTATTTCATCAAAAGAGTTGACTGACGCTATGTAATCAACTACAATGTGACTGCTGGGGCACCAAATTATCACACTCCTGCACTTATGTCCCTTCTGGGTTGGTAAAGATTAGTTTAACATATTGTCGGCCATTGATATTTGTCATGTGTCCAATTGTACCACCTGGATTCTGTATCATATAGGGTAGCAAAGGCTACTAATTATCTTCAATCAGTTCCCTGTTGGGACATAGTACTGAAGTTTCAGGAGGATACTATCACACTGACCATAGACACTTATTGACTGCCTAGTAAGACATTGGGGAGGGTGGCATTTCTATGAACTGTGACCTGACCGCTTGATTACATTATGTACAGTCATTTTCTTGGTTTGAAATTATATTTTATACGTTTTTCACTGTTAATGGTGTATTTATTATGGGAATTTTGGGAATTTGGGGATTGGTTACCCACAAGTCTCAGTAAAACCCATTATGGGCATGTATAGCATTTGGTTATATCAAAAGTCTGATTATGTTATGGGATCTGGATCTTTAAGTCTCATGTTTTAGTTTACATTAATATTTATGTTACTAGACAGGAAGAATTTTTGGAGTTTGAAGTAATAATCATGTTTTTTTTTGTCTAGAATCTGTCTAGTTTACTAAAAACTTTTCATTTGTAAAATAGCAGCAAAATACGTATTCTGAATGTTTTACTTATATAACAGTTTGTTGTAAAAAATGTTGAAAAAAACTAGAAAATAAAAATTGTGTAGCTAGAATCAATGAAATTAATTATTACTGACTCTCACCCCTTTTGTACATTTTGGGACTATTGGGGTTGTAGAGTGCAGTTTGTGGAAGATCTATTTTTTTCTAGAGACATATTAATGACCCTTAACTATAAAATTTGTTTGGGAGCCTTGGTTACAATGACAAAGTGGCTTATCACAACATTTTGAGATTAAGGGGTATAAAAGTGAAATATTGTTTATACACTGTTGCATATCAGTTGCAATTATGGAACTAGATATTGTAAATTCCACCTATCTTCAATTCAAACTTAAGATGACAATTTGGGCCTACAGTATAGTTTTTAAGGCTGAAATGTGGCTTTATTTTGATATTCCTCAATAGAAACTGGTCTGAAATTATTATTTTAGTACGACTGCAATAGTTTTGTAGAAATAAGCTGTGATAATGGTAATCATCATTATTACTACGATTGAACTTAAAATACCCCAATGGTTGATTTCTCAGAGCTAATGTCTTTGAGTCAAACAGTTGACTTTTTTGATATATTAAAGGAAAATATTTAAACTATACAAAACAGTAGACTATTGCTTAACACACTTTTTCATTCATGCCAAGGTCTCTGGTTACCTTTGAGAAGCATTTATCAGAGTGAATAATGACAATGAACTGAACTGTATCTTCTTTTTAAATGGACACATCACTGTTTTTTTATTTTCTTTTTCTTAGGTGAGCATTTTTCAAACCATTAAATACCCTCTATTGTCTCTAAAACAGCAAACAAGGCAGCACATCAATATTATGTTGTTTTGAGAACCAATGATCCATCACAACATAAAATGAAATGGAGTGAAATTAAGATACGAAAAAGGATATAGGGCATGTAATAGATGACTGCAATGGAACACTAGAAATTGTATGTGTAAAATAAGTCCAGTCAATATATTAAATATACTTTTGATTCTTGTAAATGTTATGAGCAACATAATGGGTCTAGATAGGATTGGACAATATGGGATTCTGAAGACTAATTTGCTGCAGTCTCACTTGTTCCAAAATGGTATTTACATGTTTGCCATAATTCACTTTCTTCATGTTAAGGATACTTAAAAAGGAAACATTACAAAGAACATGCTTGGATTGCTATACTAAGAGAAGGAAAGGGAGTGAAACTTGGTGCCTGAATTCAATTGACTTTTTTTGTGTTATTCCCAGTGCAAAAAACATATTGAGAAATTATAATAATACCACTGGCATTTTTCCCACATTTGTTCTGGTGCAAAAAAAAACCCAATTTTTCATTGTGAAATTCTAGTGCATATTCAAAGAAAGATTTATTGATGACAAAAAAGTTACCAAAAAATGGAATTTGGTTGCAAAACTGTACCAGGCAAAAAAGTTTGCTTATCCCCTAAAATACTTTTTTTTTTTTTTTTACTAAAGATTGAACTGCCGTAAATAATCTTCCAATATGGTTATTTATAAACTTGCAGATGACAATGCCCGGACTTGCTCTTCCTTAAAAATTTCCCAATCAGAAATGTTTCCTAAAAAAGTAGATACAAAGTTGTTCATTAAAAACAAACAATCAAACAGTCCATCTGATCTTGTCATAATAGCTGGTGGAATAGGTGGTGGGGAAAGGGACAAAATTAATTTCCATGGGCACCTATAACATCCTATTTCACGAGGCTGCTATATGTGGTCCAGTGTGCCATTTAGCTGTGGCTATCACATTCCTATTGTTGCAAAAGGAAGAGTAGTCATGTTATTTTCTCCTGATCTAACTCATGCTTGAATCTGTGCATATAGTATAGAAGTGTTTACCTGAGGCTCATGGTCAGCTTGATTCTTGTGTGTTTTCAAAGTGACTAATGACCCTTCCAACAGGTTGAACAGATAATTAATTTATCCTCTTTTCCTCTAGAAACAGGAAGGTGAAACAATGGCAATTGGGCCTACTCAGTTTCAATGGATGTCTGAATTGGAACACTACTTCATATGTAATAAAAAAAGGGACCATTAAATGTTACCTGCTGATTGCTTATTAGACGGTACCTTTTATTACATAACTCCCTAAAACTTTGCATACTGTATTTCTGTGAAACAAGATTAAACTGTTTTTGTAACCTCTTCAATTTTGGACAGCTTTAAAGCCATACCTGCTTAAATTTATATGTTTTTAACACTGAGAAACTGGTGGCGAAAGACTGGGAACCTTGCAATCTTTGTTGTCTTCTAGTAAAATATGGGATTACAACTAGGGATGTAGCGAACTGTTCGCCGGCGAACTAGTTCGCGCGAACTTCGACTGTTCGCGTCCGCCGAATGTTAGTGAACGTCGCGCGACGTTCGCCAATTTGAGTTCGCTTTCGATTCGAATAAAAATCGTTCGACCATTCCACCATTCGATTCCTTCGACCGCTAAAATCGAATGATTTCCATTCGTTCGAACGATTGTAAGCATTCGATCGAATGAAAAGCATTTGATCGAATGGCTTCGATCGTTCGATTCGAACGAAAATCCTTCGATCGAACGATTAAAATCCTTTGATCGTTCGAATCGAACGATTTTGCGGGTGTTCAAAGTTCGCGAACTGTTCGCGAACTGTTCACGAACTGTTCGCGAACTGTTCGCATTTTTGCCGGTGTTCGCGAACACCAAAACGGCAGTTCGCTACATCCCTAATTACAACCACAGACAGACCTAAAATGCATTGTTATAGTACACAGTATGCAATAAATAATTTTTTTAATCTAGAATAAAAGAGGAATCTCTGACAAAGCTGCATTGGAATGTATTGCTTTCAGTAGCATTAAATGCTAGCGCTAGCTAGCATGCATTTCAGTGCAATACTAGCATTTTTAAAATATTCACCCAGAGGTGGAAGTTTTTCCAGATGGACTTCTACATAGAGCCATGGTCATTCTAAATATCTCTAAAAAATCTACATTAATGTCACAAGGGTATTTTCTGGTGGGGTCCTCCAGCACTTATTACCCTAATAAGCTCTTCTCCTAATGCTTCCCAAGCTTTGTGAAGCCTTGGAAAATAGTGTAGCAGTATGTTGAGTATTTTTGTTTTTTTATTTTCCGTCATCAGGGAAAACAATGTTACCTTTAAACAAATTGCTTGTCCTGAATGCTCAGACACTTGTAATTAAATTCAAGGCATCCTTTTCTAATGTTAATATTGGGACACGACATAGTAATTTATTGCTTATATATGCACTGACATTTGCTCTCTCTAAGTGCTTCATATTCTAGGTGTCATTTTCTGTTCATAGAGAAATAAATGTAACTTCTTTCTCAATCTGACCAATAAAAATGTATTTAATTTGCAGTTACCTTTTATTTCATAATATATGTACTGCCAATATGAAATGTAAACCACACAAGAAATAATATATATGTCATCTATCAGGCCAGATGGTTTAAACAATATTGATAAATGAGGCTGGGATTATCATGGATGTATGTCTATAGGGCTTAATATAGCCACAAAAATAACATTTGTAAAACAATGAACATTAGCTTATTCTTTTGCTGCCAGTATTAAGATTTATATTTACTTGTTTACCAATAATGATATGACCAATCCTTTAACTTGTTGACGTTGTCAGGTTAATAGTTAAGAGGGGTAATTTATTAATATCCTTGAATACAAAATCAAAATCATGCCCATCTGTGCTGATTCACGAAGCAGGGCATATTTGCACTCTGCATGTCTTGTCTCATCAAAAATCATCATTTTGGAGTGCAAGGACTTATGCATTTGGACACACATCCATGGGGCAGGGTGCATGTAACTTATTGTATCCCAAACCCAGAACAAACCCCAAGGTTCAGGCGTCAGCTCACACTTCCACCTATAGCAGCCGCTACGGGAGGAGCCCTGCACTACTCAAATGCCACCAGGTCTTAAACTGAGAGGACCAGGGAGAATGTTCTGGGCAAGCAAGGGAAACATAATGTATACAGGAGGAAATGGGGAACAGAGAGTGAATTTGTGGAACAGGCTGCGACAGTACCAATCAGACAGTGCAGCACAGAATCAGGAACCAGAAGTGTAACATGGTACAAAGTCAGGATCCCGAAGAGTGGTCAAACGGGTAAGGGTCAGTTCAGGCAGCGATACAGCAAGGTCAAAACAGGCAAAGGTCAGGAACAGATAATCAGACAAGAATCACACCCAGGAACTATCAGGAAATAGACCTACATTCGGCAATGAGTGGGGGTTAGACTAATGACTAATGCAGATCATCTGTGGCCAGATTGGCAACAGGTGAAATAGCCATAGCCATAGGAGTGAACTAGTGCTTTAGCTGTCTGTTCACATAAAGCAGTGGCATTGCAAACAGCACAGGAGCACTAGGTTCTCCCAGTTCAACTCCAGACAGATTATCACAGTGCAGAGAATGAAAAATATAGCAGCCTTTGCAGCTTGCAAAGTTATGTCTAACATAGGAATCGATGTCGGCCCCAACCCCTTTAACCCAGTAAATACTCAACCACAACATTTCTGGGTGAAAAGGCCGCAGCTTTATTATATAACCTTACTCAAGCTTAGGGTAAAAAATCTGCCAAACAGACCAACATTATTATAACAAATGAATAACAGTTTACAATAGCATATAATTAATTAACAGTACTCAAACCCGTTCTCCAGCCTAAGGCTAAGCCTCCATCACCTACTTCCTTGCCTACTGTGCCTCCTTGCCCCTAAGCTTAGCCCCAGGCCAATCTCACCTTAGCACTACAGCCCCCTTTTGGCTACCAAGTACTGCAGCCCCACTACGCCAAAGCTATGACATTATCTCCCAACCCTCCGGGTCAGGCAGGTGGGAGGGAAACACTGACTACCTGTGTAATCCCAGGTATGACTGGGTTCCTGCCCTTCTCCCCTCTATTTAACAACTAAGCCCTCCCCCCTTTTACCCTGCCTGTCACTGCACTACAATCCCCATAATGCCAAGCATGCAACCCCCACTGACTATCTTACTTGTCCCTCAGTCATGCCCCTTTCCTCTCCACCTGTCCCCCAGTCACTCCAAGGGTTTCTCTATATTCTTGGATATGGCAAGTTGGGATGAGCAAATTTTTACACCTGAAACATACTCACAAGTGGTGAAAAATTTTGTGAACTTAGATTTTAAATTCGCCATGTCTTTTTTTTCTCCATAAAAATGCAAGAAAAATACAAGAAAAGCCCATAGACACCAATGCATTCTGAGAGAGAAAATATATGGGAAAAAATGCTCATTGGTTCTAATGTGTTAGGTATGAGATAGAATCACAAACTGGAACAGATTTTATACATACTGTATAATTTCATATGTTCTCATATAATCTCTATTTTCAGTATCTATGTTTCCATTTTGTCTGATATAACCTTACTATATATATATATATATATCTATATATATATATATATATATATATATATATATATATATATATATATATATATATATAGAGTAAATTTATACTTACCGTAATTTACTTTTCCCTTAGTCCCTTCGGCAGCACGAGATTTATTTTGTCTCTCCTGCTATGTAGGACAAGTGAAAACAAAAACAGCCATAAGGGTTAACCTCAGCCCCTCCCATAAATAGGTGTCCCCCAATCACACCCTTCAGTGTTTTTTTGTTCAGTAACCACACAACATGCAATGCTTAATTTTTAATAGGGAGGGATATTTGCTGCCGAAGGGACTAAGGGAAAAGTAGATTACGGTAAGTATAAATTTACTCTTTCCCTTACGTCCCCTTCGGCAGCACAATGAGAATTAGCAAGTAATAAGGGTGGGATCCATTATAATGCCTTCTGAAGAATTTTTCTACCATAGGAAGCTTCCCTAGCGGCTGAGACGTCTACCCAGTAGTGTCGAATAAACGTATTCGGATTACTCCAGGTAGCAGATCTGCATATCTGATCCATAGAAACACCTGCTGCTTCTGCCCAAGATGTAGAGACTTTCCTGGTGGAGTGAGCTTTCACTTGCAGGGGTGTCTTAAGATTAGCTTTAATGTACGCCATCTGAATAGTTTCTTTTATCCAGCGACTTAGAGATGGTTTAGAAGCTTTTAAGCCTTTACTTTTCCCTGTAAAGCTAATAAACAGATTTTCAACCATAGACTTTAAGAATTCTTCCAATATCCAATAAGTGAAGTTGATCATTCACATCTTGAGTCTCGGGAAGATTAGGCAACACAATCTCTTGGTTGATATTGCAAAAAGAAGCAACCTTGGGTCTAAAGCTTGGCCACTCTATCCGTGCGAAAAGATAAATAAGGCTCCTTTACTGACAGAGATTGTAATTCCCCAATTCTTTTAGCTGAAGTAATTGCTATCAAGAATAAGGCCTTGAATGACAAACATTTCAAAGAACAGTGTTCAATAGGTTCATATGGACTCTCACATAACTTGTTGAGAACTAGAGGCAGATCCCAAGAAGGAGGTGGTTGAAGAATTCTAGGCCTAATTTTTGAAACCGCCTTTACAAACCTCTTCAATATAGGCAAGGATCCAAGGGAACAATTGAAAAATGCAGAAAGTGCGGATATTTGCACCTTGATAGTGTTGACTGCTAGGCCCTTATCAAACCCTTCTTGCAGGAATTTCAATATCACAGAAACCTTGGGTTTAGTTGGAATAATTCCTTTCTTACCACACCAACTCCTAAACAGCCTCCAAATTCTTGAATATGCTGTGTTAGTAGATTTCTTCCTGGACTGAACTAGGATGTTTACTACTTCTGGAGATAGTCCTTGAGACACTAGAAGGGACCTGTCAATCTCCAAGCTGTCATCTGTAGTCTTGGCAGGTCCTGACAGCAAATGGGTCCCTGGGTTAGAAGAGTCGGAAACTGGGGCAAGACCCAGAACTGCTTTCTGGACATTCTCATCAGAAGAGAAAACCAACTCCTCTTGGGCCAGAAGGGAGTCACTACAATGGCCTGTACTTGCTCTGTCCTGATCTTCAGCAGAACCTTCGGAATCATCGGTATGGGGGGAAATATGTACACTAGGCGAAATCCCCAACTGAAAGACATGGCATCTATGAAGTCTGGCCGCTCCCACCTGTTCAGAGAACAAAACTTTTGAACTTTGCGATTCTCCTTGGTCGCCATCAGATCTATAGATGGGGTCCCCCATCTTTGCGTGATCCTCGCAAATATCTGTTGATTCAGACTCCACTCCCCAGGATTCTTTTCCTGCTCAGATGATCTGCCAGATAATTTTCCTCCCCCTTTATATGTACCGCCATGATAAAGGGAACATTGTCTTCTGCCCAAGATAGGATCCTGAACACTTCTTGATTTAACCATTGGTTCCTGGTCCCTCCTTGCTTGTTTATATATGCTACTGTCGTTGAGTTGTCCGACAGGATTTTCAGATTCTTCCCCTTCAGATGATGTTGAAATTTCCAGATCGCATTGTACACTGCTCTCAGTTCCCTGAAATTTGAGGACATGGAGCTTTCCCAAAGATCCCATACTCCTTGTGCTGTTATCTTTTCGAAGTGGGCTCCCCAACCCGACTGAGAAGCATCCGTGGTCAATACTGCCCATTCGGTCTGTTGCAGAACTCGACCCCGCAACAGGTTCTTTTCCTGAAGCCACCATCTCAGATGAAGTCTTGTCTCTGGGCTGAGATAAATTTTGGTCTCTAAAGATGAAGTCTTGCAATCCCATTTCATTAATATCTCTGATTGGAGAGGTCTCATGTGAAACCGTGCCCAGGGTACTGCCTCTATGGATGAGGTCATAATGCCGAGTACCCTCATCAACTCTCTGATTGAGCAAAGGGGATTCTCCATTAACTGACGGATTGAAAGTAAAATTTTGCAGATTTTCTCTTGAGGTAAAAAGATCTTCATTACTGCCGAATCGATCTGAAGTCCCAGAAATTGAATTGATCTGGAAGGAACTAGGCATGACTTCTCCCAATTTATGATCCACCCCAATTTTTGGAGTAAAATAATGGTCCTGTTTAGATGTTTTTCCAGAAGGGAAGCCGACACTGATGTGATTAGCCAGTCGTCCAGGTAAGGTATTACTGAGATCCCATCCTCTCTTAAAACAGCCGCAATGGAGACCACAATCTTTGTGAACACTCGTGGCGCTGTTGTTATGCCAAACGGTAAGACTCTGAACTGATAATGGTGAAGAGTTCCCCTGATAACCACGGCAATTCTGAGATATTTTCTGTGGTCTTGATGCACCGGCACATGGAGGTAAGCATCTTTCAGGTCCAAAGAAACCATGTAGTCCCCTCTGTCTAGAATGTTTATCACTGACTTGATGGTTTCCATGCGGAAAGACTTTTTCTGGATAAACTGATTCACAAACCTTAGGTCTATCATAGTTCTGAAAGACCCGTTGGGTTTGGGCACCAAGAACACTCTGGAATACGTGCCCCGCTGAATTTCTGACAGAGGTACCTGTTCGAGGACCCTGGAGGAAACAAATTCTATAATCGCCCTTTCTAGAGCCAGCTGCTTCGTAAAAGAGACTGGAGGAGTAATGATGAATCTTTGGGGAGGTAGACGAAGAAATTCTATTACATAACCTTCTTCCACTATCTGACGTATCCAGATGTCTGCAATGATGTCTTCCCATTCCGGAAGAAAAAAGTTAATCTTCCTCCCGCCAACTTCTGGCGTCATAAGGAAGGGTTTCTTTTCTGGGGAATAGCCTTACCCCTTGCTCTTTCCCCCCTGGAAGACGTGAAACCTCTGTAAGGGCGAAAGGAGCTAGTCGGCTCTTTCCTATCATCCTTCTGAGAAGTATTCTCTCTTCTTGGAGACCTCCTTGAATGGAAGAAAGAGTTTCTATTGCGTCTAGAAAAATTTTCTTGTGGAAGACATTTGTTCTTTGTCCCTGATAGGGATTCCAGAAGTTTGTCTAATTCTGTACCAAACAGACGACCTGGCTCAAACTTCATAGCACAGAGGCTGTTCTTAGAGGCCACATCGGCTGGCCAAGACCTGAGCCACAAGGCTCTTCTGGCTGCCGTAGTCAAAGCCATGGATTTTGCTGCCAGCTTAATGCTTTCTGTAGATGCATCACACAAAAAATCGACTGCCAAACTAACTTTAGACAGAGATTCCATCAGTTCTTGTCTGTGAACTCTATTATTGAGGTCATCTGAAAACTGTTTAAGCCAGTGCTTAATCGATCTTGCCACCCCAGAGGCTGCTAAAGCAGGCTTGCATAAAGCTGCTCCGGTAGAATAAGATCTTTTCAAAACGCCTTCCATCTTGCGTTCCATAGGGTCTTTTAGACCTGAGCCATCCTCGACTGGTAACAGAGTTCTTTTTGACAGTCTTGCAACAGCTATGTCTACCTTTGGGGGTGCTTCCCAGGACTGCAATTCCTCCTCCTGAATAGGAAACAGAAGTTTCTGCCTTTTGGTTATAGAAGGAGCCTTCTCAGGATTCTTCCATTCCCTACTCATCAACTCCTTCATGATAGGATGGACGGGAAAAGTTTTCTTAGGCACAGCTAAGGATGATGACTGAGGTTCCTCAACCCCATCAAGGCAATCCATTGTCTGTCTGACTCTTTTAATCAATTTGGAAGTATCCTGAACCGGAAAAACTGCCAAAGCTTCTTCCTCCTCGGAAGACGAATCAATCTCTGAATCTTCCAGATAAATAGGATTACTCTGGGTAGCTAACTCTGTGGACACAGTAGTGTTTGGCTGAATTTGATCTAACATCTCTTGCATGGTAGATTTTATACAGGTTTTAATCCACTCAGACGATTCTTCTCCTGTGGAACCTTTTTGTGCCAAAAACAACATACAGTCCTTACAGAACCTTCTGTCATAGTCATCAGGTAAGGGAACATCACATGCCCTGCACTGTTGGTGCTTAGATTTCTTATGCCTTTTAGATGGTGGGGGATCATGGGTATCAGACATCTGGAGAGAGAGAAGAAGAAAAAAAAAAAAAAAATTCAGATTTGAACACATCAAACTTCGTATTGTTCCCAGCTGAATCCCCCATACCTTACAGCCTAACTAAGGAGGCTGCGACCTAGGCAGAGAACGCAAGTCGCCAAGCAGACCAAATGCGTCTATTTTTGCGCCTGAATTGGTGCGTAACTATTCGCAAGCCGTCTTTTTACCCTTCAGGCGTCCAGACGTCATCCACTTGCGACGCGCGCACCGCATAGCCGCGGTCGCCATCTTTGTTCAGGGCAGCCCTCGGCTACATAACAAAATGGACCTAAGAGGCTATCCTGCGCCTCCGGGTGAACTAAAACCCTCGGCTAGTCACCCTGCGGTCTTCAGATCCCCTAGGGATCTGGCACCTGGTCTTCATCTAACGCTCCCTGAAAGACAAGAAAAGAACATTAGAACACAATCACTTGCCTACACCAGGTAGGACAAAAAAACACTGAAGGGTGTGACTGGGGGACACCTATTTATGGGAGGGGCTGAGGTTAACCCTTATGGCTGTTTTTGTTTTCACTTGTCCTACATAGCAGGAGAGACAAAATAAATCTCATTGTGCTGCCGAAGGGGACGTAAAGGAAATATATATATATACAGTATATAGATCTTGCAGTGTGAGTATCTCATTTTGATAATTAAGAATAAATTAAATAGAATAGAATCTAATAGAAAATGACTATTCTAATTTGTTGCTTTTCATTTGAAAGGTGCTTTGCTATTGTTGGCTAGGAGATGATTTTGCAGGAGTAGCCAGTATTTATCTGTGTGATTGTGTGGTGCGAGAATGTTTATCTTTGCTTGAGTTGCTTGGCTATTGCAAATCCAGTTGAAATGATTCATAGGTCTGACAGATGTCTGGTACAGCTGGATGTGTCTTTGATTATCCCCAAAGTCTGGATAGCAGTGTCATTCAGCACAGGCTAAATTATCTGTGTATTGATTGCGGAGTCTTGTGTGACAGTACTGTAATAGCTAATTACTAAGCATACCTTTGGTACAGTACTTCATAATGTTGTGAAATATTTAGGAAGAAAAAAGAACTACAGTGGACGATGGTGTTACATTTCTGGTACATTCAGCGTATTGCTGTATCTCAGAGAAAGATTTCTATCTGCCGGGAAACACAGGACTGGAAAAGAAAGAGAAAACATTTACCCAACTGCCATCCCTGTCTTCTCAGATGTATTGAGTAAAAACTGACTACTTTTAAGCACTACTTTCCTGCAAGATAATTTATATGGTGTTTTTTTTTCAGCATTTGACATCGCTTGCAATCAAAATATCAGTATCTGATGTAAAATTTCTAACTGACAAACATCAATAGAGAAAACCTGATTAATGTAAAAAGCTACACACTCTGTTCAGGTAATTGTTTTTTTCTTCTTTAAACCCCCAAAAGGTAAGAGGAATAAATAAAGAGGAAATAAAATGTGAAGCTCCCTGACAGTGATGGATTATGGATGGTGGAACAAGCTATTAACAGGGAAAGGATGCAAGTGCAATATTCTCAGTAAGGCATGATAAACAGCTATTTATTAGCCAGGGATATAAAGTGAAAGGGCATTCTGTGATAACCTTTTTTGTGATGCACAAATGCATATGAAGAATCTCCCTCTTAAAATTTGCCGGAGAAAGGTAGAATATGGATACTCTTTCTTCCATTCAATGGTAAATTATCACTCTTTTGACAAACAATGTTTGCACAGAACAGATAGATAGAGAGTAGAGGGTACAAAATTCCATTCTGACTTTTAGTGAGGGTGATGAGTTCCCAGGAGAACAGACAAAGCAGAGCAGGAACAGCTTTTCACACAAAGAATACAGTAATTTGCCACATCCTGTCCAACCTACGTTTGAATGTCACTCCTGTCTTAATTACTAGACTAACAAAGCTATTCTGTGTTACACAGCAATTTCTCTTTTCCTTAGATGCAGGGGAGAATCACTTGAGTTATTTTACAAGGGTGATAGGTAATGTGCAGAGCTGGGGGCAGCGGAAAAGCTCTGCTGGGGAAGTTTTGGTTTTAGCACTAACTTTGTACAACTGATATAAAACAGAAGAGCAGTGTGTGTAACAGTAAGCATATATGTTCTGCCCACCCCCACCACCACCATACAAAAAGGCATTAAGGCATGTTATGATTTATTATCTTAAATTGTAACACCATGCTGTAGATTTAGAAAAATGATGACAGTTTGTATAGCAAACTGAAAGGAAAATAAGGCCTGGATATCCGTGCGGCTGTGAGGAGGGTCTTCATCACTAGATAAGTCTACAGCAGGGTTAAGATGTAAAAAGATTTGGGGAGCAACACAAGCATGAAAAATGTTCCTGGGTGGTGCCAAATAAGGGTTGTGATTGACTACTGGTAGGACTGTCAGCCTACAGGAGCCTCTGTCTGGCAGTACACCTGTTTTTTATTCAACCAAAACTTGCCTCCAAGCCTGGAATTCAAAAATAAGCACCTGCTCTGAGGCCACTGAGAGCAGCATCCAAGGGGTTGTGGAGCAACATGTTGCTCACAAGCTACTGGTTGGGGATATGCCAGTGGGTTTGATGTTTTAGCAAATGGAATGAGAAGAGGGATTTGGTTAGGAAAGCACTGGCAGGAAGTTTGATGCCAGTATCCAGTTGGTGGCCACACCTGCCTATGCTAATGTTATTGGAAGGTGGCTTGCTGTTTTAGTTTGAAATTTTGTAAGTTGTCAGAAAATGTGACATTGAGGGCTGACATACAATATATCTCAAATAGCTTATATAAGATTGCGGGGGTGTATTTGATAGGTAAACGTCCTCCCGCTATCATCCCAATCAGTGAAAGTTTTATTTGGCAGGTTCCTAGTCAGTATGCTGTATGTTGTGGTCATGGATGGAGGCCGGTGGCTTAGATATGCCACTCATTTCATACCCTGGTATGCCCTATAGCATAAAAAGCACACTGTTTTATCTGGGCATATAATTTGTATAAATTTCTACTTTTTAATTTTACTTTGGACTGTTGGTGGAATTCTTCAGAGTGCCAGTCTATTTACAATATTCCACGGGTTTGGGCCGTGGCATCTATATTATATAGCCAAATCAAAGGTCTTCAAAATAAATAGCTGTGGCCGCAGAATTACATAGGGGTATATTTATCAAAGAGTAAAGTTCCACCACTAGAGTGAAATTATGGGAAATCTATGGGATTTTTATAGCCGTATTTATCAAAGGGTGAACTTTCACTTTCACCCATTGATAAATATGCCTTTCAAAATCCCATAGAAATGAATTGAGAGCTGCGGAATTTCACTCTAGTGGCGGAACTTCACTCTTTGATAAATTTACCAAATACTCTGTTTGCCCTCAGTTATGCTTACACCTTCATCCTAATTCTGGGCTACACTCACACTTGTTCCCCTGGAGATGATATAGCTTTTAGTACATGACTGAGCCTGAAGGTGTGGAGTGGTGATACATTAACCTACACTGTACTTCGAGAAACACGCACACAGCTTCACACAGGCATCAGGAACATGACAGTCCTTAAGGATCCCAATCTGAAAGAGTACCTCATACATCAACTCAAGCTACTAGTCATATTATCACAGCAATCCTTCTGGGACTGCTGTCTGTAAATCCTTGCAAATTTTATCTTTATGATGGGGCTTGCTGTTATTTGATGTTGCATACATCATAATATGGGTAAGGCCAGTTTATTGGTTCTTTCTTGACTGTGCGGCAAGACCATAATGGACCATGAGTTTCTACCTAAAACTTTTGAGTGGTAACTTATAATTGTATAAGCACAAGTTGGTTCCATGTGAAGGAGCACACACTTGTGGCCTAAGGCACCATTTATTTACCATTTATACAAAATACATGTGCTCTATATGTCTATGTATTTGTACCCTGCTCCTGTATTTGGTGCAAAGTGCACTGTGCAGTGCAAATGAGCCATGTACTTGAGAAGGTGGTAAGTACAGGGCATCAGATTCTCATTGCTTTTACAGGAGCTCCTTCACTCATACAATATAAGGGGTATGCTTGTTAGTGCTCAGGTTCTGCCTACAAACAGCCCTTTAAAAGCTATAACTCACTTTGCTAATGAACCTTAAAAGTGCTACCAATTAAAACTTTTATTGGCTATTCATGTTGCTAACTATTATTGTGTTTGATCACAAAATATAAATATATATATATATATATATATATATATATATATATATATATATATATACCTTTGTGGATCTGTAATGAATCACTGTTCAATGCTATTTAAAGGCCTTAATGAAATATTGCTGTCTCTATCATTTTTTCAAATATTTCTAGTACTGTGTATCCTATAATCTTAGCTTTTAAATGGAAAAATCTGCAAATATATCATTAGGTCCTTGGGTCTTAAGCTTGAGGAAGGTGTAAATTGTCTCCATAAAAACATTCAGGTACTAAAAGTTTCCTAAACACAAAATATATTTGGCTTATAGACCTAATGAAGGAGTGTTGCTCTCCCTCTCTGATAAATTTAAAAATAACACCAGTCAGAAGCAGTCTGTTAATTATGACCTATCAGTATAAAAGATGATGTTCCTGAAAAGGGACTGGTGTAAGGGCAAGGGCACACTGTGACACCGGACAAGTTGGAGTGTTTTTGTTTCCCCTTCCTCCAGTCTGTGGTCAGGGGACAAAATCTTTAGAATTACCTGGGTAGGTGCAATTTTTTAACAGGCATTCACCATTTAAAAAAACAGCTGTAGGGACCAATACAGTTAAATGTGCCTCTATGGCTTTAACTCCCTACACTTCCTGATCTCCCTAGTTGCTTGGCAGATTCCCATGTAGCTAGAGGTAATTTGCATAGCTGTGCTATTGGCCAGGAGGCGCTGTGACCACGTCCTGTCACACTCTTGTATAGTGAGTGTGAAGGGGTGGATCTTCCTCTTTGGCTGCTGATCCCGCTGGGTGTGCCCAGGGGAGCCTGGGTACAGCAAGGCCCATAAAAGCCATGTGCTTAGAGGGACCAGGTCCTCTAGTGTCTAAGTCGGAGAAGCAGGGACCCCTTGAATGAGGCTAGATAGGGGCACAGCCTAATAGGGACTAGGTCTAGTGAGTTCCCTGATCCCCTGTTTGAGGATCCAGGTTACAGTGCTGAGATCATGAGGTGCCTCTATCCAGGTGGACGCTATTGCCTCAGGGAGTTCCACTGTGCTGTCTTTGGAGGAAATTCCCTGACATCTACCTTGGAAGCTCTGTGTGAGCAGGTGTGCCTGTATATACTGCCAGTGCCTTTATAATGATGTTAGTGAACCTGTGGATCATTTGCCGGACAAATAAAAGTTATTTTGTTATACTGCAAGAACCTCCTGGTGCCCATTATTCTTATTGTTGTTGCACAGTAGCCTAGAGAGTTGTCACTACACCATTCCTGAAATCTTCCATTTAGCAAAGGCCCTAACCCATGCTCTAAGCACTAGCTGGACATTAACCCCTTTTTGGTCTGCTTAGCCAAGTTAGCGTTACACAGCATTTAGCATACCCACCTGCCCCTCATGATTACAGGACTCCAAATCAGATGCCGAGCTGCATTCATGGGGGGAAACATGTCTCTATGCTCCATTTTGGAATACAGAGAACTACTGCCAACAAACCCCAAAAGATATTTCAAAAAGATTGCAGTCAGATGTCCATAAATACAAATAAATAATTGTCCATAATGGTGCATATTAAGATGGCTACAAAGCATTCTATTTTGTACATATCCTAATATTTAATTACAAGCAGAAGCAGCCTCCTCCTAATTCTGTCTGGGGTGAGAAGGCTTTCTTTCTGAGCAAAGATTCCTTTTAATGCTGATATTTAATTTAATTTGTCATTGATGCTTCTGGTGAAACCTTGCTTCATTGGAGTTTCCATAGCTAAGCACTAATGTGTTAGAGGAAAGCTTCCCCTTCTATCTCAGGAGGCCCATTAACCAGACAGACTGCCATTTGCTAAAAGTTGCAAATACTATGCAAACCTTGCCATATTTCCCGACGATGTAAACAATCTTCACAGAATTTGTAGCATTCATTTTAAAACTTCTTTTGATTGCTCTGGGTCCTGTAAAAGAAAGTGAATCGTAAACATGCTTATTTCTCCACAATGAAAACGCAGCACAACACATCACATTTCTAAGTAAGCAGCCACCAAAGACCTTTAAATAACTCAACTTCCTGCCATGGTTTATTACCCCTTGCCCGTTTTATGGCATTATCTAGTGTAGAAATGCAAAGAGATTTGTAAAACACTATAGCATTTAAGTCATTACATTTTATAGCTAATTTCTAATGTGGCTTGATTTTTTTATGAGTGAAAGAAAACGGAATCCCATTTGCATTAGTGACAGAAAGAGGAGAAATGTAACACCTGCCACTACCTGCAGTGAAAATTAAATATTACCTACTTGGGTGGAAAGGTTTCTCTTTTCTCTTCTCAGATTTCTCTATTAATTTTTTTTTTCTAATTTCCATTTATTTGGAGCAGAGTTTGGGGGGGGGGGGCGATAATAGAATGTATGAGAGTGATATTCATAATAAATATTTTTTGCAAACAAGACAGTAAAATGAAATGTGATATGCAACACGGCTGTGTTTTTCTGTGCATACATTATAACAAACAGTGCCATATGCTTATAAACAGTAGAAAATTAGTGGCAGTGGATTAGCCAAATTTGCTGTTAAATAGTATAGGAAGTGACACATTACATAGCCAGCTACAATTAACACATTGATGCCATTTTGCTTGGCTCCTTGCAGTGATAATGCTGTTGTCAAATGTGTTTAGTGCACCAAATCTCCTGGAGCCTTCAGCTAGGCAGCTAGCTTTTGACAGATTGAAGGTTCAGTGATAGGCTATCATGACAGATGGAAACTGGCACCACTGTTCAGCTTTTGCCTATCACAAGGGACCTGCCCCCTCCCTCCCTTATTCTTCAGGGCAGAGCTCTGCAACCTTCCCCCTTCTGATGAAAGCAGGGGATGGCATTGTTAAATAGTGCATCTGTGTGAGTTAAGGCTACTTTGATGAAAGCATAAGGTAGACACGCTCTGAAGAAAAAGACAGCCTTTGCACTAAATGCATTTTACATTGGATTGTAAAGGACCCCAGGGAGCAAGGATACAATGTTGGTTAAATTCAGACAAAGGAAAAGGAAACTATTAGCTATCATCTCAACACAAATATGTTTCTAACAATTACACCATGGATTTGTTTAACTGAAAAGCTTACAACATCCTTATTCTGTACCCAATTCCACATTAAAATATGCTCTCTGTTTTATTCCGTCTGGCACATAATACACTGGAAAATCTCAAGGTCAGTGTTGTTATTGCAAGGGCATTATAAAGTGTTTGGAAGGATTAAAAAGGGGGTTAGAACAAAAAAATAAATTATTTTCTTTTATGGTCAAATTATGATCTCAGGTTATGAGGATAGTTTGAAAAGTGTTAAATTACAATGATTCTTTTTCAGACAGAAAAATATCCTTACCAATAACATTGTTTTCCAGCCCTGACAAATTGCTACTAAATTTTTTTTCTGAAGCTGGTGTTTGAATTGTATATGGAGCAGCTTTCTCAATCCCATTTGAGGTATGATAATCAGCTCATTGGCTGGTGAAGTGCTTTTCCCTAAGGTTCTTTTGTGTGCAAACTCTTCACACTCAATTGACATGTGGACATCATAAAGCTGATGAAATGCAATTGTAATGAACATGAGAGAGAGGCATCTGTAATGCTGTAAACGAAGGGCCCTTTTCTCTGAACATGCTAATTCAGAAAATCTGCTCTCAACTTGTACTCCCTCTGGATTCCAAATGGACGCGAATCACCATGAATGCATATTCAAGCAGTGCATTAGTCTCAGAAGAAAGTGAAATTCCAGCCTGCACAGACCAATTCCTATTTCAAGACATATTATTTTGCATCAAATGTGGTAATGATCTGACAGTTCATTTGTGAGAAGAATCCTGCAAGGTTTAATGCATGGACAGACGCAGGTGTGCATTGAACATTGTCAAGATCTCCTAGACAGAATAAGATCCTTTTTGGTATTATACTAGTTTAGTAGCATGCTGGTAGACGAATGGTCAGCTACCCGTAGGAAAATAATTTGGTCACATATAAAACATATTGCAATACAAGCTCATTAGATGCATCCAAGTTATAATTGAAATGACATATAACCTTTCACATTTCTTATCTGACCTTCAGATTCTTATAAATCAAAAATAGATGTAAACACTGTCATTTTAAAATTATTGAAATATGTTTTCACTAAGTTATGAAACAACTAAAAAAAATGCTCTTTGTATTTATAATAAACCTTTTGAAGACATAACCATATGGCATATTGTAAAAACAAAAATATCTCATAAACAAAAAGCCCAACTCATGCAAATCACACACAAAAAATGTATGAATGTAGTGAATCTTTGTTTCCGTTTATTTATTATATATTGAAGATATATATATATATATATATATATATATTTTTTTTTTTCAACCTAATTCCCAAACCCGAATCTCTGAATTTAAAAAGGTGTGAGAAAAAATTGCAACAAAATTGGCAATTGAATTGAGCAACTCTTTTCAATTTGATGCTCGAATCGTGCGACTTTTTCGATTTGATGCCCTAAAACTTGACTTTTTCGGATTATCGAATGAAAACCAGCCTGAAACTCTCAACAATCATTTAGGCAAAAAATATGTTCCAATGGTTAAAGGGACAATCTGTTATTGGCTTTTACATGATTTCGAGTAGCTGGAGTATTTTCAGATTTGAATTGTTAACAGCTTTTTTCTCTAAAAATTCTATTTTTTCCTCTTTAAAACACAATCACAGAACATTGAGTTTTAATAAATAGGCCCCATAATGTAATCCTTGATGCTATATACAGTATATAAATATTGGAATGCACAGTGATTGAGAATAAATATATGTTTTTCACAATATGGAGTGCAGCTCCATCTACATCTTGGAGTGCCAACACACAGCTAATATATAGTGAATAAAGTACCCCCTGTTGTAAAATATAAAGAAATTTTAAGGCACAGAGGAGTTCCATGACCATAGGACACTCATGTATAAATTAAGGTGAAATTACTTATTTATGGTTATCAATGTTTTGGTCCCTGCAAAAGGATCTTTCTCAGGACAGTAAATACATATTCACCCAAATCTCATCTTAAATTAACTATACGGTGTGCATTCAGGGATATCTAGGAGAGAATATGTCCATTCTCCTTAATACTCACTCGAACTGACTTTTAGGGTGAACCATCCCCTGTCCCACTGCAACTGCTCCATGCCCCCAGGAGGGGCCCCCACAATTTGGAAATATTAAAGATGTCCATCCCAAACTGTTTGTTTCATAAAAAACAACAAGTTCAACAACTTTCCAATATTTCAATGAGTTATTTGTAATTGTGATTCTAAACCATTTCCTATTATACATTATTTACAAATGTTTCATAATTTTAAAGTAATAATACAATGTAATAAATCCCTTTTTATAGTATAGAAACTTTGTATGAGTAACTAGCTCTCCTCCAGACTAAACTATGACTTGCATATTCTCTGATTAACAGATCTAAGAAGAAAGAGAATCACAGAAGCATGGAAAGCATGGGGTCTTGGCTGGAGGAAGTGAAGTTTAACAAGAGTAAGGGTTGTAGTGAAAAAACCATACAAAGTTGCAATGCAGAAAGTGGTTTATTTATTAGAATAGAACTTAAGTTGTAACATTTCACTGATGCACAACCACTTCAAAATATTTGCTGCAGTCACTAGTAAAACAGTATTTTACAAGAATCAAATGAATTTGTTAGCTTTCTTTCAAAACTAATAGTTTTTTGCATGTTGCCATTATAGAAAAAGTAAAAAAAATGGGTGGTAAAATTATTTTGAAGCAGGCGAAGAAATAAATATTGGTTCAAATGGAATTGCAACCTATAGAAGATCAATGTACAAATGAAGAAGGCTCAGATGAAGCATGTTTCAACTGTTTGCCCCATATACACCCATAAAAATACTTGCTATGAGGTGTTTACATAAAGACATGGGAAAGGGGATTGTATTCTGGAATGGTTAGACTTCTGAAATCTTACAGTCTTTGTAGAACCACTGAAGCTTGAAATATGGGAAGTCTTCCCTAATGTGGCAAAGAGTTTTAGAGGCAGGGTTCTTCCCTTTAGTTTTATGGCACATAACTATTAGGATAGACATTCAAAGCATCACATGTTCCCATAAACAACAATTGGTACATACATCACAGAGGTGGGGGAAATTCTCACATTTGGACCTCATGGTGGTGGAAAGCTGCAATAATAAGTTTACACATAAAGTTATGAACAACTGTATATCAGTATAAGAATAGAAGACACTGCATAAAGCTGTAGCAGCTTTATTCAGTATAATATCATAGATGACATATTCACAACAGACCATGGGCATAATACTGCCCAGCACTTAATATAATGTTTCTCCCACACTCTAAAATGAATATATAGGTTTGTAGGGTGGGTGAATGATATGTTAAGACAGACCCACCACCTCTCACACTGCAGGGACTAAGCTTGCCTTGATTTATCATGCAGTTGCTACTGCCAATGGCCAATGGAATGGGGACAAAATATTTAGAAGCTGATCAATGGGTACCCAGCAATATATTGCAGCTAGGCAACTCTCCCAACCAATTGCTTGTAAAGGGAAAACTAATCAGCTGTCTTAGAGTTATATTTGGCTTTTTTATCAGAGTATTAGAAGCAACATAATCGGGGGAATGTAATAAAAATCGCTAACGGAAAAACTATTCGCAATGCGAAAAGTTATGCCTTTACGCAAACAAATTTTGCTTTGTGCGAATTTAATATAGCTGTTGCGAGCCCGGAAACTGTTTAGCGACCACTTCCGACAGTGAAAGACCGTTTGCGAATCTTATAGTTTGCGCCAATGCGCAGTCAATGTAATAAAACTTCTTACTGAAAAAGTCGTTATGTTTGCTCTAAAAGATTACGACACCTTCAAGCACTTCTTATGAGTGCGCAATCAAAATTCGCAATGCGCAATTAAAATTCGCAATGCAATAACAGTTTAAGGAACAATATTACATTGCGAGATGCGGATTTTTAGTATTATTGGTGCGAATTGTTTTGCTCTTTGCGACTTTTATTACATTCCCCTGAATGATTAAACACTTGGGCAGATGGCTAGTGATATGCTGTGGAAGTGCCCAGCACTTCAGATCTTCAGATCTTGGTCTGCCATGTTATTCTATAATCACTCTGCTCCTGACACTGATCTTTTTACACTGTTCCTTATCTTCTCAAGTTTACTAAAAATTAAATGATATGGATAAATATGTTCCTCCAAGTAATATACAGGAAGAAGTAGGGATGGGTTTATCAGTGTTTCATCAATAGTCATAATTTTAAACAACGCTTATCTGAGATACTTTGTTAATTAAAGGAGATATTTGGCATAACTAAAAATGCTCAGATCTTGTAGGCAGAGGCATATTTACCCTATAGGCAAAGAGTATTTTCTGAAGATCTTTTGCTACATTACAAATGAGAGGGGATAAGGGGGATATACAGAGGTATCGGTATGTTGTGAATGGGGAAGCAGAGAAGGAGAAGAATAAGGGTTGAAAGAAGAGAAAAATAAATAGACTAAATGAAAAGGATAGAATGAGCCAAAGACTTGTCATAATCACATTTTCTAATGAATGAATATGGAATTTTAAATAAGTTGGTACAACATACCAATGGTTTGCTAAAACATGTTTAAACATGAACCCTTTGCCTGCTAAGCACATATGCTGTATGGCAGGGCAGGGCTCAATCTACTAAGAATGTGCTATGTATGCAGATAATGTACATCTGCAGATCAGCCTTTTTTTCTCTGCATCGGCGGCTTCTGCCAGCTCCACAGAGTCTGGAGGCATGACCCTCCTGGGAAACAAGGCTGGGAGGCTGTAATGTTGGTTCTGCAACACAAACATTGCAGGGCCGCCAGCAGCCCATCTGCAGAACAATGGCAAGATAACCAGATAACAGCTCCCTGGTAGATATAAGAATAGTAAAAATCCATGTTCCACTGTGACTCCTTCAGTTACACTGAGTATGAGAAACAATAGCCTGTCAGAAAGCAGTTTGATAGTACAGGTATGGGATCTGTTATCTGGAAACCCATTATCCAGAAAGCTCTGAATTACGGAAAAGTTGTCTCCCATAGACTCCATTTTATTCAAATAATCCAAATGTTTAAAAATTATTTCTCTTTTTTTTCTGTAATAATTAAACAGTAGCTTGTACTTGATCGAAAATAAGATTTAATTAATCCTTATGGAAGCAAAAACAGCATATTGGGTTTATTTAATGTTTATATGATTTTCTAGTAGATTTAAGGTATGAAGATCCAAATTATGGAAAGATCCATCATCCAGAAAAACCCCAGATCCCGCGCATTCTGGATAATAGGTCCCATACCTGTACAGCACCGGCTCTTTCTGAAAGCACACGACAAGGCAATGAGATGGCTGCCTACACACCAACATTACAACTACAAAAAATACACTTGTTTGGTTAGGAATGAACATAATAGAGTGAAATATTTGCAGTGTAAATGGTGTAATTCATAAATAGAAACTACACCATAAAAATCATGGCATAATCCTTTTAAGCAACACAAGCATTCACCATTGCACACAAAGAAGTTAATTTATATTTTTCTGATTACACAGTAATGATGTCAAAACATATGTTTTGTTTCCGATTGCTTAGCGGGGAAAAAACATTATGAAAATAGATTGTCATATATTAACAAGAATCAACATTGGAAACACTTAGTACATTTTAATGAGTTCTCTTGCAGTTAGACTGATCCAAACAAGACCTTAGAAAGGGCAAGATTTCAGTATTTACATGCAATGACATCAATTAAACCATGTCCAGTTTATTGCAATATGCAAGCCACAGATCAGAAAAGGAGAGCTGCTTATTAATTTGGCTAATAGACATGACTTTGCTGAAGAACTTTAAACTTGCACTCTTTGAACATCCTGATAATTAGGCAGTTATAAATGATAATAGGGATTTTGAGAAACAGACACAACAAATTGTTCCTTTTTATTTTGTTATTAGTTAAAAGTATCTTATTTAAATCAGGTTTGAAGGATTTAGGGTAAGTTAGAAAAGGCATGTATCCTGCCAAGTCTCACAGGGACTATGAAAATATGCTATAAATATACAGTTAAAAAGTATGATAAAGTTCCGTGGCTAGCAATATTTCTAATCAAAATATCTAATATTTAGTGCAAGCTTTGCCCCACTGGCTGTTGATAAACAACTGCAATATATAACATACGCCAAACAGCCTATGGCTCCTAGGATGCAAGTCAACAACTTCAATTATTGTATTTTAATTTGCCTTCTCTTGTCTCATTCAGGCATTGTTTTTTGGTTCAGGAAATAGCATAGCAAGGTTTTCAGCTTTTTGCTGGGATCTTCTGACAGGTGCATGAGGAGTTAACGCCTATCTGGACCAGGTTTTAACTACACTACTTGGTGTTTGCGATAGCAGGGAAGAGTACCTAAATCGGCTTGAAAGTGAGTGCCCAAAAACCCCTTTGCATTACTCTGCTTTTCAGAAAAAGATATAACTATATAAGTATGTTTAATGACTTCAAGATTGCCAAGACCATAGATCATGTTTGATACTGTCATTAATTCCATTCTAATGCTTCCTCATTTCCCTTAGTATCCAAAATTAAACAACTTGCAGGTTAATTTCTTTGTAAATTATTAATTTGTCTCTTATGCTAACAAACCTTTTCTCCAGTTATATAAGTATATAGGTGCCTCAAGGTTCTATTCTTGGCATATCACTTTTCTCTCTCTGCACTCTATAATTGGGCAATCTCACCTTTTAATTTGGCTTTGAATATCATTGGTATACAGTACATATGATAATCAGGCTAATATCACTCAATGCCATACTACAGTAGCATCTTGGATGAATTCTTGCCATCTGAAATTAAGTAGGTCTCGGACCAATATAATCATATTTCAAATAAACCCTTTTCCCTACATTTAATATTTCAGTCAACAACATCACCCTATATCTAGTTTGCCAAAGCCGGTGCCTATGTGTCAATTTAGCCAGCACTGGATGCCTGATCAGGGCATGCCTCTTCTTTCTAAGAAACATCACAAAAATAAGTCCTCTGTCCTTCTGCTGTGAAAACATTGATTTAAGACATTGTTGTTTCCCAGATAGCAAACTGCACCATGTCACTACCTTTATCTTTTCTGCTGAAATCAAATATTATCTATATTATACACCAGTGCCATCCAACTTCGGTGGTACAGAGGGCTGGTGTGGGCTAATAAAGGAAGCCAGGGTTGAGCACTCCCTGTTTTTAACTACACCCATGTTATCTCAAGAACTTTTAATACCAGGTAGACTTTTATGTGGGGAGCCACACAAGGGGGGTAGTGGGCCAGATGCGGCCTGCAAGTCGCGAGTTGGACAGCCCTGCTATACACTATAATCCATTTTACTATTGGCTCACATCATATTAAGCCCTTTTCATTGCTTCACTATTAAAGTGCTTCTCTGTGGCACGTTAACTATAAAAATCTTAGCCTGCATTCCTCTGTTCCTCTCAATATATCTACGCTCTTAAACCAATACATAATCTCCCAGTCCCTGCGCACAACTTAAGACAATCTACTGACAAGAGCTGAGTTGTGAATCAGGGAAGCTCACACACTACTACAAGATCATCCTTTGATCATAAAAACAGAATGCGCAACTGTGCCTTTACTTGGAAAGCCATCAAAAGGACGAGGAAGAGCAAAAGTCAAGTGCCAAAGAACAACAGGCAAATTCAAGCAAAGCACTCTCCGCTCCACAAGCAGATGTCTTAACCATTGCATTACAGAGAGAAAGAGAGAGAGACATCATTGCTTTGCCATACCCTGAGTATAATTTCATGATGAATGTAAGGTAATACCGTAGCATGACCAAAATGCTACCAAAAAGGAGAAAATTACCAAGCATAGATGGCTAGGCATCACACAAAGAGAGCAGCCAGGCCTTGAGCTAGTTACCAAGGGCAGTGGTTTGTGCAGCACCTGGATTGGTACCGAAAGTAGGATTCAAACTCATAGAAACTGATTTGAAGACTATGGTCTGTACAGAGCTTAGTAAAACTTTTGGAAAGCTTTTTACCAACGACTTTGCACAGCAGCTGGAGGTCCCAATGTGCGATTCAATCCCAGGGCTCTGCACATTATTTGCAAACGCTATAACCATTATGCCACAGGTGGGACCAGTCATTGATAGGAAGTGCTAAGTTGAAATCGGAGTATGTGCTCTTGATCATAAGCACAGAATGAGGCTAAAGTTGACCATATACTGACTTAAAGGGGTTGTTCACCTTTGAGATAACTTTTAGTATGATGTAGAGAGGGATATTCTGAGAAAATTTGCAATTGGTTTTTATTTTTTATTATGTGTGGTTTTTGAGTTGTTTTTTATTCAGCAGCTCTTCAGTTTGCCATTTCATCAATCTGGTTGCTAGGGTCCAAAATACCCTAGCAACCATGCATTGATTTGAATAAGAGACTGAAATATGAATAGGAGTGGGCCTGAATATTAAGATAAGTAATAAAAATTAGCATTAACAATACATTTGTAGCCTTACAGAGCATTTGCTTTTAGAGCATTTGCTTTTTAGAAGGGGTCAGTGACATCCTGATTTGAAAGCTGCAAATAGTCAGGAGAAAAAGACAAATAACTATACAACTATTAAAAATAAATAATGTAAACTAATTGAAGTTGCTTACAATTGGCCCTTCTATAACATACTAAAAGTTTCTTTAAAGGTGAACCACCCTTTTAAAGGGAACCAGTCACCCTGAATTTATTTTACCCCACCAGAGGGGTGGGCTAATAGAGCCTGCACTCTGGTTGGGTTAAACAGTAGGTTTTTTTTTGAAAATATATTCTGTGTATAGTAAGAGACAATGGGTACTGGCACATTTAACACAGTGAGAGACAGTGGGTACTGGCACATAATACACAGTGGGAGACAGTGGGTACTGGCATATTATACACAGTGGGAGACAGTGGGTACTGGCACATTATATGTGGTGGGAGACAGTGGGTACTTGCACATAATACACAGTGGGAGACAGTGGGTACTGGTACATTATATATAGTGGAAGACAGTAGGTACTGGCACATTATATGTGGTGTGAGACAGTGAGTACTGGCATATTATACGCAGTGGGAGACAGTGGGTACTGGTACATTATACACAGTGGGAGACAGTAGGTACTGGCACATTATATGTGGTGGGAGACAATGGGTACTGACACATATACTCAGTGGGAGACAGTGAGTACTGGCACATTATATGTGGTGGGAGACAGTGGGTACTGGCACATTATACTCAGTGGGAGACAGTAGGTACTGGCACATTATATGTGGTGGGAGACAGTGGGTACTGGCACATATACTCATTGGGAGACACAATACTTGTTCAAGCTGGTGGAAAAGCTGCTGTATATAGTACCTGTGAGATGAAGGAAAGCTGCAAACATGCCCAGTTGGATGATCCAACTGCTTCATATCAGTCTCCCTTCTGCCTGTCTGTAAAGTCAGCTCTGTTTGGACAAGATACAAACCACATAGATCCAAACAGAGTGCAACTGATTTCTTCAGCATCTGGTTTTGGAGGCAGACCTTAGCTTTCAATCTGTGACTAAAGGAACAATGCAGTCAGCAATGGGGCAGGTTTTATTTTGTTTTATTTCTTTTTATTTTAGGGGTCAGACAGGTCTTGAGCTGTATTAAAAGGGACATATATTAGCGAGAGGAGGGGGTCATTCATCCACTGTATAGAGCACTGGTAAGGCCCCATCTAGAATATGTTGTACAGTTTTGGCCTCCAGCACTCAAACAGCACATTATTGAATTGGAGAGGGTACAGAAAAGGGCAAGTAAGCTGGTAAAAGGTATGAAAAATCTTAGCAATGAGGAAAGACTGGCCAAGAAGGGGTTGCTTAAGAGTTTAGTTTCTGGTGTCAGTATGGATGGCTTTTTAGCAAGTGAGGGAATACAGGGTTATGGAAGATAGCTCATAGTAGAAGTTGATCCAGGGATTAGTGTATTTGCCATCTTGTAGTCAGGAAAGAATTTTTCCCCTCTGAGGTAATTTTTTTGACATCCTCTGGATCAACTAGCAGTATAGAGTTAAAAGGTTGAACTTGATGGCCGTTTATCTTTTTTCAACCTAACTTACTATGTTACCAAAAGGCAGTGCTTTGCACAGCAGCTGGAAAGGTACAAGACAAAATTAAAACCCAGGGCTCTGCACACTATGGGCAAACGCTTATAACATTAAACCAGCTTTGCCAGATTTTGATAGGAAGCGCTAAGTTGAAATCAGAGTATGAGTGACCTAGAACATAAGTCAAAGGTACAACCTCCAGATTGTGTTGTTGATCATTAGAACAGAATGCACAGCTATGCCATAACTTAGGCAGTTATCAAAGGTGCATGCAAGAACATAATGCAACAACCAAAGGCCACCAGAAGCGATTCAAGCTTTAGGCCCTTTCCCGAGCCCTAGGTATCAGTTACTTATTAATGTAGCATGAAGGAAAGTAAACCAATAGGGACCTGCCATCCCAAAGCAGGAGGGAGCTTTACAGGACTAATCTTACAATGGAACGATCATCAGCAGGATTTAAATACAGGGCACTTTGGACAGAAGACAAGAACCACTGAACCACAGGCTCTATCTATGCATGCCAAAGGTCCCACTGTACCTTGACTTTACTAGGCAGTGCCCACACATCTTTCACCTAACATTCTCCCTGGAAAGCCAAGAAATGGGGGCTTTCTGGATGGACAACAGTTAAGATGTCTTAACTGTTGGACTGCATGTTTGCACTTTTATAGGTAAATTTGCTATTGTCTGTGTTCATTTCATTACTTGTATTTACATGTGCCATAACTGTGTTGTGTTAAGTTTTTCCACTTTCTAAACGTGTAAAATTAAATTGATAATTAATCCTTTTTGTAGTCTTCCCTATTGTCAGTTCTGTGTTCTCATTGTAACTTCTCAATTTTTCGACCTCTCTAAATAAACTTTGCATGTCACTTCATTTCACTTTCATTCTGCTAACATCCTGTGTCACAGTTGGGTGATCAGTTTGCTGCTTCATTAATTTGAATCAGTTGTGATTAACTTAGAGCTGTGTGCAGTATTCACCAACTTATCCTCTTTCTATTGAGTTCTCGGTAGGGGAGAGCATTTGCCAGGGTGATTCATTGCTAAGTGATTAATTTACAAGTGATGTAGGTGAGTTTAACAAGGAGTTCAACATGGAGATCCATTATAGGAAACCCTGAAATTTGTCTATTTTAAAGTTAATGGACTGTTTGAAATGTTAGAAGACATATTCATGTACATCTGAGGATCGTATTTACCTGCTGCAGCTTTACTCCTCTGAAGATACAGCAATACAGCAGCATTTCCTATTTTTACAGACTCAGAAGATGTCTCTCTAAACATCAGGCCCTGGCCCATACAAATTATTATTCATTTGAATTGTTCTGTCCTTTTGCCCAAAGTTTTTCATTCCTCTGTTTCTGATCTTATTCAGATTCCTACTCTTCCTTCTTGCCTTTGTTTTCTTGTGTCCTTCACAACATTCAATCTTTATGTAAAAAAAAAATCCACTGTCATCTATAATCTACTTTTCTTTAATTATTTAATCTTCTTGCACCAACAAAACCTTGGCTCTTACAAAATTATATTGCCATGATACTGGATTCTTTTTAATTCTGATGTACTGACATACCTGCAATTACCCTTGGTGATTGAAACTGCCACCACAAGGATTATCCTGCACAGCTATGGCCCTCTCATTTTCTCCACCAAATCACCTACTTTGAACTGCAGCAGTAGACGAACACCCCAATTTATAAGGATGGCTGCTTTTTGTATCCAGTTTTTACTAAAAATCTTTTTTAGTCTTTTTCTAAATTTAACAGTAACCCCTCCCATCTTTTCTGATCGTCGTTTGGTTATATTTTCCATACTCCTTTCACCAACTGCTCCTTCTTCTTCTGTCCTAACTTAAAATACACATGACATAGATTTGCAAGTCTTAGTTCACTCGCCAAGACTTAGTCCAATCTCTCCTCCTTAAAGCTGGCCATAGACGCAAAGATCTGATCGTATGAATCGAGGATTCGTATGATTTTCGGGAACGTGTGTGGAGAGTCCCGACATTTTTCGTCTGGCGGAGATCGGTCGTTTGGTCGATCGGACAGGTTAAAAGATTTCTGTGGGCTGCGGGTAATATCTCTGCACGCATTGCCAATCATACGATTTTCAGAGGGAGTCACTAGCTTTGGTTGGACATAACTTTCGTACGATTGCTGTCAGGGGCAGAACATCGGCTGATCTGTTCTTTTGTACTTTATTTGATCGGAATGGTAAGTAGCAGGTCGGGAGATCGGGAAGTACGTTCGTAAGTTGATTCGTACGATCGGATCTTTGCGTCTGTGGCCAGCTTTATGGAGATATCTGATCTGATACCCTGGTTAGTGAGTATAACCACATACAATGCACAAACAATGGCTCATTTTACTCTACCAGTGGCTATTCTAGGACTGCTGCCACCTAAGGCAGTACTCCCAATGTCGCCCCCTTTCCAGCTCCATGCTCAGAACTTTTTTTTCAGCATTGGAGCGAATCAATGTAGCAGCAAGCACTATTACACTCTCTGTAGCCAAAATATCATTTCAAAAAAGGAGTTTTGGCTCTCAGCATTACCAGGAGCATCTTTTTGCCACCTTTGGTAACTGGCACTGCTGCCTGAGGCAAGGTTCTTGCCTTTTATCTATCATGGGAAGAGCTGCCCTGCTTAACATATTCTTATTGTCTTTGGAACGTATGTTGAGAAAAATCTTTTCAGTGTTGCACGGCACTGGTAAAACGTGTAGCAAATAAGGCTGCCATTTAAGCACAGGATGTACAATAGATAACAATAGATAACAGATAATAGCTTATCTGTTATCTGCTATGTAACCTGTGCCTTTTTTCTTTTCCATGTGGCAGCCCCATGCAAATTTTCTGAACCAGAACATTTAGCAAAGGAGTTATATGAAAGAGCAAAGTATGGGGATAAAAGTTAACAATATATCGCTTTTATAGAGGGACTGGACTAGTGCAAAATGCAGAAAGGGTAAGGATTTTGGTGACAGAAGGAAGTAGTCATCTTAATGGGTTTTTTGTATTGGACGCTTTTAATGTAACTGTACTGATTTCACCATAGTAGCATCATAGTGAAAGGAACATTTTATCATTACAGGAGAAAAAGTAGGCTTATTCTGACTCCAATTGCTGTGATAATGACTGATTTCCCCGTGAGACCTCCCTGCTGGGCCTGTATGAAGCTGTAACAACCATTGAGGACAATCTTTGCCAGAAAGCTGAACTCACCAGACACATGTAATCCACAAAGGTTAGGGTTGCCACCTGTTCGGACAGCATGTTATTTTAAAGGGCTGCCCGGTTTTCCAAATAAGGAAAACTGGGCAGGATTCCCCATGATTGACACAGTGATCAGCTAATCGGCATTCGCCTCATCATAGACCCGCCCCTCAACATCATGGCCCCACCCCTCTATGTCATGGCACCACCCCCTCTACGTCACATCCCTGCCCCCTGCCCGGTCTCCATTGGGGGAAAAGGAGCTTTATTTGTAGTGGATGGACAAATATAGGCGTGGACGCACAAGTGATGCGGGTCAAAAAGAATATTTATTTTCCTAACCTCAGAGTAGCACCTCACTCATGGAAGGCAGGAACACAAAAAGATGATTGGAGGAACTGACATCACAAAAAAGGAAGTATAGAGCTTGCCGTATAGCTTTGTTCACTAGGTGGCAGCATAATGATGGTTAAGCATATAAGCATAGCAATTAAACATATACATTTTAAACAAAAATGAACTGCTAGGACAGCACAAGGCTGTTCTCATAGGTATATGATCATTCTTTAAGAAAACAACATCCATGAAATCAAATAAAAACACCATGGATCATATATTCAAAGTTTTCATAACAATTCATGTTAACGAAATCAGAAGTCGTTACATTTCAAATCTGACTTTTTTCCTTGGGTCACAACAGGCAGCTATAAGTTTCCGTTCTAAGTGTGTTTACTCTTCACATGAGAGAAATTGACTTGCTAATGCTAACTTTTATTCAGTATCCATTGGTTACTGTGTCATGTGATTTGACATTGAGAACAGACAGACAGTGCTGATTAGTAGCATCCAGTTCTGTCCATCTCTGTGCATCACTGAACCATCTGGTCATTTATTCACTAATAAGCCCCTAATGGCCCAAATATTCACTAGCCTGTCACTGTGACGTGACATAAAATGCCTACATCTTTCAACTTCCTTTGACATGTTGCTTGTTTCACATCAAAAGTCGTAATTTACAGGAAAATAGCAAAGAAGGCTAAAAACTTGACCTAATATGCAGTGTTAACACAGAGACTGTGTTATCTGTAGCCTGACGGAGAACATGTAAATTGGCATGAATTTATTTGGACTTTAAAACAATGTAAATAAGAAAATGTACAAAGTCTTTTTTTCCTAATGACATAATTTTTAAGCTATGCATTTCCAAACACTTGTAAGATGTAATAACAATGTCTTAAAACAAATACAGTCTATTGTTGCAGTGTGTGATATGTCTGAGGAAGATTCTTTGAAAGGTGTACTGAGAAGAACTGAGGAAGATTCTTTGAAAGGTGTTCTGAGAAGAACTGAAAAAGATTCTTTGAAAAGTGTGCTGAGAAGAACTGATTTGGGTTTTAATGCCTGTCAAGGAACAGAACACTTGACGTATTCTATAATTTGGTATAATTCACTAGTTTGGATTTACACTCCCTCAATGTAACATATATCCCCTGTTATTTCTGAGTGTTGAGCATTCTGAGCATGAAGTGGAGCTCTGTTGGGTGTAGGAGCACGTATGTATTGATGTTCTTGCACCTGTTCATATTACAAACTATTTCACTAAAATGTGTCAAATAATATAAACACTGACTCACTTCCATAATATGTTTTGCATTTATAAAAAGGCAAACACAAGTATGAATAAAAGCAGCCAACTAGAACGGATAAGGAAAATATTCTAACTATATCTATTTGGCTAACTACCTAGATAACTAAAGACTGCTTCTTACTTAGGGGCAGATTCACTAACCTCCAGAAATTTGCCAGTGACGGCTTTGGTCACATCACCACACATCGCTAGACGAAAATTCGTCAGGACAATGTTAATTCACTAAAATGCGAAGTTGCGTCCAGGGCGCCGAACAATGGCGAAGTTTTGCTAGCATTAATTTGGCAAGCTAATCGAAGTTGTGCTAGCGTTGGCAAATTTGCATATGGCGGGAAGTTAAATTTCAATAGACATATATATTGCAGCAAATACATTACACTACAGAAGCCCAGGGAACCTTAATAAAAGAAAATAGAGTTGTTATAATGCCCTACACATGTGCCCAGTGTATAGTTTATGTGCCAAATGTAAGGAAATGTAAGGGGGAAGCTGGGTACCCTAAAAGAAAAATTACGATCTTTTGCAGCCTATTACCCTGAAAAACTAAAACGTTGCCAGTGTTTTTTGGGACTAAGAAAAATTTTCAATATTTTTTTTTGAGGAACTCCTGTCTACTCTATTGCACTTCGTCTGGTCTGAGGTGGTGGAGGCAAGTCTGGCGCAAGAGGTAACGTTCATTAAAATCCACATCTTCAATTTTCGTAGTTACGTCCATTCGCCAGATCGAAAATTCGCCTGTCAGAGTGCGAAGTAGCGCTACAGTCTATCTCCTTCACTAGCGAATTTACGCCAGCCCCGGTTAGTAAATCTGTGAAGTCCTGAAATTTGCACCAGCGTTAGTCACTTCACCCCATTTGCCCCATAGTGTGTGTTTTTCCTAGCCACCCCCTCCAGTGATAATAATCACTTTACATCCTCAGGTTGGGGGCACTATCCTAGTGAGTGTTGTGCTGCCATCTTCTTCCTGGCTTCTGATTTGAACTCCTCATGCCGAGATTTTTTTCATGAGAAGGCCTGTATGTAAGTAGTAACACCACTGGAAGGGGCCGGAAAGAGACACTACCATACAGCAGACCCTGTGGTCTGGACAACCCTGTCCTCCAGGCCCCTCTCTGTGCAGGATCTAGTGTAGGGTAATTAACACCTCTGCACTTGGCTTCGATATGGCACCTTCTATGCAGTCCCTTTAACTTTCGCCAGTATATGACAATGGAGTGTGAAATAAACTACTAGTACAGGAACATGCAGAATAGGACTAATATGAGTGGACAGGCAGGTCAAATAAGTAGTGGTTTGGTTATCTATTAGCTCAACTATTCAACAATTAAAGCCTTTGGCAGATGGTAAAATTAAATTTCTACAGTCATTTTAGGGAGAATATGGAAATCAGAATGCTCCACGTAACATTACCACCACATGTTTAAATAACATAGTTGAGAATCGTGCCTCTCACTTGTGTGCAGTTAGATATTACTTGTATTCTGATTTTGCATAAAATAAGATTTTCAATTCTTAAAGAATTCACCAGCGAATAATTTTGTTTTTGGTATTAATCCCCTCACCAAAGACAAGGATAAAAGATCAATATTTTGTTGTAAAATGTGATGACATATAATTGAATTTTATGAGAGATGGGAACTTTGCATTTATTCAGGCAGCTTCAATTTCAGATACATTCTTCAAAAAGAATTTAGGACTTTCAGTTAAATATGAAATCCTAGGCAATAAAATGTCTATATAACTATGACATTTATGTACACCTTTTCTCAATATATGGTGTAATAAAAACAGCTAAAGGCTCATATTCACAATCCCTTTTAATTACTGCAGTTTAACAAAGTGGTTTAAACTAATATTTTTATTCACTAATGAAATCTATTTTTCACTTCATTTTGTGTGGTCATAACATATTGCCACTGAGCTGTTAGGTGAGGCAGATTCGAAATCTGGTAAAAATGACAGAAATCTGCAAATTAAGAAAGATGGAACACTGCAATCTCTTATATCACTAAGACCCAAAACAAATGAATGCAATTATCTTTTAATCTAAGCTTTTAGGACCATAGACCTGCCAAAGCAAAAATGCTTCATAATTTACCGTAAGTATCTCTTGGGATTAATTTTACCATAAATGTACTATGACTTTACTTGTATACCTTAAACACAGTTTTGAGTCATTTCATTGAACAACCTATCAGCAGAATATATACCTCCTGCCATTACTAATCTTTACAGTTCAGAACAGTCCTGCACAGTTTATTTTTGGAAACATCAAAACAGAAGAAACCCCACACATATATTTGCAGAACATAGATTCATAATTATATGATAATTATATGATACAACAACACAACTGCATAATTATTTTTAATGAAATGAATGTGCATTAATTTTGACTGTTGTCACTTTCAGGGTGTTACAGAAATGTGTGTGCCTAATTATTTTGGGCATATTTATGCATCTATTGACAATAAGTGCAATGGGGACCCTGAAGCTTCCACCTGGTTCATTCTCCCTAAAATGACTGTAGAAATTAAATTTTACCATCTGCCAAAGGCTTTAATTGTTGAAAAGTTGAGCTAATAGATAACCAAACCACTACTTCTTTGACCTGCCTGTCCACTCATTTTAGTCCTATTCTGCATGTTCCTGTACTAGTAGTTTATTTGGGAGTTTCAGGGTTCTCTTGCCTCGATAGGCATGGCAGCACTTTATTTAGAACAAAAGGCAAGAGAAAGGAAGTAGCAAGGCACAACTATATAGAAGTGCAAGGAGCACATGTTGACACAAGTACGAACAAACAGGGTCATGCTGACTGGGGGGGGGGCAAAAGTACTGTATGAACGAATGAGGTTTTACTGACTGGAGAATAATGCTCTGACTATGCACATTCCAACAACCAACTGTTTCGTTGCTATTTCTCAAGTGACGTTTTTCAATTCTCATAATTTTTTTAGACCTTAACATTGGTGTCACCAGTCAGAAACACATATTGGATTCTTCTTATCTGTGTAACTAGTTTTCCATTTTGTTTCTTACATTTATTTTCCTGTTTTTTTTTATATATTGCTAACATATTTCTGCAGCGATTATATGTCATTTTCAGTGCCTGCCCCAGTGGAGCTTACAATCTATCACATTCACACACACACTATGAAAAGTTTGGTCTAAAGCCAGTTAACCTGTCTGTTTTTGAAAAACCAGAGTATCCATTGGAAACCTTTTGCTCTCATACTGATTAAAAAGAACCCATTGTATTACCCTTTTTACCACTAATCTTCTTAACCTTTTTTAAGCCAAGCCTTTGCAAACGCAAACACCACTCATTACGGGCACATTGCTTAAATCACTGATGACTTTTTAACAATCGAACAAAGAGGGGATTTCACTATATTACTCCTTCTTGACCTCACAGCTGTGACTGCCAATGCAGACAATTCTGTTTCCTATTAAAATTCTCATATTCTCTGTATTCTTATTGTCCCCTGTTATATTACAATTATTAGGTATAAATACAATCTGTGAATATAACAATTTGACTACAAAGGCTGGAATCATATATTCAGTTCAAAACTGTCTTATACGACAAGGATGCTGCCAGAGAACCAGTAGAATCACATCACTGTAGGGTAGGTGTAACATCTTTGAAAGAGGTCCATGGTACTTCCTTAGGCTTAGCTAAATGCATACAGCATACAAAAAAAGACATAGAAGTGGATTGGTTGTGATGTATCCCTACTTTATTTAAATGGTACTCAGCAAATGGCAGATTGTTACCAATCACTGGAAAACACTCTCTTACATGATGTTTTTTTCCTGTAGAGTGAAGCATCATGCATTGCCTTATTACATTTTGATACCTGCTTTCCAATACTTGGTTGCTGCAGTTTGAATGTGATAAATCAGCAGGATTGTGTTCCAAAAGGTTTCTTCAAAAGTTGTACCCAGGATAAGGACATTCTTAATTACTCAATTTCATTAAAAGAATAAAAATAAAATGAATACTTGTTTCATCATTATAAAGGAAATGCTGCACTCTGCTCCTCGTGCTGCACAGAAAATCAGCCCTATCCTTACCACCAGTCATGGGCAGATGTAGTGCTGGCTAAAGCACACACGGAACACAGGGAGGCAATGTGCAAAGAGCGTTTGATACAGTGCCACACAAACGACTGCTTTCTAAACAAAGGCTGTTGGGCTTAATGAAGAAGTTTACACATGGATAAGAAACTGGCTACAGGATGGGGTTCAGAGGGTGGTTGTTAATGATACATTCTCTACTTGGAGTAATGTTCTTAGTGGGGTCCCTCAGGGCTCTACAGTGGGTCCACTTTGATTTAACTTGTTCTTTAATGACTTAAGGTAGGGTATTCTAAGTAATGTATGCATATAACACAAAACTATGCAGCCCAATTAATTCCATCCAGGATGTGACATGTGACTTCCTTGTACAGGATCTTGACAAAGTGGCAATCTGGGCAGCTAAGTAGAAGAACAATTTTGATAATTGTGAAGTCATAAACCTAGGATGTAAAAAATATGCAAGCCACTTACTGTATACCCTTAATGGGACTGCACTAGGCAAATCCATAATGGAAAAGGACATTGGAGTCCTTATAGATAAAAAACTTGGCTGTAGCAAGCAATAACATTCAGCAGCATCAAGGGCAAATAAGGTATTGAGCTGTATTAAAAGGGACATAGATTCACAGGAGGAGGGGGTCATTATTCCACTGTACAGAGCACAGGTAAGGCCCCATCTAGAAAATGCCATACAGTTTTGTTCTCAAAAGGGACATAATTAAACTATAGAGGGTTCAGAGAAGGGCAACTAAGCTGAAAAAAGGTATGAAAGATCTGTGATATGATAACTATGTATAAATATATATGGGATCATATAATAATCTCTCTGTTGCTTTATTTACAAGTGTCAGAGGGACACGTGGGCACCCATTCTTATTAGAAGAATGGAGGTTTTGAAGGTTTTTTTTTTTACAGTGAAAGCCGTGAAGATGTGGAATTCTCTCACTAAATCAGTCATGATGGCTGATACATTAGATAGCTTTAAGAAGGGGTTGAATGGCTTTTTCTGGAGGGAATACAGGGTAATGCTTAGGTAGAGATATTATAAAGGGTTGGTAGTGATGGGCAATTTTAACGTACATTAAGGGGCTGATTTATCAAAGGTTGAGGTGAATTTTCAAATGAGCTATTTTTTGTGTACTTCTACTAGGGAATAGTGCAAATTAGATTGTAAATTGAAAATCAAAATCAAAAATTCGAATATCGAAATTTATGTACTGTCTCTTTAAAAATTTGACTTTGACCTATCGCCATCTAAAACCTTCCGAATTGCTGTTTTAGCCTATGGGGGACCTCCTAGAACATATCTGGAGTCAATTGGTGGACTTTAAAAAATTTAAGTTTTTTTGGGGAAAAACTTTGAATCAAATTCGATAAAATGCGCTATTTATTTCATTTCTTACACTTCAAATTCGACCTATTCAATCGAAAACGGACCTATGCAACCAAAAAATCTTAATTTCCTTGGTCTCTTTGAATTTGAATTTCAAGTTTTTTCAATTCGAAATTCGACCCTTGATAAATATGCCCCTAGATTTATTGCATAAGCAATATTGCAGATATGCAGGTAAATAATGTACTGTGTTCACAAGCTACAGTACCTCATCATGATTAACTTTTCTTAACAATTAAAGGTAGTGATGGCCAAATCTGTCGAAACGTCAAAAAAATTGTGAAACGAATTGAAGTCATAATAATTTTAACTTTAATTTCAATTTTTATATGCGCGACTATTTTGTCCTAATGCATTAAAGTCAATGGGCGTCTGAATAATTTTTATGCGCGACAATTTTTATGCATGTGACAATTTTTCTCCGGCTAATTTTCGTCGTATTTTCGCCTGCCAGATTTATTTGCCCATCACTAGTGAAAGGTATTAAAAGCATATAATTAACCTGTGTTCTGCTCAGATTCCATTTAAACTTGTTTGTATTAAAATTTAATAAATCTACAACTGATTCTTTTATAAAGTAAACATAATATCAGTAAATATTTTATTAAACTCTAAATGAATCAAAATAAATGATGTCTTTCTAATAGGCCTTGCCAGTTGTAACAATATTTTCTGTTTTGGTTGTGTATACCACATTTTCTAAACTGCAATTAACACCACTTAACAGCTATTAAACAGAATAATTACCAGCTGTTACCTAGCATACCTTCCCCTACAGTGCTAACACTACTATATATAAAAGCCATAAACCTTTGTCCTTTACCTGCAGGTGCACTTCTTTAATGATAAATTGCCACATAAAGCAAAAAAAAAAAAACACACACACAAGCAGGAAATTGCAGCAGCACAGCTTAACAAAAATAAGTGGCATAATAATTTTGTAACTGTTGATGTATGTAGAATTTTTTTGGGTCTCCTGGGTAAACACTAAGGGACTGTTCTGTGGCCCCATAAAGAAAACCACATGCTTTAGAAGAAAATTCATTATTTTTGCTATGTCGTTTCAGAAATTTCGTTTCAAATGCTGTAAATAAAATATATAAATAGAAGGCAAGACATCCTTATAAATACTCACTGCAAAAGGGTAATTTCCACTCAGCTGAGAACTTGAAAAATACTGTAAGTAAATATTTAGAAGTACATGCTCTAAGAGATGAGATGGAAATAAGCTAATTTTATATCACACCAATCCATGGAATCATATGTCTTGTCAAATTACATTCTCAGGGGTGTGTGAATTATGGAAATAACCTACAACCCATGCCTGCATGATATATTAGAATGTCACAGTTTAGATGTGCTTGGAGATGTTAATGCATAGTGGAAGCTGATAAAATAATGGAGGAAAAAAGAAAATTAGCTAAAAAATGGGAATATCTTATTGTAAGGGAATCCATAGACAACAGATGGACCACAGGCAGAGATGTAATGTTTCTCTTACCCATGATGCACAGGGAGACAGAAACATTTCAGCGCAGTAGTAATCCAGACAGGTACGCCATAATATACTATACATGGCCCTTCAGACTGTGTTTCCTATAACCTCCCTGAAATTTTTATTTATAGACTGTGATTAAATAAGTAAAATTATAGATATATGTTAACACAACTGGCATTTTGTGAACATATTTGTAGTGATGGGCGAATTTATTCACCAGGCGCAAATTTGCGGTGAATTTGCACGATTCCCCAACGGCGAAAAAATTTGCGAAACGCCCGCGAAAATTCACTGGTGTCAAAAAAATTGTCACCGGCACCTAAATAAACGGACACCGGCGTAAAAAACGGGTGTCGGCGTCAAAAACGGACGCCGGCGTAAAAAACGGGTGTCGGCATCAAAAACGGGAGTCGGCGTCAGAAACGAAACGCAATTTTTTTTTTCACACTGTGAATATCCATAAGCACTTTTCAAATATAGCAAAAATCGCCATACATTCAGCCAGCCAAGTGCATGTTCAATAATGAAAGCACATGTTTGATTGTGTGTTACTATAGTTAAGGCAAATTTTTGTCATAGAGGCAACTTTATGTTTAATATTTTACCTGGCTTCAACTTCCCTATTCTCACTTCTTCCATCTTCTTGGCATCTTATAATATAATAATAATATATGTATATTTTTATTTGTATAGCACTCCTTGATGGCAAAGCACTGTACAGCAAAACGATAAAGTACTGTAGTTGTAACAAACAAGGGTTCACTGCAATAAGTCACAATAAGTACATTATAAGAAATATAGTTTACATAAATATAAAATATAATGACAATACAAAGTAAGTGTTCAGTGTCAAGGAGACAAAAGGATGGTGGTTCTGTGGTTCATTTGCTAATGAAGGTGAATTGCCCTTTAAGCTGCAAGTCAAAGTTTCCCCAAGAGACCTGCTTATCTTAAATTCTTTTACCTGCCACTATTCTGGGCTCTCTACAAAAAGCCAATTGAGTTAGAAACTTTGGATCTTTTTCTGGCTGTTCAGTCCAGGAGATCAAAAAAAATGTCTGGACATTTCAGTGACAATCCGGGACTACGGGTTGAGCTGTCAAAATCGGGACTGTTCATCTAAAACTTGGCAATGTTTTTATTATTTTTAAAAACACTATCCCCCTCAATGGAAGAAAACACAAGCAAGGTAGAAAATTCACTTGCATTTTTATAAAATATCGTTTCACCCAAACCCAAATTTGGAAGCATGGCTACCCCATAAAGACTTGCGCTGCGGCACAGTGGTATTCTCGTGCACGCACGTCATTTGCACATGCTCGCCCCAGCGGCAGCAGTTTGAAGTTCGGGAGGGGGCCCCTGGAGACTGCCAGGAGGGCCTCTAGTTTTGCAGCCGTGGTGGGCCCCCAAGGCTCCAGTCCGATCCCTGAGAGCAGTCAAAGATAACCCCAAACAATGTGCTGAGTTGAGAGGGTTAATAAATATGCCATCAATAGAAATAGTAAAGGGGGGAGTAGAACTAGGCTTTGGTGGAAAGATGTTAAGCTCAGTTTTTGTTAGGTTGCGTTTGAGGTGGCGCTGGTTCATCCAGTTGCAGATTGCTAGGAGGCAGTTAGAAATTTGAGCCATAGTTTCAGCTGTTAATGAAGGGGTGGATAAATATATTTGGGTATAATCAGCATACAGATGATAATTAAAGCCAAATTAGTGGATGAAATCTCCAGAAGAGTGTACAGGGAGAACAACAATGGACCAAGTACAGAGTCTTGCGGCACCCCTAAATTAAGTGGAACAGTAGAGCAGGTTTTGTTAGCATAAGAGAAAGTGAATGATCAGTTAGAGAGGTAAGAAGAGGGCCAAGATGCAGCCTAGCTACAGATGCCAAGTGAATACAGAATTTGCATCAGGGGAGCTATATCTAGCTATCTTTCTGAAAGAAATTACTATATACTATCCTAGTTTGGACATTCCAGTCACCCAGGAGTTCTGTAAAAGCACAATATAAGATGGTAAACCATCTCCTATATGCATACAGACAAAGACAAAAATCCTCTTTGCTCCCCCATATCTTTATATGCAAGCAGACAAATTGTAATAAAAGTTTGATTTTATTGTTAGATACCCTTCTGGGGCTTTAGGTGTGTGGATAGGTGGGTTACCGACTAGTAGTGGATGCTTAGGTTAATTCGTAAATCTTTACATCAAATTATAAAATTCGGCTGGTTTAACTGTACATTAAGGGGCTGATTTATCATGCTTCAATGTTTGGGTCCTACATAGTGAAACAATTGTTTCCTGGAACAGGATTTTTGTTCCCCACTACCTAAATATAATAAGCTTGTCATCTAAAACTTGCCAATATTTTTATTTTTAAAACACTACCCCATAAATGGAAGAAAACACAAGCAAGGTAGAAAATTCACTTGCATTTTTTTAAAAAATCGTTTCACCCAAACCCAAATTTGGAAGCATAATAGATCAGCCCCTGAGTTTGACAAAGAGCCAGGGTGTGGCTCGAAACGTTACTGTATCGTTGGTTGTAGCCATGTAACAATAAAGGCTTTTTATTCACATAAAAAGGTGCTGTCCATTATCGAGATTTCAGCCCCTAAGTACTGCAGCTTCACTTATATAATATTACAGCAATATTACATTACTGTTGCACAATACAACAATATATTTTAGCAAGCAAGAAATAAATATTGCAACAACAAAGTGTTTAGTAAATAAACTCATTTATAAAAAGTATACTGAATGGTGTATTGGCTGGTTATCTTTGTTCTTCTTGGCTCCTGTTGTGTTTAATTAGGTGTTAAAATGATTTCTTTGATTCCCCTTTTCATTTCTTTACTTTTTCCAGGTGTTTACTTATAGTATGAACAATTGATGTATACCCCCTGGGAATTCTTAGGGAGGATTAGAGTAAAATATGACATGTGCACTTTATTTCTTTTAGCTGGAGATAAATAGATTCACTCCCTGTGTTATAAGCCCTGAAGTGAACAGGAAATAATTTCATTGGTATCATTAGTTCACTACAGCCTATGCTCGAGGAATTGATTGCAGACACAGTCCCTGTATGTGATTTGTTTTAATGAATATGAAAAGCAAGAAAAGCAAACTGAGCAAGTATATAATATAATTGTGAATATTTATGGCAGTTTAACAGATTCTTGACTGTATTAAATAGGTCAGTAGCTCTGTTGTAAATATGTTAGAAAATCTCTGTAAACTGCCGTTTGGTAGACTAATATAACATCAATCTATAAAGCTATGTGAGACTCCTGCTTAAACCATTTTCATTTTCATAAATTACAGTTCCATTTTCTCTGCTTAACGTACATACAGAAGAGGATACTGTAAGACATATTACATCATTTAACGTATTATCTTTTTGGGAAGAGCAGCAAGAGAGAAAAAAATTATGAAAAATTTCAATCAAGGTAAAACCACATTTCACAAATAATATCATCTATAACTGAAATCAACTATTGTACATGTTTGGTTTTATAATTAGTCAAGCTTGAATAACTTTAATTGCAGCTAGCTAATTTTGCTTCAGTAAGTGACCGTGGTAATATACCTTAGTGTATTTAATTTTATATTCATTTCCTACAGCAAAGATGAGTGGACTAGGTCTGCAGCCCTAACAAATATGCATGTCAAAGTGTTTCCTACATCCCAAATAAAATATCATTAAAATTAATAAAAAAAAAAAAAACACTCCTGCATACAAACAAAGGAAGAAAAGTTTTAATGTGTAGGTATTTTGTATTTTGATGTTTTTCTCAGCAGAGTTTTGGAATTTATTGATGCAGCTTTTCAGGTTTATCACTAGTTTCAGAACAATAGAACATGGAGTACTTGAAATAAGCAGAAAATTCTAACTATTAATGCATCAAATCCTCTTCCGGGTATACCGCTATCCGAACGTCCATTAGTTAATTTAAAAATGGGGTACTTATTTGTTGTGGGGCACATTACATTCTAAGAACAAGGATATCCATGTTGATTCATTGTGTGATAGGACCAGTGATTTCCAGAAAGCAGATGTTTTCAAACTATTTGGGTTCCTTGTATTCAGTACAACCTGCTTTATTCACAGAGATATTAAAAACAGCAAAAATATGCATTCAGTCTCTTTCTACCTGTTCCTTCTGTATCACTTTCCTCATTTGAGGATTACTGCATTAGGCTCTCTTCTGTTCTAACTTCACATTGCACCAAACACGCAAAAGTTCTCTAGCGCTGAGCTTTTACACTAACAAATTATCGTCTTCAAATTTTAGTAAATTGGTGAATTAATTGCAAATTGTCATTTTGTGGAATTTTTGCCAAAAAACACAATACGCCCTTTAGTAAACGTACCCCATTAACTCCCTTTCTAAAACACCTGCACAACTTTTCACTACCTTTATCACTCTTCTTTCCACCTCCCCACACCCTCCATGTGCATCTGCCTCTGCTCAATATATTGCTGAGCACTTCAAAACAAAATTAACACCATCAGAAGTGACATTACACTACTAAACTCCCCAAGCCTTTTAACTACCTACCCTCCCTCCACAGTCCTCAGTCTCTTCTGTGCTCTCCCGTGACTCAAAACTTTTGGGTTCCTCTAACCTTAATAGCTGCCCACTTGAACCCATTCCTTACAAATTTCTCTGCAAAGCCAATCCCTGTCTAATTAAACCTCAACTCATCTATTTAATCTCTCGCTCTTTCCTTCTCAACTAAAACATGCACTTGTCGTCCCCATTCTAAACTCACTCTTAATCCATCCAATCTCAATAACTTCTGACCTATCTCTTTGCTACCTTTCATCTCTAAATTGCTTGAAAGCCTAGTCCAGTGATCCCCAACCGGTGGATCCCGAGCATCATGTTGCTCACCAACCCGGAACCCAAACTCGGGTCTCTTCCTGTCTGTCTACTATCTGTCTGCTTTACTTTGATGTCACAATGCTAACTTAAATTAAATCTCTCTAAAATGGAAATGGTTCTCTTTCCCCAACTAACACTGGCAACATCCCAGAACTAGTTATCATAGTTAACAATTCCATTATCACCCCATCTCCCCAGGCCTGGTGCCGTGGGGTAATCCTAGATTCATATTCACTTTCTCATCATTTCAAGTCTAGACTACTTTAACTCTATATTAATTGACATATCCCGCCAGAGACTGTCACCTCTCCAATCCATAATGAATACTGCTGCAAAGCTTATACATCTCAGCAACGTTTCCTCCTCTGCCAATCCCTGCAATAACTTTCAGAATACAATTCAAATTTATGACCCAGACATTCAAAGCAGTTCATAACTCTGCCCCACCCTACATCTCTGAACTTAGTTCTATATACTTAACCAACCGCTTGCTTAGCACATCTTCTGACCTGCTCCTCAATTCTTCTCTCATTACCTCCACATACAGTGCGCTAGCATTAAACACTTTGCAAGGGCTGCACTCCTCCTCTGGAACTCTTTTCCAAGGTCTGTCCAACTTTTTCCAAACCTCTTTACTTTAAAACATCTCTCACCTTGCTTATTGCTGGTATTGCCCACTCCGACATGTTGTGTCTCAACCCTTTCACCTTTTAAATTGTAAGCTCTTATGCATGGCCTTCCTCACCTTTTGTATTGATTACTGGTCCTTATACGGGTATATGTAATTCTGTTCCTTGTATAAACATACATATTTATTTTACAGAGCTGTGGAAATATGTTGGTGCTCTAAAAATACAGGTTACTAATAATAATACCTCCAAAATTTACACATAGACCAGTGGCTTAAACATTCAAACATGACTGGAATGGAAACCCCCAAAAGAAATGTTTTATGGAATCATAGTGCCCAGAAACGTTCTAAATGTTCCGGGAAAAAACAAGTTTAAAATGAATCCAGTTTTGTTGTGGCTATGTGTAATAGAGTCTAAAATAATGTTCCTTTCAAGAGGCAACTGGAATATAACACATATTTGCAGACCTCTGGGTATTTTACTTATACAGGAATGATCTTCAAAGGAGGTTGCAATGTTTCATCCCTCAAAAAAGAAAATCAGCTTACCCACTGTCTCAAACTAGCCCACATCTATTGCTTAGGGTCTGATAGATTGCGACCTCAGTGCATAATGGAAAGTTGCTTGCAGCAAAAATATTGTAATCACAACTGCAGAAAAATAAAACTGACCCATAAAATGGGTCACACTTACAGATCTCTAACCACAAGTTGAAGAGAGAAACTTGTCAGCTAACGTTTGTCCTCCAGATCATTTTTCCAAAGTTGTCTGGTGCCTTTTTAGCATTAGATATTTCAGAATGATATTGAATAGCAAATCACTACACAAAATTGTGATGGCATGTTGTTCGTTCACTTGGGGATAACTATTTTTAACTTTATCTGAACTGAAAAAGTCCTGAATATGTGCAGTATTTTCAAACCATTTAATACATGACACTTAAATGTGTCGCAGACTAGACTGCTTTCTTACATATACAAACAATCGTATAACAGCATTTGCAGATAACTCACTTTCTAAAGCATCTGTTTTTTTAATGTCTTAAGTAATTGGATTTTGAAAAAGCCACCCCTACAATTCCTATTGGTTTTTGAGTTGGTCTAATAATGGAAGACTTCTTTCTAAAGCAGGCTCTAGTTTTTATATTTTTTTTATATAAGCTAAAGGTGTTTTGTAAATGCCATTGCGGCTTAAAGAGATACTGACACCGGAAAATTTTTTTCATCCACAAAATTCTTTTAGAAAGGAAAGCCTTGGAGCTATAAGCACAGGGTCTGCATAACAAGGGATCCGAATGACCAGCAGACAAATTACACTGGTTTATGTTAAAAGACTGGCAGAATCAGATGTAACTTGATTAAGAAGGAAGAAGTTAAGGTGGAGAAAGCTGGACTGGGGGTGGTGAAAGAGAGGGATGTGATGTCAGGAGAAGAAGCAGTTCACTTCCTTATCTTATTAGCAGGTATAAACATCCCCTTCCACCCCCAAAATGTTGTATATTTTGTGAGGACAGGAGTTTCTCTTCTTTATGTTATCATATTATCTATTAATAACCAAATGTGGATCTTTTCCTACATGCGCTATTATATATTGTGGTTACACAGTTTAAAGGTCTGCATGGTATTATCCATGTTAAATGAATGTCAAATGCTTGATCCAGGGAATATTTCCAATCACCATTGGGGTCAGAAAGGAATTTTTTCCCTCTTGAGGCATAATAGGCATGGGCTTCTTCTTGATCAAAACAGTGGATATATGATAATGTATTTTAACTTTTATTTGTCACAGCAGTGGTAGGACCTTGCCAGAGTACTTCACAATTTAGAAGAGGGAGAAGGAAGTTCTTCCCTGTGGCCACACAGTGGGTTGATTGCAGGCCTGGACTGGCAATATGTGGGTTCTGGCAAATGCCAGAGAGCTGCTATAAGGTCCCATAGAAAGTCAGTATTTAGTGGGCTGGTGGGGGCTGTTTTGGCCTCTATGTGGGCTGATTGGGCCTCTGTGTAAAATGAAATGCCAGGGCCTATTTTAATTCTCGGTCCGGACCTGGTTGATTGATACAAAAGCTACTGCTGCTTGTGCTAGGTGACAGCCTGCTTAGATTTCTTATAATTGGGACACTGCAGATTCAGAGCCAACAACAGGGCTGCTGAACCTCTCTCATGGTTGGAGATTCAGCTCCTGCTGGTAGCAGATTTGGGGGCCATCCTCTTTATAGGTAGAGGCAGCCTAATACCCAGTGGTGGATATAATGACTTCATTGATGCTGATCTCAAGTCTTCATTGACGACAGAGCATAATGAGATTCTGGCTTTGAATATTGCCTTGGGAATGAGGCTGGCAAGGTTCTATTTATTTGATAAAATATGAATCAATTCTGTGGCCATTTTACCCAATTTTTGGCTCCTGGTCTTTCATTTAAGGAGATGGAAAGATTGTGTACCCTTGGGGGTGCCAAATGTTAGGCACCCCCAAGTGATTGTATTGACTTACCTGAAACCCCGGGCCGTCGCTTCTATCAGCAGAAAACTGCACCAGCCCAGTGCAGTAAGCACCACGGAGCGATCCACTTCCATCTTCTTTTTTCTTCGAATTTCCCGGGGCAAATGCATGTGCAGTTTAATGAAATAGCCGTCTTTTTTGTTAAAGTTCGGCTTTTTATTTTACTGCACATGCACAACCATGCGAAGAAAGAGGAAGACGGAAGAAGATCGATCCGTGGTGCTCACTGGTATAACCCCGGGCCAGTGCAGTTTTCTGCTGATAGGAGCACTGGCCCAGGGTTTCAGTTAAGTCAATAAAATCACTTGGGGGTGCCTAACATTAGTGACCCCCAAGTGTACGATGCTTTTCCTTCTCCTTTAAGGTATGCATCATTGGGTTTCAGTGGGAGGGCTGAAAGTGAAGGGTCAATTGAGGAGTCCCCTTATCAAGTCCAGTTCTCAAATAGAGTCATTACATTTGAATTAGTTGATGTGGGAAGCAATAAAATAACTTAAAATAAATCTTTAATTAAAAAGATACAAAACATATATTATTATCATTTATCACCAACATTTATTTGTATAGTTCCAGCACATAACAACATTTACAATAAAAATAAAGAAAGATCTTATAAACAATGTTTATTGAATATTTACTTTGTAAAACCGAACACAGTACTCTTCCCCAGTTAGACTTATTTTTAAAGCATGTTTAAAGAACCAGTAACACGCTCCTCTTTAGAAAAGGCTATCCAGTGATCCATCGCGCGGTGCTCAATTCCTCCTTCCTGCCTTCCTTATAGGAGATAGCCAGGGAGGAGAAATCAAGCGCTACACAATGGATCGTCGCCGTGTCGAATTTTCTAAAGAGGAGCGCAAGCAGAGTTTTGGTAAGCTATTTCTTAATAAAGACTGTGCGATTTTAAAGTTTAATTAGTCTTGGTGGGTTTTTTTTGTGGTATACTAACAATTTTTTTAAAAAGTTTTTTGATGTTATTGGTCCTTTAAGACTTGCAATTGTTGGGGATGAGCTATTGACCTATTACTTGCATCAAGCTCCCACTTACCTAAAGGTAACTATGAATAGAGAGACTCCAGGGAACACAATCAGCTCTGTCAATATAAAATGTCCTTGTGCTTATGGAGGGTTGGTAAAAGCTATGAAATATTAGATAACTATAATGCCACATGAGCATTTGCTTTTGTAAAATATTCTAGAGTAGTTGCAATCATAACTTCATATGTTTCCCTCATTTGTGACACTGTTGAATATAGTTTAACTGTGCAGTGAGCAGTTATTATTGAGCAAAATCTGAAGCAGCTTTGTTAACCCGACTCAAAACACTTACCTTTGAAGTCTGCTCACTGTGTTTTACAATTATATTTTTAAAATGTACTAAAGAATTTTAAAAGTTACAGAGACTTCTCATAAAATCTGTCCTATGTCTAACTCGGGGTGCTGTTTGCAATTTATATTAGCTGTTAAACTACACTAGACTGATAAAAAATCCTTCCAGATCTCAGATTTGTCTGTGACCTATATTTAATTTTTTTCAGCTGAAAACTGTACTGAGTTCTTATTTCCCTATATCAATATCATTTAACTGGAATACTTACATTTATTAGTATTTATGGCTTATTCTAGTTACTCTATATCTGAAGCAGTATTTTCCCCCCAAATATTGCACAAAACTATTTGACTCTCAATCATTTTAGTAATAGGAACTATTATATATTATAATTATTTTGCCTTCAAAAGACAAAAGAGCTTGAGAGCCTAGGCATCCCTAATGTACAGTTGTAGTAAAAGTATCCAAACTACACAGTAACAATCTCCATTAGCAAAATGTGCCTAGAAAGAAAGTGGAACCTGGGAACATTCATACGTGCCTAAGGCAGGGATCTCTTATGGAAAACATTAGGATTACCCCACCAGAAGTGGTATTTGATCCTAATGGGTTACAGACTCATTAGTATAGTTTGTTAAATCACAACAGGTTTTAAAATTCTTAGCTACACTATACATTATTGTGAGAAATCCATCTCTTGCTTCCTATACCTCAACATTCAACTTCATTCCTATAATAATGCAGTCTCAACGTGTCCAGTTTGTATCCAAATCACAAAAAGGGATACAAAGGCCTGGGATGTTCTGGCATTTACTGCTCCAGAATCAAGATCTATAATCTTGCTCTTACAGAAGTGTATTCTTATGGAAAGTAAAGCAGGCATTATCATTTTCTCTTGAATCTCAGGGAGAAAATCTCACTTAAAGTGTGCCTAAATTATTAGTGTTGTAATAAAATGTTGACATTCATGGGTATTGTGTGAGAAGTACTTTCCCCACTACATCTTCCTCATTTGGTCTCAGAACTGCATTTGTGCACTTGAACTATCTTACAATCTTGGGACTTACTATGACAGGGTACACAGCATTCTACTATCATGACTTAATGCAGAAATGAGGCCTACTTTGACTGTGGAACACAGCAATCCCATAACACCAAGCACTTAGTAGGGACAGGGCATCCCACAATATTCTTGAAATAGTGAGGATATACCTCCACAGTGCACAGGTCAGACCTGCTAAATGCCAAACATAAGAATGTTTACTATTCCCTTCAATAGTAAATCACTCTGTCTGTTTAGAGGCTCATTAACCAAAGTCATATCAGGTCTCAACACTTTGGGGCCGATTCACCAATGGTCGAATATCGAGGGTTAATTAACCCTCGATATTCGACTAGGAATTGAAATCCTTCGAATTCGAATATCGAATTCGAAGGATTTAGCGCAGGAAATTCGTTCGATCGATCGAAGGATTATTCATTCGATCGAACGATTAAATCCTTCGAATCGAACGATTCGAAGGATTTTAATTCAACGATCGAATGAATATCCTTCGATGAAAAAAACTTAGGCAAGCCTATGGGGACCTTCCCCATAGGCTAACATTGAGTTCGGTAGCTTTTAGCTGCCGAACTAGGGGGTCGAATTTTTTTTTTAAGAGACAGTACTTCGACTATCGAATGGTCGAATAGTCGAACGATTTTTAGTTCGAATCGTTCGATAGTCGTAGTCGAAGGTCGAAGTAGCCCATTCGATGGTCGAAGTAGCCCAAAAAACACTTTGAAATTCGAAGTTTTTTAAATTCGAATCCTTCACTTGAATTCACTCGAATTTAGTGAATCGGCCCCTATGTGATTGGCATAGTTTCTGTACATGTGCTGACTTTATTATGCAATGAAAAATAATGGTTATACAAAAAACAATATACCAGTATACTTATACAATGCAGGTAAACACAACTGCAGGAACAAAGTGATAATGGTATAAAAAATACAATAAGAAGAAAAGAAAAAAGCCTCAATTAACATGCTTCAGTGCTAAAAATACACTTAGAGGCACATTTATTAATGGTCGAATTTCGAATTCATGTGAGTTTTTTAAAGCTCCTCTAAATTTGAATATGCTCGAAATTCGATTAGGGAGTAATTTACTAAGAAAAAAAATTGAATATCTAAAACTCACACAAATTTTACTGACTTGAAAGCTCAATTTGAATTCAAATTGAATTCGACTAAAACAACTTGAATGTCAGGAAGTCTACTAACATGTCCAAATTGGTCCCTGGATGTCTCCCCTTGACTTGTACTTGAACTTGGCAGGTTTTAGGTTGTGAATAAGCAAATTCGAGTTCTTAAAGGGCAAGAGTATGATAAATCTCAAAATTTGAATTAAAACTCAAATCGAGTTTGGATAACTCACAATTGAGAGTTTTGACCATAAAAAATCTTTATTTTTTATTAGGAAGTTTTAGAGAAAAGTATTGATTGTGGTTTTCCCACTTCATTATTCTATATAACACTCTCAGTAATGATGTTGACATATTCTGTAGCATTTTACAGGAATTATACTTCATTTTCTTCCCCAGAGGAGCTTACAATCTAAGCTCCCTATGACATATGTACACACCCTATGCTTGATTATCAGGAGACAATCAAACCTAGGGCCCCAGCAGTTCAAGTTAGCAATGCTAACCTCTATGCCATGTTTTGGATGCCTTTCTCATTATTCTCATTATTATTTTGATAATAGCTACCTTAACTAAACAAGTAAAGATTTGTGTACTATAGTGTGTGCAATGATTAGTATTAATACTGCAACAACCCTACAACACGCAAAGTGATCCATGTTTTTATCACCTGGTTGAGGCAGATATTCTAAGTGCTATTATAGATAGCTGGCTAGGGCTATTGTGTATGGTATTTTCATTGCCTGTATTTTGACTAGTCAGCACCCAATCTAGGCAGCCTTCAATCCCCACAAAAAATGCTACCTATTTTATGAACCAATGTTAGAATTTTGAAAATGTTCAACAACAAACTCAAGCCATAGCATTTCCTTTGAATTATGACAAACTCAAACGCTTTGACTGCCGAATCAAAGTTTTAGTTAGCTCACCTTATTTTTTTTAATTTGACTGCTACAATCAAGGGACCAATGCTTTCTGTTTCAGTTTGGTCAGAATAAGGAGCAGAGGCTTCTGAACATCTGAACACAATTTGTGATGCTGTCTCAGGCAAGATACAGTTGTTAACAACTGCACATGTATCTCCTTAATTAACAAGTGTATCAGTATTTTCATAACGTGTATTTACAGTAACTGGGGGATGCCAAGCAATGGATAACAAATGTAATGAATAGCTACTGTAGTAGAGGATATGTTGCTATAAAGTCACTTAATACACTTAATAAATATAATCTTCCAAACCAAAATAAGCAATCAGAACACCTCATTGTTCAGTGCTATCATCACAATACTGTTATTATCAAAACTTGAATATGACACTTTTTAAAGACCTCTCAAATAACCTCTTTACAGTGTTTCAGTACCAAAGCATTCAGGGCAAATCTCAGCACTGTGCTTGTCAGCCTTAATAGACTAGATGTCACTTTTGCCTTTAAAGAGTGCCTGCACTTCAGCTGTCAGTCAGTCTATGTGGTGTCAGCTATGAGCATGGCTGAAGTCAGCTGGATTAGAGGGTAGTTACAATGGCTGTCAGTTAACTGACAAACTGACGCCCACATTTCTAACTTCTTTTTAGTTGGTTTACAGCTAGATATCCAGACCTTTCTAAAGGTGAAACACTGTGATACTTATTTGTAAATCAGTGAGAAAGTTCAAACTAGAGTTCATTTTGCTTCCCAATTATTCATAGTGTATCAGTTATGTATCCAAATTCCTACGGATATACATTGATGCACTTTGCTCTGAGCTTCTTGTAATCACACATCATTTTCAATATCAAATTAAGAATACTTTTTTGCATTCTTTCCTACGTTACTCAGTTCCTGTTTAAACTCTCTTGGAGGAATGTAATATGTTTCATTAGTGCAAAAAAAAAAAAATGTTCCCAAAGCCCAATAAGAATTTCAGTGACCATGTTTTTAGCAACATAATATTCGCCAGCAAATTTTACATTACGAACATCGCTAAACATTCGCAAAATCACCATTTTAAACAACACTTGCTATTTTTAGTTACATTCCCCCTTCTGCATCTATTATGGCATAGCAGGCAGTAGTTTAAAAGTACCCTTAGTCAACTTGATGTTATATATATTGATATTATATGACATGTTTGCTAGCCAATGTCAGACTTCAGGACATGCTAGGTGATCAGTGCTTATGCTAATGCCTTCTGTGACAATAGAATAAAACAAAGGGAAGATATTTATGTATTGCTTTTCTCTTGGGGTATAAAAAAAAATTACGTGGCTTAAAAAAATTGCATTGCCCAGGTTTCTCTATATTGTTTTTTTTTATATGTTGGTTATATGAACGCTTGGCGAGTAACATCTTTGTGGGTGAGCCTATTAAACTTTACTTCTACAAAGCCATGATGAGAGCACAAAGAAGGAAATGAAATAAAAGTCATAAGGGAAATGATATAAAAGTCATACATGGGAAAAAAATTGCTCAAATAAGAATACAATTTCATTGTTTGCAGTTTTAAGGCATGCTTGAAGGTGACATACTCTTTAGGAACAAACATACATTTTTAAGTAAGAAGTTTGATTACATACACTGAGCACTGGCGCAAACTATAAAATTTGTAATCTTTCTTCCTTTCTCAAAAGTGGTCCTTAATCAGCTTCTGGGTTCACAAAAGCTATGTTAAATTTGCGCAAAGGCATACATTTTTGTATGGCAAATATTTTTACTGTTACTGACTTTTACTACATTCCCCCAAAAAGCCAAGTTCACAAGGGAAACAAATGAGTTGCATTTATTATCACCATTGATGTCACAGGCTTCAGAGGCTGTGAAGGTCCACACATTTACGTTACACTTTCAGACCAGGATAGCACCTTGCTACGGGGGCCTGTGTAGAATTGTTGCAAGTTTCTTTGCTCAAAAAGGATCTCAGAGGCCTGTGTTCATCCCCATGAATACAAAAATATGTGTGTTTAGCATCACTACATTCATAAAAGATGGGTGGAGTATGGTATTTTTGTGCCCCTTAAGAACTCTTTCATAAGTGGCTGTGGTCAAAGTAAATGACCCCTAGTATATATATATATATATATATATATATATATATATATATATATATATATATATATATTTAATATTTATTATTAACATGTATTTATATAGCGCCAACATATTGCGCAGCACTGTGTATATATATATATATATACTGTACCTGGCAGGTAACAGCTCCACTGTGCTGCATGAAAATCATCATTTTAGAAGACCGGTCCTATGTAATAACTATTTTGCTATTTCTCCTTTTTTATTTCCCCCATGTCTTTTTTGTCTTCTGTGAAGTATTTTGAGGTTGAGTGAATCTAGTGATGAATATAAGCTCAGTTGTGTAATCCCATTATGGAGGTTTAATTTTGAGCAGAAACCACCTTGTTTTTACCCCGCATTGCTGCATTTTTTCCATAATTTAAGAAAAAATTAGGTTGTGAGGGGTGATACACTTGATGCAATTGTGGCAAATGCTTTAAAATGAGTGTACATGCATGGGTGATTCAATATAAATTTGCTGAAAATTGTACAGATGGTATTACTTTTGACACTCAGGGGGTTAAGTATATGTGTGTGTATATATATATATATATATATATAGGCAGTGATTCAACGGCACTCACCACTCCAAAGTTAAAGCTGGGTGCTAACCAGAGTATAATCACAGATTGGCAGTCATGAAAGCACTCACAGCAGTTTTCTTCAATACTTAGTTAAAAGTTCTTTATTCCATGTTCTTATCGTATATACACATATATATACACATATATATATATATACACATATACTTAACCCCCTGACTGAATTTGTAGCATTTTTTTTAGTCCGAAAACCAGGAATTATTTGAATTTCGGATATTCGGAGCATAATAAATAACCCCCTCAATGTGTGTGTCCAAGTCTCTAGGCACAAGTGCACCGTGGAGCCACAAGTGCACCTTTGCCACAAAGGCCCGGGCTTAAGGTTGCAAAAAGTGAGGGGCGGCATGCCGCCCAGCCATTTTCTGTGTAGCACTGGGGACCGTCAGCTCCCTAGTGCTCCTGCGCTTGCGAGGTGGCGGCTGTGCTGGCACTAGGACCGCACGGCCCAAGGGAGCTGGTACCGTAAGGGAATCTGGCCCTGCCGTGGAGATTAATGCAGATTCACTGGAGGAACCCTGAGGCAAGCTCCATCGTCAGAAGTATAGGTAGCTTCAGGGATCACCATGTCAATAGGTGCATTGTTCTCAATTCTCAATTCTCAATTTTTCATTTCTGTAAAAACCTAGACTATACTAGTACCACATTAGTAGATTTTTACATAATCTTGACGATATATAAAAACTAAGCAGGTAACTACAGAACCATAATGCACTACAAGCTAAACTGTTTATGTAAAATTATAACTGAGACACAGAAAAACTGTGTTACCTCTATTTATTTGAACTATCGGGTATATTGCTGCAGAATCAAAGTTCCTAATAGCAGTGTAAATCATTATAGCAGCTAAGCATTCCATTTACAGTATAATAAATTAGGACATTTGTTTTACTGCTCCCACATAGCATTATTTGTAACATGACCAATTCAAGATATTTAAGAAACACTTTCTAACTAAAAAAAATTGATTTTGAAACCATAATGTATGGGTAGGTATTTATCTGACACTGAGCACTCATGCATATATGTTTTATAGGACTATGGAAGATCAATAGGCAATAGGAGTGGGATTAGAAATATTGCTTATCATTTTCAGTGCACATTAACCCAAGTACAAAATACAGACTTAATTTATACTGAACAAAATAAAGTAAGATACTGAGGACCAGAACTTAAATATGAATATAACAAATATAGCTTTACCCAGAATTCTTTCGGTAGGAGGAAATTAATACCCTACAGGATTTACCTTCTTCTATACAAATCCTAGCAGATCTCTAGCTCCTATAATGTGAATGGAGGTTTGACAATCCAGTGCAAAATTTGGTCTGGGGGCCCCTTATCAATAGCAATTATTAATTATTCACATTCACTGCATTTTGCATGAAAACGGATTCATGTTGCAAATCTCAAAATTATATAACAGTGAAGCAATGAATTCTTTATTGGTTTTTGGTTTTGGGGTAGCTGGACCTAGTGAGGCCAGAAATAAATCCTAAAGGAGGTATGTGTATGTGCAAGTACTGTATATTGAAGGGGATCTTCACCATAAAATTAACTTTCCATATGTTATACTGTAGATATTTAAATGTGGAGTTGTATTGTAAAGTCTGATACTTAATCTACTTTTGGCCAACTGTTTTGCCATCTTTACAGCTTGCACTACAGACATTATAGTTCTGCACATATGCATGCCATCATAGAATTGGGTGGAGGATTCAGGAGACCATGCATTGCTAGCTTCAGTTAGTCAGCAATTTTATTGTAAACAGCAATCCATTGTCTCCTGGACCCACCACCTAATTACACTATAGAATGCTCCTGGACTGAACCAGGATAAAAAGTATATGGAGAAAAAAATAAACAGCCTCAAAAAGGAAAGGAAATAATTGGCCTATTCACTGAGATATGAACAACAGTGTAGGACTGGACCATTGGGAAACCAGGAAAACTCCCGGTGGGCCCAGGTGTCAGTGGGCCCTCATGCTGCTAAACAGTTGGCCTATTTCATGGCCATTCCCTATTTCTATAATAACAAAGAGGCCGAATAGATGGAAAAATAGATTATAGTATGTAAAGAAAAGAGACTAGGAGAAAAGAGTTTGAGTGAGGAGAGGAAGAATAATAGTTCTGAGGGTCGGCCCCTGGTCTAAGATTTTTGGGTGGGCCTCTGGTGTTCCAGTCTGACACTGATGAACAATAAGTTTATTTATGAACTTTGGGATTATATATATATATATATATATATATATATATATATATATACATATATAACCAAAGGAATGGTGCACTCCGTAGACAAAATTAATACCTGGGTGCCAGCATGGGAAATAAGCAGTGAAAAAGGATTGCGGCACTCACAGGGTTTTAGTGAAAAAACAAAAAAATGTTTTATTATTAAGCCTCAATGTTTCGATCCCCCACAGGGATCTTCGTCAGGAGCAAAAACAAACAAACATCCAGCACCCACAACCCCCCAGAGGTAATAAAGCATATATATATATATATATATATATATATATATATATATATATATATATATATATATATATATATATATATATATATATATATATATATATATATATATATATATATATATATATATATATATATATATATATATATATAATATACAATGGGGTGCCCCAGCACTCTTAGAAATATACTTGCTGTGTTAATCGGTGCTCGCTCCAATAGGAGACGCCGTCACATCCCCACATGAAATAGAATATGTAAAGAAGAAGCAGCACTCGTCAATTGCAAAAAGATGTATTAAAGATCAGAACATCACTCTAGGCAACGTTTCGGACAACACGTGCCCTTTGTCAAGCCAGAAAAATCTTTTCTGGATGAACAATAAGTTCTTTTTGCAATTGACGAGGAGTGCTTCTTCTTCTTTACATAGTCTATATATATATATATATATATATATATATATATTTATTTCTATAGGGGGAATGCCAGCCAGCTACAATTTTATTTCAGGAAATACTATTGTATACTGCATTTGATTTTTTACTGGAATGTATTCACAACATTTATGTATTTTAAACATGCTTCTTAAAAAATACAGAATGATACATTAGGCTTGTTTGCATTGTCTTAATGGGTAAGGAAGAAAACATGAGACTTAAAGACAAGCATAAAGGCCACCACAAATCTATGGGCATGCATTTACTTTTATGCCTCCTTTCAGTTGCTTGCTTGTCTATTTATGTATGATCGACTTTTTTCAACACCACACCTTTAGGCACCTGTCCCTTGTCTTTGGCCAATGCTGTTTTAGCTGTGGATCAGATTGCATAGAGTCTTAAAGCCCAGCAGCATAAAAGTAATATTTGTCTACTACCTGCCACAATTCCAAGCAGCTTGTAAATATTCTGTAGTTTTTTATGACACGGAATTGCTTTTTTAAACCTTCTGCATATGTGCAAGTATCTGAAATAAAGACTTTCACAAAATAACTGGTTACATAGACTTTGCCTAAATTAATAAGAGCAATTGTTGGCGCAGAAAAAAATCTATGTGATGTGCAAAGAAATTATTAGTACATCTCCAATACAGGTCAATATTTCTTGATTTCTGTGATATCGCTACAGTTTTTCCCCTTTTGTCCTCTGCAACTCCTAATGAAAATGGTGAGACCTGACGGACATGATAAGCAGCAATTCACACCTCCTTTATGTCAAGCCTAGAGCATTAATGCCTTCCTTCATGTACCATTTTGCATAGCCTAAAGCATCTATTAAAATCCTTTGTAAAATTCATGAAACAAAAGTGGTGGGTTGAGTCTAGAGGGAGAGAAAGTAAGCTGCTTATTAGCAAAAAGTCAAAAATACAGAGCCAATTACAGATCTGAACAGGAAAGGCTAAGAAGCAGCATAGGGAGTAATTCCTTCTCCAGCCCATTGGGCTCAAGTGAGAGGAATCTTGGATAAGAATATAGAAAATATTCTAAGCAGTAATTAAACTCAAATGTTAGAGTTAGAAACAGCTCTATAATAACTGAGAAAAATGCTCAAGTAAAACATTTGTCTGGTACCAGATAGATATTAAATTGGAGGGATTTAAGCGAGTTCCCTTAAGGAAGGAATGAGGGTAGTCAAGAGGAGATAGAAGCTCAGGAGATATGTAAAAAAAACTGTTTGGTATTTCACATACTATAAATTAGATTTTAAAAAAATGAGCTTTTCTACTGACGGAGTGACATAAAACTGAATAAACCACAATAAGATTGCCCTTTTTCTGTTATAAACTTGACATTAAGCCTGTCATGTTCTATAGCATTTTAACAAACCTCGTTCCTTACCCTTTGGAATTGAAAAGATTGGCAGATGCCATGATTTGCTTAACATAAAAATCCATACTAAATAGCACAAAACATTCATACATTCTAAAATATGTTACTGTAAGTGCATACTGGAAAAATAAAAAAAGCCTTTTGTTTAGAAAAATATGGATTCTTGCCTTTTCAACACCTTAATAAATGTATTAATATTTAAGTAGGACAAATTGGATGTAAATTTAGCCCTCAAGTTTTAAAGAAAGGTTGGGGGGGGGAGTTGTTATAACTTCTGAAACTGAATGCAAATGTTTGACCCCACATAGCATATTGGTTTATGGTCAGGACCCGAGAGATTCCAATTAGTGAAACCAGTTTTAAAATGAATATAAGTTAAAAGCAAGTCAAGTCCAAAATAAAAATGTGCCTTATAAAAGAAAACATAATTCTAAGCAACTTTCTAATATACATTTATTACAATGTTTCTGTACTTTTAGGGGCCTATTTTTAAGCCTCAAATTATTATGGTCTCATTTTTACATTTTTAGAGGGAAAAAAACCTTAAATGTTTAGAGATTCATTATGCTTCATAGCTGCTAAAAATTCAAAAACAAAAATACTCCAGCTAAAACCTGTTGAAGTAATGTAAAAGTCAATGGCAGATGTCACTTCTAAAATTGGAAGATGTTTTTTGCCTTCGTGATTTTCAAGGGTTTTGGGCTTTTCAAAGCTAGTTTTTGTTCGAAATCTGGAAAAATTCAAGGTTTTCAGGTGACAATTGAAAAAAGTCACCAATTTGAATTGTAGCACGATTTTGTCAAGACATTCCTCACTTGTAAAACTTTAGTAGCCTAATCTTCTCCGAAAGATGCAGTTGACGCAGATCCAGACTTAGCATCAACAATACATGCTCTATGTTGCTAGCACTTTAGAGAGATTTAGAAAAGTGAGATGGCACTCAGCAATTTCACTGCTTTTTTTACAGGTATGGAAGAATCGGGCAGATTTGGAGGAGCAAATAGGTTCCGTTCAGGAGGGGATGGAGGCAGGATTTTCTTTCCCTATTACCTTTTATCTTTCTACTTTAAAGAGATACTGACACCATTTGAGCTGTTGTTATTCAGACTGGCTTTTTCATGGGCTTTCTTTGAGGCATTTAGAATATCTGAGTTGGTGAGTTCCAACAGGGCAGGAGCAGGGGGGGTTTTGCGAGAGGACATAAGGAGGGAAGAACAGAGTTTGTCGATTAGGATTCGAGAGGCAAAAACGGACAAGAGCGGGAAAGGTTTTTTGGTGGAGCTTCATGGGGTAGGGGGATTTGACACTTGCCCAGTAAAATGTTTTGATGAATACTGTAGGGTCAGGAGGGAACAAGTAGGCATTTTTCTCATTCACCAGGATGGTTCAGGCCTATCTAAATTTCAATTTGTAGCGGTGCTGAGGAGGACACTGGACGGCTTAAAATTAGCAGCGGCCGAATACGGGAGTCATTCGTTTAGAATAGGGGCCGCCACAGAAGTGGCCAGATGGGGTTTGGACGAAGCAGTCATTAGACAGATTGGTAGATGGGAGTCTAACAGGTTCCGTTCTTATATTAGACCAAATAGAGTTGAACGTTAAAAAAAAAAAAGGAGGGTGGGGGTGTTTGAGGATAATAAAACGGTAGTGACTTTTATCTCTTTCAGGTACCCGGCCCTGCAAGTAGTGGCTTCTGGGACATTCATACATACATTGGGCAGCGCAACGGGCTACGTTTCATTGGGCAGATGGCCAGTTGGGTTTTCAACAAACACAGGTGCAGTTGCGGTGGGTCAGCAGGAGGGGGCTTAAATGGGAGGAAATTGTACCCCTGGTCGTCCAAAAAGCAAAAGAATTCGGCCCACCTAACATTATTGTCTTACATGCGGGGGGCAATGATGTAGGACAATGTCCCATGAAATTCCTAATAAAAGACATTAGGAGGGATTGTCTCAGGTTGTGGTCCCTTTTCCCTGGGGTTGTGCTAATATGGTCAGAGATCATCCCTAGAGCTCATTTGAGGGGGGCCCATTCACATCAAGCGGTAAACAGAGCTAGAATTAAGATCAACAGGGCAGTCTCAAAATTTGTGCAGGGCAATGGAGGTATAATTGTGAGGCACATGGATCTCGAAAAAGATCGGGGTTATTTTCTACCGGATGGAGTACATTTGAATGATTTGGGCCTAGACCTATTTAATTTCAGTTTCCAGGAGGCCATTACATTGGCATGGAGGGCATGGCGTTGTATGCGGAGCTGAAGGAGTCCAGCTCGGCATACTGTGGCGGGTCTTTTTGTCAGTCTACCAGGGAGGTGATCTGTTATGGGAGGACATATCAGGTCAATTGGGTGGTTTAACCCCTTAAGGTGGGTGACCATGTTTAACAGATGGAGTAGTAAAGGGGGGCAATAGGAAGCCCCAGGAGAGGCGGCAGGGATCCTCTCAGCTAGGGACTGGGCGGCTGGAGGAGATCCTGGGTTACTTTGGAAGGGGTAGACTGACAATGGGCTCAGGCAGACAAGTTTGGGTTACTTATTGTTATTATCTAATGGAATTGTTGCAATGTTATATAAATGGATGTTATGGATAAATTATTCACGATTACATTTGTATTGATGTTATGCATTGTTATGTATTAATAAAAGCTGTGGCCATGATCATTGCAAATAATGATATTTGTCACTGGTTACTATGTGTCAGAGGAGTGAGTGTAGGTGGATGCCTGGGTCATGTCATTTTAGCAGAAGATAATTTATCAGCAAACAAACAAATTTGGATTTAAATAGATGTTGTTGTTTTGTAGATAAAGAATCCCTTCTTGTATTTTCCGGCACTTGCACCAACTTGTTAACCTAGTTACAGCAATTAGTGCTTCATTAGTAAGGCTAACTAACTGCTGCTTGATCCTGTAATGATTTGCCAAGGTTTCCATATACAAGTGCATAATCAATGTTTTCCAATTATGCTATCGTGCAACCACTATTTCAAATAAACTAGCTAATAATACAAGCCCATTACCGAAGCTTCAGTAGAAGAGGCATCTAATTGCAGTGCAGTTCTGTTCAGCTCTTAAAATTTTTCACACTAATGAAGTGTCATACAAAAAGTTGTATTGATTTTTCCACCACATGACTTCAACCACAAATATGTAATTATCCCTTTTATATCTAGCTGGGGGATTAAAATAATCTATAGTGTGTAGCCGTTACTTATGCCTGATAGGTTTCTTGGTCCTTTACCCTTTTCAAAACATTGTAGTTTTCTGATGAATGAACTTTAGACAAAATGTTGCACTTCTATTTCCTACCATTGCCATTTCAAACCTGCTTGGAACCAGGCCCTAAAATGTAGTGCAATGATGGAAAAAACAGAGGAATGCCTATAAATATATATAGAGAGAGAGAGAAAATAAACACTTAAATACATGAGAAATAAACACTTAAACCTTGTTGGTGTGCACAACAAAAGAAAAATTGTGAAATAGTCCTCCTAAGGTGTCCATACAAAGCATTTTAAATCTCATGTTTTTCTCATTCGGCATAAACAAATCCCCCAAGGTGTCACCTTGAAACCTTTTTATCTTCTTGCTGCTACTGTTTATATAATGTTGAAATATATCATAACAGCTATGTCTACTTTACATGCCTTAGATAAATAATTCTAGGAATATGCAGAAATATAGCAAAATCAACAAGATAATTATATAAACATGCTTTTGTGCAAGACGCTTACATCATATAGTATTACTTGTATGTGTAACGTTCAGTATCCCACAACCCAGAGTAAACCCCAATGTCCCGGGCTCGGCTCACGCTTCGGCCTATAACCGCCGCCTTTCACGTCGGGTGGAGCCCTCCGCTACTCGGATGCCGCCAGGACTTAATAGTGAGGAGACTGAGGGAAGAACTCTGGGCGAGCAAGGGAACTAAACGTAAAGGTTATCAAAGTCCAGGAGCGGGCCGAGTCGAAACCAATCGGAAATGCGGTACAAAATCGGTAAACAGCAGAGTAGTCGAGGTCACAGGCCAGGTCAGCAACTAACAGGGTCGAAGTACAAAACGGAATCCAAAGAGTAGTCAGGAACAAGCCAAAGGGTCAGGGCAGGCGGAAGTCAAACAGGAATCAGGAATAGCCAAAGGTCACAACAAGAATCACAGAAATAATCGCACCCAGGAACATTAAAAAGAACCTACGTTGGCGCCTGAGGCCTAGCCACATCGGCGGCGGAGAGGTGAGACGGGCGTCCCTGCCATCCCCTCGGTAAGTACCTTACAGTATGCTACTCTTTTAATTACCATTTACTCTTTTAATTACCTTAAGTGGTATGTGAACCATTTTGAATCCTTTCATTTGTTGAAAAGGTACATTTCACTTCGGTTTAATTGATAAAACACATAATATTGAAGACCAGTAAAGTCCACTTCATTTACTAGTGTTTATTGTGTTTAGTTTTAACTGGTTATTTATTGTTTAGACAAAATTAGCAGGAAAAAAACTAAAACTTCAAGGAGACAATGAAAGAGAGAGAAAAGGAGAATTTGGAAGAAATAATTATGGTAGCTACAAAAATAGTAGAAGATAGTAGAAAATACTGAATTCTCATAATGAGCACATCATTTCAATATTTGCAAATAGTTCAGGTAGCATTTCTCCTGGATTCTTGATTAAAGGGGTTGTTCGCCTTCCAAACACTTTTTTTTCAGTTCAGTTGTGTTCAGAAATAAAGACTTTTTTTCAGTTGCTTTCCATTCTTTCCATTCTTTATTAGTGACTGTTTTTCTAAAATTGAAGTTTGAAGTGTAATGTCTCTGGTGTTTCAGTCCGGCAGCTCAGTAATTCAGTAGCAAATTCTGAACTGTTAAAAATTGCTACGTTAGGGGGCCCATTCACTAAGTTCGAGTGAAGGAATAGAATAAAAAATACTTCATATTTCGAAGTGTTTTATTTGGCTACTTCGACCATCGAATGGGCTACTTCGACCTTCGACTACGACTTCGACTTCGAATCAAATGATTCGAACTAAAAATCGTTCGACTATTCGACCATTCGAATAGAATAAAAAATACTTCATATTTCGAAGTGTTTTATTTGGCTACTTCGACCATCGAATGGGCTACTTCGACCTTTGACTACGACTTCGAATCGAATGATTCGAACTAAAAATCGTTCGACTATTCGACCATTCGATAGTCGAAGTACTGTCTCTTTAAGAAAAAACTTAGACCCCCTAGTTCGCCACCTAAAAGCTACCGAAGTCAATGTTAGCCTATGGGGAAGGTCCCCTTAAGCTTTCCAAGTTTTTTCTGATCGAAGGATAATCCTTCGATCGATGGATTAAAATCCTTCGAATCGTTCGATTAGAAGGATTTAATCGTTCGATCGAACTGCGCAAAATCCTTCGACTTCGATATTCGAAGTCGAAGGCTTTTAATTCTCCAGTCGAATATCGAGGGTTAATTAACCCTCCATATTCGACCCTTAATACATCTGCCACTAGGTATTACATTTCTCAGCAGCCTCTGTGGAATATTAGTAACTATTGTATCAATTCTAACAGCTGCCTTCAATGAAACTCAGGGATTCTGCTCAGCAGGGTTAAATATAAGAAATGTTATCAATTCATTAATCGATTTATAACAGTTTACAGTGACCCCCTCCCAGAGCTGCTTCAGAAAGACATAAAAAGGTGAATAATGAATCTTTAAACTTGAATAGAAGACAGGTCATCACAAATAGAAGTGGAAAGTAATTGAAAAAAAGTCTTTATTTCTGGTGAGCTACCTGAACCGAAAAAGTGTTGGGAGGTGAAGAACCACTTTAAATATATGCAAAATAAAATGATTATAACCTACTTTGTAATATATTTATAGTGTATTTCTAATAAGAAAAAGATTAATGATGAAATAGATAAGGATGATGGATCTAGAAGAACAGTGATTTTTTGGAAAGAGGAAGGATGGGTGGTTAACCGGGGATTGAACAAACGTGAAATAATGCTTGATGCAGCAAATACCAAATTTATTCCATGGTGCTATAGACACTTTCCAAATGATCATACGTTTTGGGACCGCATGGGCCTTCCTCAGTGATTAACCAGGGATTGCTCATTGAGAACTACAGTGTGGGATAAATGATGAATAGCATTGTTGCTGGCAGTGCTGCTCCCAGGGGCATTTCTGCCATGAAGCAAGGTGAGCACCTTGGCAGCTCTCCAGAACATACCAGGGGTGGCAAAAGCTGAATTTACATTTTTTTAAACCAGAAATTTGGCTTTTCTATCACAGAGAGCGTAATTTCACTCTCTGCGCTAGTGATGCTCCACCCCCTGGATCCCCATGGGGGGCGGCATTTCGAACACCTCCTCAGGCGGCATTACAGGCTGAAATGTGCCTGGCAGCTCCTGCTATAAGCCAAAAATGTTCCTGGTTTCAGAAAAATTTAGAGCCAATCAAAAATGAACATAATTTAGGAGGAAAGTTAAAGGGATGTTCTGAGAAAGTATAATGGGGCTAAAATTGAGTGGCAGTGATAGGTAAAAACATGGTGGCAAGTTGTAAGCGATGAGAGCAATGTTGACAAAAGGGGTTGAACTATATGGGGGGCATAGAGGATTATGAAGCTGATTTAAGAAAAAAGTCTAAATGAAAGCAAAATAACAACAGATTAATTTTACAAAAAACTTGTATTAAGATTTCAGACAAAATTTTAATAATATTTGGTAAAATAAAAAATTCGCATAAATATACACAAAAATGACCCATGAGAGTATGTTTACTAAGGGATTAGGAATGTTTGAGATTAAGAATGTTTGCCATTTTATACATTTAATTACATTTTTGCATTGCATTTTTTGTTTTTTCCCCCCAGATTTTAATAAATTGGCGAGACACCGAGCTCAGCACTGATCAGGTGTATATAAATGGTAGAGAAAGTAACACATAACTAAAAGCCATATTTATGTAATGAAGAAAAGAATCCTCAAGAAAGTCCTCCATATAAGTATCATCTGCCAGGGAATTGTTAAACTGTGTTGAGTAGTCCTTTCTCCCCACATGCCCCATAGAGTGAAACAAACTTCTGTGTTTACATTTCAAGGTTTAAGTTGTGTTTTAAAAAATGTCTTGGGGTATAATAAAAGACTATTTAACATTACAGCTGACATAAATCCATCATAGTTAGTTGAACTGATAGAACACACAGCTACCAGTCTGCTTTGTGAAAAGTACATCTACTGCTGACAACTGAGACAAGGCACATAAACACTCAAAAGCATTTGACATTTTTTCTTACATAAATTATGTCATCAAAATATTAAGGAATTGATGGGTTTCAGATGTATATTCCCAGTACTGTAAACTCAGAACTTTTGCAAATGGTGTTATTTCATTTTGGATAATGTTAATAAAACAGTGACCTAATATTCAAAACTGTCAACATTTTTTAAAGGCATTTGTAAATCTAGACAAAGGCTTATTTTCTGTTTACCAGGCCACCCAACCTATACTGCTTAATTAAGAGCCACCTTTTGTTAATATTAACATTTATTTATTAACATTTATTTATATAGTGCTAGCATATTTTGCATCGCTGTAAAGTAAATGTGTTTATACAACTAAATCACATTAATTACATACATAGAACATATGGAGTTACATACATCACAATCAATACCGGTACAAAAGGTGAGGAAGGCCCTGTGCAAAGGAGCTTACAATCTAAAGGGAAGGGAATAAGACACAAGGTGTGGGAGTGGGCAGTATCAGAATTATGTGAGTGAGAGATGTAGTACTGTATGCAGTGGTGTAACTTCGGATGCCAGGGCCCCCCTGCAAAAAAATTTCAGGGCCCCCTCTACACAAAATAGTGGGAGTATTGCATGTATAATATCCCCAAAACTCATAGAAGGATGGCACAGTAGTATCAATTTCACATACAAATACCCCAGAACTATAGGAGGATAGCAATGTATCAGTTCCACATATAAATACCCCAGAACGATAGAAGGATGGCAAAGTATCAATTTCACATATAAATACCCCAGAACTATAGATGGATGGCAAAATGTCAAGTTCACATATCTCTCTGTAAAGGCTATTAGCAAACTTATGAGCTGTTTCTGCAGAAGTTAGACCATGCCCACTTTGAATATACAGATAGCTAAGCATCTATTTTAGCTCTTCTTCTAAACAATCTTCCTATAAATCTCATTGTTCTGAAAAAAAAGCCACTGATGCAATTTCATTTATAATGAATAGGGATGTAGCGAACTGTTCGCCGGCGAACTAGTTCGCGCGAACTTCGACTGTTCGCGTCCGCCGAATGTTCGCGAACGTCGCGCGACGTTCACCAATACGAGTTCGCGTTCGATTCGAACAAAAATCGTTCGACCATTCGACCATTCGATTCCTTCGACCACTAAAATCGAAGGATTTTCGTTCGAATCGAACGATCGAAGCCATTCGATCGAATGAAATCATTCGATCGAATGGCTTCGATCGTTCGATTCGAACGAAAATCCTTCGATCGAACGATTAAAATCCTTCGATCGTTCGAATCGAACGATTTTGCGGATGTTCGAAGTTCGCGAACTGTTCGCGAACTGTTCGCATTTTTGCCGGTGTTCGCGAACGGCGTTCGCGAACACATAAACGGCAGTTCGCTACATCCCTAATAATGAACATAAAACTCTTGGCAGAATGAATGCAGTGGCAATTTCATGTAAAATACCCCCAGAACTCATATCAAGATAGAATGGTAGCAATTCTATGTATAAATACTCCCAGAACTCATAGAAGATGGCACTGTGGTGGATTCATAGATAATAACCTCAGCACATATATTAAAATAACTCAAATTTCCATGGGTTAAAATTTAAAATGGCTAATGACAGCAATGAAATAGTCCAAGTCCTTACTAGGTATCTTCCTGTGCTGAGACGGAAGGGGGGTGTCACTGAGCCACCAATTTGCCTTTTAGCAAGTCCATAGCCCATCTAAAGGTGGCCATACACGGATAGGTCCGCTCGTTTGGCGATGTCGCCAAACGAGCGGATCTCCCTCCGATATGCCCACCTTGAGGTGGGCAATATCGGGCAGATCCGATCATGGGCCCTAGGGCCCAGCGATCGGATCCTAGCATTCACAAACGGGCGGTCGGATCGCGGGACCGCATCAACGAACAGATGCGACCGCGATCCGACGGGGTTTTTAAACCCATCCGATCGAGATCTGGCCGACTTTCAGCCAGATCTCGATCGGGGAAGCCTGTCGGGGGCCCCCATACACGGGCCAATAAGCTGCCGACACGGTCTGTCGGCAGCTTTTATCGGCCCGTGTATGGCCACCTTTACAGAGCCAGTGTGGGTGGGCAATTCAAATCAGTCAGGGCAGCAAGTCTGTCACCGCTCTTCTGCTGCTCTTGTTCCTTCCCCCCCTCGAAACTGAAGGGCCCTGGTGAGAACATTTTACAACTAGGCCCCCCAGACACCACAGACTGGACCACAACTGTAACTGACCTATTTTTTTTATGAAGTAGACAAAGCTGGCCATCATTTATTTATAGATTTTGAATTATACAGTTTTTTGTTCAGCAGTTCTTGATAATTTTTTGGCTGCCGGTGGCTAGGGTCCTATTTACCCCAATAAGCAAACAGTGGGTTAAAAGATAAGTGAAAGATAAACAGAGAACATAAATATAAAGTAATAAAAAATATAACAGTGTAGCCTCAAAGCGAAAATTGTTTGGAGCATTGTGGTAATTGTAGTCCACCAGCACCCTGACACTGCTCCTGCAACAAACATAGCACTGGTTATAAAGTTTGTGGATGACTGAAAATTAATATACTGAATGTCCAGTAAGAGGAGGGGGTAATTATAGTTCCGTTTAAGCAGAATCTTTAAGCCATGCTCCACAATGTGCACAAGAGAATGATCCCCACCCCTCACCCCATTACTTTATGCTTTACCTGGGGTGGCTCCCAGTGTTCTCCATCTGAATACTTGCATATTCTATTGCTCTTCCAGCACATACCAGCAGCAACATTTCTTTTATTGGTAACTTCCCCTTCTGGCAAGTGGGCCCCATCGCTGGTGCAGGGGGCAGGGGCCCTGGTGCTATTGCTCCCTGGTTCAGAACAGGAGACTCTGACTGAAGATGCAATCGATTATAAATCACTGTGTGTGCTCTTTAAAAAAAACAAACTTTGTGCAGCGCCAGCGTGTGATGTGACGTTACGCATCTTCAGTGAGAGAATCTCCTGCTTTTCATCTTCCGGTGTGGGGGGAGGAAGTGGAACAATTACTCACACTCTGACGGCTGTTATGGCACAGGGCCCGATTGGAGGAAATCTGCCTAAGGCCGGCAGTGCTGGCAGTCTGCAGAGGTGCTGCCAGCACAAATGTCCCGCAAATGTGCGCATAATACTGAGGAAGCAGGCCCCGACGGGCCCCCTGTACCCCCGGGCCCCCCGCGACTGCGGGGTCTGCTTCCTCGGTAGTTACGCCACTGACTGTATGTGGTATTGCATTTGGTAGTTATGCAGAGTGAAGGTAGGCTTCTCTAAAGAAGTGCTTTTGAAAGCATAAAGGTTGTGAGAAAGTCGGACAGACCGTGGGAGAGAATTCCAGAGGAGGGGTGCAGCCCTTGCAAAGTCTTGAATGCGAGCATGTGAGGAGGTAATGAGAGAAGAGTTGAGTAGCAGGTCAGTAGAGGAGCGTAGTAAGCGGTTTGGTGAGTATATAGAGATGAGATCAGAGATGTAGGGTGGGGCAGAGTTATGAAGTGCTTTGAATGTCGGGGTCATTCATTTGAAGTATATTCTGAAAGGTAGCGGAAGCCAGTGTAGAGATTGGCAGAGTGGGAGAAAAAGAGTTAATGATTGAAGTAAAGTATGTTTGTTTGGCTTGGGAAAGGCTGGTGTTATAGAAGTGTAGGGCAGATTTGTAGCTCCAAAAGTCTTATTCTAAGCTAGATTTGTGCCAGCGACTCTCAGTGTTGTTGGAGCACTTTTGTGTGAGCAGTATGCCAAGGTTGAAGTGGTTTGGGTCTAGCACATTTAGTTTTTGCACGATCAAGTTCATTAAGGGCAGTGGTGAGTATGCTGTAGTAGACAGAGTTAGCCACATTAGGACAAGATGGGTGAAGAGAGTCAAAGGAAGAAGAGAGATGCAACACGTCTACAGCCTGCAAGTCACGGTAGGCACGTGTTTGGAGAATAGCAGGGTTGAGGAATAGGGATGTCGCGGACTGTTCGCCCGCGAACTAGTTCGCGCGAACATCGACTGTTCGCGTTCACCGAATGTTCGCGAACGTCGCGCGACGTTCGCCAATTTGGGTTCGCCTTAGCTGGCGCTTTTTTTTGCCATTTCTCCCCCAGACCAGCAGATACATGGCAGCCAATCAGGAAGCTCTCCCTCCTGGACCACCCCCACACCCCCTGGACCACTCCCCTTCCATATATAAACTGAAACCCTGCAGCGTTTTTTCATTCTGCCTGTGTGTGCTTGGAAGAGCTAGTGTAGGGAGAGAGCTGTTTAGTGATTTGAGGGACAGTTGATAGTAACTTTGCTGGCTAGTAATCTACTTGATACTGCTCTGTATTGTAGGGACAGAACTCTGCAGGGATTTGAGGGACAGTGAGTTTAGGTTAGTTAGCTTTGCTGACTAGTAGTAATCTACCTTCTACTGCAGTGCTCTGTATGTAGCTGCTGTGGGCACTGCTTCTGATCTCATCTGCTGAGTGCTGACTGCTGTAATAACCCAATAGTCCTTGTAAGGACTGCTTTTATTTTCTTTTTTGTTTTTTTACTTTGCTACTATAAGAGCCCAGTGCTATTAGTCTAGCTGTGTTGGGGAGTGGGACTGGTGTGCTGCTCCTAGTAGTTCAGCACCAACCAGAGTAATTTTTTTTTTTAATATATATATATTTTTTTATTTTACTTATCTTACTGTTCTTTAATGTGTCCAGTGCTGTTTGCTGTTCTTCATAGTAGTGCACCAATAGTAGTGCACTTGCAGGCATTGTTTGCCCAGTGTGTTCTTCAAACAACTGCCACCTAGCTGTGTGAGCTTTTTCACATTCTGTCTAAATATCAATAATAATACCGTCTCCAGAAACACCACCTGAGTGACGTTTTTCAAGCAGCAATAATATATTCCGTATCCACTGCTGTAGTGTATACGTTGACCTTGCAGGCATTGTTGTTTGCCCAGTGTGTTCTTCAAACAACTGCCACCTAGCTGTGTGAACTTTTTCACATTCTGTCTAAATATCAATAATAATACCGTCTCCAGAACCACCACCTGAGTGACGTTTTTCAAGCAGCAATAATATATTCCGTATCCACTGCTGTAGTGTATACGTTGCCCTTGCAGGCATTGTTTGCCCAGTCTTTAACCAAGTGCCACCTAGCTGTGTGAGCTTTTTCACATTCCGTGTCCAGAAACATCACCTGAGTGACGTAGTGTGATTTCTGCCCTTTACAGCACAAAACGCAGCGCTGTGTCAACAATGTATTTTTCAGATACATTTTTGCCCTTGATCCCCCTCTGGCATGCCACTGTCCAGGTCGTTGCACCCTTTAAACAACTTTAAAATAATTTTTCTGGCCAGAAATGTCTTTTCTAGCTTTTAAAATTCGCATTCCCATTGAAGTCTATGGGGTTTGTGACGTTCACGAACCGTTCGCATTTTTGACGCAAGTTCGCGAACATTTTTTCCGACGTTCGCTACATCCCTAGTGAGGAAGGAGTTAGTTAGAGTTGAAATGTGAGCATATTGTGATTAGACAGTGAGTTTGTAAAATTGGTGGTTGAACAGAGTCTGGTAAATATGAGATCCAGAGCATTACTATTGGAGTGAGAGGGGCAGTCTGAGCACAGAGATAAGCCTAGGGAGGAAGTTTAGAGACAGAAGGGTTGTTAATTTTGTTAACGGGTATATTAAAGTCAACTAATATGATGGATGGGGTGTTAGCTGAAAGAAAGTAAGGAAGCCAGGCAGCAAAGTTTTAAAAAATTGTGCAGTTGGTCCTGGAGGTCGATATACAGTAAGACAGCAATGCAAAGTGAAACAGGAGAAAAGAGCCTAATGCAGGAGAATGATAAGGAAGGAACAGGTGGAAGAACTTTAAAAGTACAGCAGGGAGAGAGAAGCAAACCTACCCCATCCCCAGGTCTGTTTCCAGGCCTTGGAGTATAAGTAAGGTGTAGGCCTCCACAGGACAGGGCAGCATGTGAAGCAGTGTCAGTAGCCAGGGCCGGAACTACGGGGTAGGCAGAGTAGGCACGTACCTGCTCTGTCGCCTACCCCGTGTCCAGTCCCGTCTCTCCCCGACTGCCACTGGTGTCCTCCGTGTAAATGCACTTCTGCGCATGTACGCACACATCTCGCGCATGCGCGCTGGAGCGAAGTATCGCGCATGCACAGTTGAGCGAGCACAGAGCCGGCGCCGCGGCACGACAGGCTGCCTAGGGCGCCTGCCTGGTTGGCCCGGCTCTGCCAGTAGCAGAAATCCATATTTTCTGGCAATGAAATGGTCGCATATAGCGGTGAGTTTGCTGCAAACAGATCTGGCATTCCAGAGAGCACAGGAAAGATTAACTGGGTTTTTGGGTATAGGGATAAGAGTTCTGTACTGTTGGAATTTGCACCGAAGAGAAGGAGCCCATGGCTGTGATATAACTGGGATGGGGTAGGGGCCAGGGTTTGGAGAAACCTAGCATACTCACCAGCACTGCGATTCCCTTGCCAGATCTGCAGGAGGCAGGAGGAGACATTAGCAACACAACCGGGTGCTTCAAGCACAGTTCAGAAGGACTATAGGAAAGCCTTGACATCGTAGGTCAAGGGGGAGTTCTTCTCCCAGAAGGGGGATGCCCATTCCAGAGCTTTACCTTCTAACCTGGAGATTACATGCCCCACCTTGGCCCACTCAGAAGCATACTGCGTGGGTTGAAAGTTGAACTAGATAAGGCTTTGGTTCACAAAGCCTCAGTAGGCCTGAAAAATCCCCATTATAGTGAGGAGGTGGAGGAATACGGCGTTCATTAGCTGGTGTGGAAACTAGAGGTTGCGGAGCTGCTGTGGCAGGGTTCCCAGTGACTGGTGAAGCAGAAGGCATCTGGGAGAGAGGAACCTCAAGAACCTGTCATATGCAAGTTTGCTTCATAGGTCTCCATGCGGGCCGCCAAACCCCAGAGAGTTCTTTCTACTGTTCATCAGGCAGAGCTTCTTCTGTAGGGTCTATGGCCTGAAAATCCTGTTAGGGTCTCACAGCCCAATTAACAGAGAAGTTCAGACAAAGGAGTCAAATTTATGGTAGCCAAAGGATTAAGGAAGCATAGTGGTCAAGATTCAGGCAAAATGTTCAAGAGGAAGCAGCAATCAGTCATGGTCAGGTACAAGGCAGAAGGTCAAAAGTCCAAGAATCAGTAAATGAATAATTATAAAACACCCAGGAACACCAAGAAGTGCAATCTATTTTCGGCAATTGAACATCTTGGCGTTCCTTTTATTTTAAACTTTTGCGCAGTTTTAAGTGCGATGGCATCACGTGCAAGGCGTGAAGCAGAGTGCTCTGCAATGGAGCACGTCTGACACTTTGCAACAAACTTCAGGTACAATGGAAGAAGAACTCCAGAAGATTTACTGCAGTTTATTTAGTTAGGGTAGTGGTTACAGGTAGTGTAAGTCCAACCTGAATAAATACACTGTAGTAAATCTGTTGGAATCCTTCTTCCTTTTTTTGGAATTTTGCTGATCAGCTTGGGTGCACTGCAAAGCACTTACACGGGAGTAAGATATATGTTCTATAATAATATAATAATAATATACAGCTTTCCAGCTTGTATAACTTAGATTTTTAAGAAACTGTAGCGTTATAACCCTTTTCTATGATCAGCACTATGATCAAAATTATGCTTTTTTTATGCCTTTGTGTTCTGACTGCAACAGCTGTTTACTGTGCAATTTCTGCAAATAGTATGCCTTAATATATCATAGCACAGCAACAGACAGTGTAGAACTCATGTACAATGAGGGCCATTAACAAAGCATGTATGTTTATATATTTTTGCCAAAGTGTTGTACGTGTGTTGTACGTGTGTTGTACGTGTGTTGTACGTGTCTTGTACGTGTGTATATATACATATTCAAATGGAGAAGTATCTTGAGTAAATGGGTGACCCCAACATATATGTTTTCTTATATATGTTTTCCATTTTAGTGAAGGAACTTATCAAATGTGTGGTTAAGTTATGATGAAAATAAATTAAATGGTCACCCTTGTGTCTGAATAAACTGCCTTTAAGAGAAGAATGTGTATTGTGGATCCCGCAAATTTAATAAATATACTGAATGCAGACGACTTCTTTATTTGGTATGCAGTGAGTTTTGTATCTCTGTGCATTCATCATGTATGGTTTGGGGAAAACCTATGCAGATAAATGTGTTATTTTTCATCTTACTTTGTCTTATCCAAACTTCCATGAAGATGTCACTGGCTCACCATTACCTTGTATTTTCTACTAACATTGCAATGGTTCTTTTTACCAAAACTTTCTATATCTCCTCACAAAACAAGTTTTATTGTTTTAAATATACAGCAAAACAAAATAAATAGACCAGCAAATACAATGCTCTTTTGCTCAATGGCAATCCCAATTGCATGTGTATTTATGAGCCCTGGAATAGTTTTAGTCAAAATTATTCAAAATTATCTCTGTTTCTTATTATTACTGACAAAGCAATTATGAATAGCAGTTTCTTCAGACATAGTTCTAGGGGCATATTTATCAAGTCAACCTTTAAAAGACAAAAAATACAGGGAAAAAATAAAAAAATTTGAGATTTATTATGCTCCTAAACTGCTGAATATCCGAATCCAAAAATACTACAGCAAAACCTGTTGAAATCATATATAAGTCAATGGCAGGTGATCCCACAATTGAATCTTGTTTTTTACCTTCAGGATTCTCAATAGTTTCAGGCTGTTCAAACTGGTTTTCGTTCGATAATTTTGATGAATTCTAGTTTCTCGGGTGACAACTCAATAAATTCAAGTTTTTGGAACAATAATTAGAAAAAGTGGTACGATTCAAAATTGACGCTCGATTTTGTCTCAACTTTTAGTTTCACCGAAAATAATTATTGGTAAATTAAGGGGATTCAGGTTTGGGAGTTTGGTCAACATTTTTTTTAAAATCAAGTGAAAAAAATAGTTTTAGTAAATAACCCCCTTAAAGATTTAACTACAATGATATAGTTGCAGGGCTTTTATGATTTTATAGAACAGTGTCTAGGGTGTCATCATTCCCTGAGCATGACAACAATAGTATATCATAAGGATATTACCTAACAGAAGGCAGAATGGTTTCAGCAACAGAACCCTAAAATCCTGCAATGATACATTGTAGTCTAGCAGGCTTTGGATGCAATTCATTCTGTTTTTTTTCTGATTTATTTTGCCAATAATCCCATCATAATTGCAGCCATAAGCGTAAGTTACATTTAGCACAATTCAGTGTATGCATATTGATATATTGGTCATAACTGTGTAAATTGTGTAATTTCAGGCACTCATGTATGCTGCACCTATTGACCTTTAATGAATGGTATAGATTTGCGCAATGACTGTGTTAATTTTTGCACTATTGCAGCTACAGTTGCAGTCATAAATGAACCCTTATATCTTATTGACAAAATTAAGCAATGTATTTCTTTCCTAATTACCTTCTTTATGTTCAATTTTTTCTAAATATCTATTTCTCCAGGTTGATGCCCTAGTAATAGGCTGAATTTTCAACACAGGCCTGGGAAGAACCAGAGCCAAAAGCGTGGAGTCTATGTAATAAGAATGAGAGTCATCTGAGAATGTGTGAAGTCCCCAACAGTGCTACGTAGTAGTGGAGTGAAAATATTTCATTCAATATTCCATGTGAAAATATGTTTTCATTGCAAAAATGTATACTACTTTATGTCCAAAGGAATGACTGCTTTATTTAACCTACTTAATATATATATATATATATATATATATATATATATATATATATATATATATATCTATCCCTATATATATCCCTATATATATCCCTATTCCCTATTGATAAATTGTTATCTAAGAGGGAGATAAAATGGATACTCTTATTGGACACAGTGTCACCAAAGGGACTGAACAGAGAATGTGATGTTAAATCAGTTGTAGATTGAAACAATATTTGATTATTATTAATAAAGCAATCTAATCCGAGTCTTTAAACATTTTAGAATATAGGTAATCAATTTAAAGGGAAATAATGGATAGTAATGAACCCCATACAGATAAGCAGACAATGATCATATATATGGAGTAGATTAACATCAAATAATAAATAATAATATAGTTTTCATATAAGGCGAAGTAGCAAAAAATACCAGGGATATTTTTATACACCGTTTAAAATACAAAGATAAATAAATAAATGACTAATATATAAATATAATATAACACCAAAAAATAAAAGAAATATAGACGGTGTATTATTATTTTAACTTTTAAATTTTCTATATTTTAAAATAACAGCATCCAATCCGTTAATAGTTGGACTTTAAAAAGTTGAATGAATTTTAAAACACTACTTTGATTATGGTAATGTCCAATTCTTTGATTTGAGGATGGAATTAATTTCATAAATGTGAAAAATGCTGAAACAACAAAATAACAGATGGATGCAGTTATTATAAATATATGTATCACAATTAATGAGTGTCACTAATGAATTTTTGTAACCACAATACGTAAGAATAATATTTATGATATATTTTTTAATTGTTCAATATGTATACGGAGTTTTCAATGTATTTAATTGACACCCATTAACTAGTCTATTTAAAGCCTTGAACACGTGACAAACACTAGACCCTGACGAAGTGCCTGGAGGGAGGGCACGAAACGCGTAGGTTTTTTCACACCAACCCACTGCTAGAAACTCACTAAGATGTGCCAAATAAAGCCGCAAGAAATTTGAAAGATACCGTCTCCTGTGTTGTCTTCGATCTGCGCCGTGGAGCGGGGTAGGACTGTGCATATATCCCTATCACACCACAAATAAATTCATTGCAAATGTTCTCTGTCATCGTTTGCACTGCTGGTTCTATTGTCCCTTCCTATAAATCTGTAAAGTAAACAGTTACATAATTGCTTTAGTAGAAAGCAATAAATTCCCCAAAGCAATCAGCAAATAGTTTTGCCTGCTTCAATTTGATTTTACATGAATATCTCCCGGTAAGATAACACTAGTCATAAAAAGTACCATAATGGTTCCATTGGGTAGAAGATAATGAATCAATCTACAAAAAAGTAATGAGTAATAGCGAAATGATGGCTGAACAAATCTACCCTGAACTTCAAAACTAAAATTGATTCCAGACATAGACTATAAAGTTAAATTGATCTATTGCCAATTGTGCTAATAAAATTGATTCTAAATGCAAGCCTCTTAGCTGCCACTGATTAATTTCTTCGGGATAAATGCACCTTCAGAGTTATAGAGGTTACCTTCTGTTTAGAAATGGTATATGCAATTTTTGAAACTGATACACTATTTATAATGGGATGAAAAGGCTCCAAAGACAGACAGGGTAGCACAATGTTATACATTTAGACAAATACAAGAGTCCTCTGCACTCAACCCATTATCAATATATTTAAGACAGACATTTTGTGCATACTGCTACTGAAAAATGCCTTACCCTTTAAACAAAACAGGGATGGTTTGTCCATACATTGCAATATATTTAAGCTGGCCAACTACGTCATAGTCATCCCATATCTGGCCAGTCCTATGCTCAATTTTCATCTGATTTGGACTCTTGTATTTGTCTATATGTATTTTGTGGTCACAGCCTCATTGCACCCCCGCCTAATGGTTTTAAAAAATAGTGGTGAGCACAACTTTCCCTTATTTGTTATAGTTATACAGGAGCAGTGACCAGCTCCATGTTGTAGCTCCCACCCTTCCCAACTATAGTCAAGTGATCACACTGGTGTCTAATAAAAGGGCAGCCAAGTTTGGGAGTTTTACTTTGAAAGCAGCTAGTAAGTTGCAGGTAAAACTTAGTCCCTTTGTAAAATGTATAAAATTGAGCATAGGACTGGCCAGATATGGGATGACTTTGACGTAGTTGGCCAGCTTAAATCTATTGCAAACAATCCCTGTGTTGTTTAAAGGGTAAGGCATTTTTCAGTAGCAGTATGCACAAAATGTCTGTCTTAAATATATTGATAATGGGTTGAGTGCAAAGGACTCTTGTATTTGTCTATATGTATTTTGTGGTCACAGCCTCATTGCATCCCCGCCTAATGGTTTTAAAAATTAGTGGTGAGCACAACTTTCCCTTGTTTACAATGTTATACATTAATAGGGATGTAGCGAACCGCCGACAATGTGTTCGCGAACGCCGTTCGCGAACACCGGCAAAAAATGCAAACAGTTTGCGAACTTCGAACATCCGAAAATCGTTCGATTCGAACGATCGAAGGATTTTAATAGTTCGATCGAACGATTTCCGTTCGAATCGAACGATCGAAGCCATTGGATCGAATGATTTCATTCAATCCAATGGCTTCGATCGTTCGATTCGAACGGAAATCGTTCGATTTTAGCGATCGAATGGTCGAATGGTCGAACGATTTTGACGCGAACGCCTATTGGCGAACGTCGCGCGACGTTCGCGAACTTGCGGCGGACACGAACAGTCGAAGTTCGCGCGAACTAGTTCGCCGGCGAACAGTTCGCTACATCCCTATACATTAACAGGAATTTAGAACAAACTGGGTGATGTGATTCAGCTTCCTTAACTCTGAATTAGATATTGTGACATTCTATGAGGAAAAATCATCATCAACACAATGAGTGATTTTAATAAACATCATCTTTGAAGACAACAAAGTGGACCATGCTTCATAGTTGGAGGGGAATAGAACAAAGTTTTGGATAGTTTACAGATGCTGGATGTTTGACTAGACAGTTGTGATACATAACAAGTATCCTCAAAGCATGTTTGAATATATTTAAAATAAAGCAAAATAGGAATTGCAATACTACTACTACCACCACCAGTAATTCAATTTCACATACAAAAAAGATACATAGATAGGAACCAACCGTGTGCACTTTTATAAACAAATGTTTGAAAATGTTTTGTGTTCAGCTTTAAAATTCTGTTTGGGGAAAATTGGGAGACTCCCTATAAGTACTAATTGAAATATCGCCACACAAAATTCTTAATGTACCAAAGAATTTGTTGAGTGTGCTGGCCTAAAATTTGCATGAAATCTTAAAGGCAACATTTGTTCTAGGTATAATTGTAGAGATGGGTTGGGCCATTAAGAGGAATGGGACATGCCTTGTGGGAGGTTGTAAGTCTCTTTAGCGCCAAGAATGTTATATGTGCTCCCATAGGTTACTAAAGGCAGACTCCTATCCCTTTAGGTCTCTTGAAACCACTCATGAAGAAGGGTTGATGAAACTGGGAAACTGAGACAAGAGTGGCCTTAGAAAGGAAGATCAGAATGTAGGAAGTACATCTCAATGAAGGTTGTGGAGGAAGGAGTAGCTGCTAGATCAATTTATTATGTTATATTTCACTCGACTCCACCATAGGCCCGCACTCCAGCAACTTCTCAGATGCAGCGTAAGATCAAAAAAGTCTTTATTTCACATCAATAACACCCTGTATTGAAATTAAGTGAAATAAATACTTTTTTGATCCTACGCTCTGAGAAGTTGCTGGAGTGCGTGCCTATGGTGGAGTCGAGTGAAGTATTTCCCCCTAAGCTACGTGTTCGGGGCGCAGCACCCGGGCCTCAGACGACAAGCGGTGAGTGCTTCTGATCCTTAAAAATTGTATCCGATTGAGCGACGGGTTTGGGGTAGTGACACCCGAACTACAGTGCCGGCTTGGTGAGCGCTTTAAAAATAGCTAATAACCATAAAAATATGTTGTAGCAACCTAGCCGCTAGTTAATCAATTGAATGAGCTTGCAGCACCTGTAGATTGTTGGTATGCATATTATGTTATATTTAGCTAATTCTAGGAGTGAGATATACTTTCTGATTAGTTAGTAATGTAGTTATAGGCTCTACCAAGGAGAGTAGATGGGCTGGTACCCTATGCTATTAAAGGTAGATGCAGATGCACATACCTTTTAGGTCTCTTCACACCTTCAGACCTCTTATAAGTGAATTGGTGGATGGTACTGGGAACCTGAGGTGAGTGAAGCCTTAATAAGTAATACCAAAATGCCCATATGTCCTATGGAAGAATGGCATTCCGTAATTCTGAGCTTTTTGGAACATTGGTTTCCGTATAATGGATCCCGTATCTGTACACAGTTGTTATTTTTTTATGATTATTATTCTTATTATTATTAACATGTATTTATAGAGCACCAACATATTGTGCATGAATTCTGTCAGGTGTATATATTTTATTCCTATTGAGTTATAAATGACAGGTTACTATAGTAGCCATAGTATAGTGGCATTGATGCAGAGCCTTCTGTTTGATTCATTTGTTACAGACTCTGGATTTGACCTTGTCTTTCCTAATTTTTTCATGCTTGACTGTGGCCTGGCTGTTTTTTGCCTCGACAGTTTCCTCTTCTTAATTATGGGTGCTATCGATTTTTATGGGAGTTGTAGGATAGGCTACTCCTGACACAGCAGTCTCCTCTATTCTAAAATATCCTCATGGGCCATTTAATTGGATCGGTCTGTAGGGTAAATATGGGGGGATAGCAAAAGTAGTAGGAATTCAGATGCTTCTGTAACATTATTTTCAGCATACTTAGTGCAACCGATCTAGATCTAGATACCCAAATACTTCACTAAAAGACAGACTACAAGCCAAGTCAGCACAGTGAGATACCTCTGTATACAGGCAGGAAGTGAATACATTGCTTGAGCCATTATTGTTATATACAAGGACAGGATAATGTACTATTTTTTTTGTAGCTGTGTTTATTGTAAATCCCATTCCTTTATCATATAATCAATTCATAAACTATTGTAAAGCACCTTTTCTGTGAATGTATAGTAATTCCTTTGTGTAGCACAGAGTTATGTTTCATTTATAGCCGAGTGACAGCATAATGCCTAGGTGTCAAAATCTATTAATACTGCTCAGTGTCTTGTATTTATTTTTAGAACCAATTGAGACTTAACTGATGGTGAAAAATATACAGTCAAGTATGTTTACTTCACCTTTGCAAGAATCTGCTATATAACCAGTTATTTTGCGCTGCTGGTCTCCAGAGGTAGAGTATATTCACAACTGTCATTATTGTGTGTATGTCATTATTACAGTGGAAACTTGGCTTATAGTACAGAAACTAAGTAAAGCTACATTCTTATTCTGGCCAAAAAGAAGTTTGCAGCGAAATTCTGCACTTCGGCTCCTGCAATTTTTTTTTTGCGAAACTGCTGCAAATATTTGCAGTGGAAAACAAAAGTCGCCATAAGAAATAAAAAACACAAAGTCAAAAAAAGCCCATTGACTTTAATGCATTTGGACAAAAAAGTTGGTGAGACAAAAAAGTCGCCATAAGAAAAAACACCTATTGACTAACGCATTTGGAGTGAGAAATAATTGGCTCGCATGTTAAAATTCACACCTTAAAAAAATTGATTCCCATTTTGCTAATTTTTTGCCGTTTCGCGATACAGCTTCACTCCACTATTCTTAATGAAAAAAAAAAAAAAAAAAATATATATATATATATATATATATATATATATATATATATATATATACATATATATATATATATATACATATATGCACAGTATATATACAATATATATTTCCTAGACAAATGTGATAAAGCAAGCTTACAGAGGGTAGCAGCAACCTTTATTAAATCCTTTTCAAAACCAGTTTGGCAATTACTTTGATTTTATAAAGGTAACAATGATTTAAATAGGAATATGAGTTAAATGGTGATAACTGAATCCATGGTAATTATATGGATTTACCTGCACTTGTGAATTGCTCAATATTGCTCAATATGTTGTTCCAATAGATAGACAAACCAGACTTGCACCCAGTGAATGACATACAAAAAGTATTTTGAATGCTCCCTCTGGAAGTTACGCAACTCCCACTCCGAAAATGCTAGGCCCAGCTTGCTCCCAATTTGCATCAAAATGCAAGGGCTAGTGAGTTCATTTAGAAGCACTGTGCACTATTGCTCAGTTGCAATAAGGCAAGAATGAAGTGAAATTGAAAAAAAATAATTGCATAAAAACTTTGTAATTTGCATAAGATATTGCACTTTGTATCCTGCACTTGCATTCATAACTGACCCCTAAGGTGTGACTACAGAGCAGTAGCCTCTAGCTAATTGCTGGAGAATGAATACTAGAAACATTTATGAGCAGCAAATATCTTGAATGATGTTCCATTAAATATCTTCCCGTACAAGGAACATTTACAAAAGTGAATCTGGACACATAAACCACCATTAGTTAATGATATATCTAATATTTCAGAAATATATCACAATGACACCAGTGAGCAATGAGTCCCTTCTTTTCTGTCTGTGGGTAACCATACAAGCTTACCAAAAGATTGAAAATAAATAATTGAAAAGTTGGAACCAAAATGCTCTATGTCAAATCTGTTTTCTTTACCAATTTACTATTTTGCTCCTATTCGTCATGGTTATTTTGTAGACAGCATTGCAATGAAAGTTAACACTATCTGAAATACTGTTCAGCTACATCTAAAGCAGCTGGACACTAAAAATATTTTTACCTGTAAAAATGTAACATCATTGATATAGTCCTTTTTTTTTCCAGTTTTTGAAAATGCTCAGAGAATTATAGTTTAATAGTAACCAGGTATCTGCAGAATACAATGTAAAAAGGCTCACAAACAAGCTACAAGGATTTTTGTGTGTGCCGTTATGGTCCATCATTATTAAATGTCTCTTGCTGGACGGAAGAGGTGCTTTATCACAACAGCCATTTATCAGCGCTTGCCAAGCAGGCTCACATCTGACCTCTGCAGCAATAATGCTGCATCAAGTAGGCCAACTGCTCAGTTTAGCGGCAGAGCAGGGAGCACAGGATGGCTTGAAGATTAAGTGCACTGCATCATGTTTTCATTCCCAGGAGCTATGCAGGCTGATGTTGTATTGATTGGGAAAGTTTACCAGTAAGTATCACAAACAACAATAGCCAGGTCAACGATCGGTGATGCCTGCATATGAATTCCCTCTTGGATCTTGGGTATCCTGGGCTAAGGCAGAGCCATCATGATGTCTGAGTGCAGGTTGAATAAGGTTTACAAGAAAACCAAGAGAGTGAAAACCTGCAGTATAAAATGACATTCAAACAAGCTTTATGTGGGTATAGGATAAAAAGCTATAGCATTTACAAAAAGGCTTTTTTACCCTGAACCTCCAGCAATATAATTTGTTTTAACTAATATTATTATGGTATTCCATATAACTAATTTGTAACTACCAGGTAGATAAATACAGTATATTATATATATATATATATGTACAGCAGACAAACAACAGAGCCTCCACCTTAACTGCTCCTGACAAACGTCCTTAAATAATAAAGAATAAACATCCCTTTTGTGCGTAATATACAAACCCTCAGTGTGCCAGTTTTTACCTTTTTCTTTACAAATTTGTCACTTGACACCCAGGTCACAGACTCTGTTTGTGGAGTGCACCTATATAACTATAACCCTTACATGTCCCTCCGCAATTGATTTTCTTGCATTGTAATAGAAAGGCTGCTAAAAGACAGGACAATTATTGTTGGTCACAAATAAACTCTTTGTTTTGCTGCAGTATCATGGAAAGGGATCACCATTCCCACCAGGAGAATGTGTGACCCAGATAATCTTTGTGTCATTTTCTTTCACCTACTGCTCATTTTGGCAGTTATAGAATGGATAAACACCATTTGCTCCCTCTGGCACATATTGGTATAAAATGAATCACCCCATATAAGTAGTGATGGGCGAAAAAAAAAGTCCAACACCTTCCATGGTGTTTATGGTGCCCAACAAATACTGTATGTTGGCAACAACACAACACCACCACCACAACTTCCACCAACACTTTATGATGTTCCAACAGCTAGACACAGTGGCGTAACTAGATATTACTGGGCCCCACAGCAAATTATTTTTTAGGCCCCCAAAATGATTAGAGGTTAACTTGTTTCTCCAATATTTATTGAAATTGTATATGAATTAGGGCCTCATGGGGCCCCTATACTTCCTGGGCCCCCCTGCAGCCGCAGGGTCTGCTTCCTCTATAGTTACGCCCCTGGCTAGACAACATGATCCTTTTTATCCAGGTTTCACTCCACATTGCTATAAAAATGTGTCTCCTTTATGTGGCCTACACAAATGCATTTTTTTCAACAATTGATGCCTACAATATCAAAATCATCTCCAAATAAAACACATCCTTAAACAGGCTGACTTAATCTCATGTAATTTTGCATTTTCAATAAACTTAAAAGAGTGCTAACAAATTACTTGCTTGTGGATTTGGTTCCCACGTTGTCCTGCATCTGCAGGATGAACAGGAAGATCTTCATAATGCTGATCATCTTCAATAGGTTCAGGTAATTGGAGATTTTAGCAGGCTGCTAATTATGTGAATACTGCAGAACACCCCTTGAATGGTCCAACAACAGAAGCGATTTTCAGTAAGCCAAATGCACAATCATTGTACCTTTAAATAAGAGAAAAATTGCCAGGGCACAATTTGCCTTTAAAAATAATTATTACAAAAAATTAGGTGTTAGTACCACACTTTGGCCAAAATATGTAAGCTCATGTGCCACGTCAAGGCCCCTTATTGTACATGAGTCCTACACTACCATAAATACCATAGAAATGAATGGAGAGTGGTGGAATCTCACTCTAGCGCACTGAGGCGATCTCTAACGTCATTCTTTGATAAATATACCCCATGGACTTATGTTGGAAATTTCTTTATTATTGTAAAAAGGGAAAAACATCTTATGAATAAAAAAAAAATATATGCATGCGATAACAGTTTAGTGCAATGAATTGCATAGGGTACATGAGAAAAGTTGCACTTATCATATGCAAAGTACAATATTGCATTGAACTGAATCAATGCCAATCTATCAATTTTGAATAATTTACAGTCATTGACTCCCCTCCCACAGCTGATACAAAAAAAATTAAAATGGTGAAAAGTGAAACTAATTACTGTATTGTAAATGTATAATTCTGTGATTTGCTCATTTACTCACTATATAAGCAATGAGTTTCACATAAGACCTAAAACCACATATGAATGCTATGTAACAATGAATTACAGGTATAGGATCTGTTATCCAGAATGCTTGGGAGCTGAAGTTTTCTGAATAAGGGAAATTTCTATAATTTGGATCACTATACTTTAAGGCTACCTAAACCACACACAACGTTCAGAAGGGAGTTTTCTTGAGAAAAAAAGACTCCTCCCATAGTTAGGAGTAAGAAAGAAGTGGAAGTGATAATATCATAAGGAGACAGCCCTGAACTTAAAAGGGAGCAGATTCAAGGTGACATTAAGGTGGTTATTTACTAAAACCTACATTTTTCCGTTCTAGGTTTTAAAGGGGAAAACAACATTTTTGTGAAAAAAACAACAACATTTTTTGAGATCTGAAAAAGATTCATGTAAGACAGCAAATTGCTAGCGGTGCGCGAGATACAAAAGAATAGAAACAATTTATGGAAAAAGCAATCTCAAAACACGCACTCAGTGTATCTTAATTCATCAAATTTTTGTAATGAACTCCTAAATTAATCAAAAAATCAAAAATCCATTTACTCTCATAAATTAGTAAAATTTGTATATACCTAAATGCATGTACAAAACCAATCAATTACAATTGCAAAAATTAATCAAATAAACTTAATCAATTAGTTATGTTCATCATATTGTCCATTACATTATTAAATCCAATCTGTTATTTTATTGATAAATAAGTCAAAATTGTGGATGGAAGTTGTTTTCGATCAAATTTGTTTTATTAAAATAATGAGAAAATTTAGAGTTTTAGTAAATAACCCCCTAAACTTCGTCAAAACCCAACCAATAGCATTGGAGTGGGAGCAATGGGTATTTTTTCATAGTGTTTTTTTCTGGTCCCAAAATGCATTGTAGTCAATGGGCATTTTTTCTCATGGCAAATTCATTGGAGTCATTGGGTGTTTTTTTCTTGGACAAATGCACTGGAATCAATGGCTATTTTTTCCATGTGAAAAACCATGTTTTTTTTTTCCAGCAAAACAAAATGCATGGACAATCTGTATCAGGCAAAAACATAGCCTCATCCCTAGTATTAACCTTTACAATTCCACATAGCACTTGTGACAACTGTCACAACTGTGACTTTTTATCACAAAAAGTTTACAACAGATAAACTAAATGATCTGTTAACAAGGGCACAATTACACTATTGTGCATATCATTTACCACCATGATCACACCTATAGCTTCAGCAGTGTAGTACAGATTAGTAGACAATCTATTTTACTTACTGTAACCTTATTCATGGTTTTCAAACAAAAGTCTAATTTGTTGAATAATAGCAACACTTTGATAAAGACAAAAATGACTACCTTATATTTCATCCTCCCATTCGTAAAATAACAACTTTCCAGTAGAATGTATAGACTCTCACCACTGACTGCTTTCTTGTTTTAAACCTGTGTTTCCAGTAACTTAGCTAATCGCCATGACCTCAGCCTCAGCAGAATGAACAGATCTCTAAACCTCACTGTAATTCTTCCTCATTAACTGCTCAGCATTGGCCACACCACTTGTATAAAGGAAACATTGCCTGAGGCAACACTGGAAATAATTACCAGGAGAAACACTGCTGTTTTAAATTGTCATCTTGAATTTATCACTTTCCACTTAATGCAACTCATCTGACCTAATACCTTCGCCATGTCGCCGAGGTTTTGGCACTAGTTTTCCCCGGCGGTGATAGCTAGGGGAGTTCTGTTTTGCCTAATACATATGTAGAGCAGAGCTCACATCTGCTGGAGGCCTGGTTCAGAGATCCTACCCTGGAGGCATAAGCTTGCTAACAATGCCCCTAGCAAATTGCAGATAACCCATACGTCATGTAGCATCTGAAGTGAACAGTGTTTCAAAGCTGAAGCTGACACGTTTAATTTCTGCTTCTTGGAGATGATAATCTTTCATTTCATTGGCTGTAACAACTGTGACCATTTGTGTCTTTTGCGCTGGAGTTTTGGAATATAATGAAGCTGGCTGTCCTTGTGAGGATAAATAAATGGCTCTAGGGGGCTTTTGGTATTAGGTCTGCTTTTCTACAGTAAAATTGAACAGAAATAGCTCATTAAATAACTCACAAAAAATATATAGCCTCCAGTACAGTCAGGTTAAAACCCATGATGCTTTAAGTTTTGTTCCACACTAGAATATTTTACTGGTGACATTGCTTTATACTTCTTAGCCTTCTATTTATTGAATTAGTGTGTAATTCCAGGCAGCAAGGAAATACATCTGACTTTCTGCTGAACACTGGTATTCACACATTCTTTATGGTATCATACAGAAGTATTAAGGGTGGATTCATATTTCTATTACAATATATTACATTATATTACTTTTAATTATTACATTATTCACATTGGTTTACAGTATATATATTTTAAACAGGAATTCAAAATAATCCTGTTTACTTTTATAATGTTAAACAAATATATACATATAAGATTAACATTTACAGATGAACACGCAAACGCACTTTGATAACCCTTTTGCGACTAAAATACATACCGGCCTTTCTGTTTGTCATATTCTGTATGTCTACATGAGCTTTTCTTTGTTACTCACTGGTTCTCATTTACAAATACAAAAATTAACTTTATCTCCTGAGAGTTTTAACCTGCAGCGCACACTCTAATATTTTGTGCCTCCGGGGTTCCCCAGCTTCAGTAGATGCACTTACACATGATCAGAAGAGCCTTGACAAATGCAACGTTGAGATTCTCTGCCCCCTTTCCCCTTGTTTTATACCCCCACCAAACAGAGGAGGGCCAAGCTATCCAGGCATCCTAGGCAACCCTATTGGCCACCTCTCCTTTGTGTGAGTGTGAACATGAATGCGCATACACAGTGGCATTGTACAGGGGGAGTGAGACAACAAAGCAAGAGAGCCAGGACTAGGGGTAGGTAGAAGACTCTTCAAAAGGTACCTGCCCAACATCCCCCTCCAATTGCACCTTACGCAGATACCTGCCTTCTGCTAGTTCCGGTCCTGCCACCAAATAACTGTCACATGCCAAAGTTGATTATTAGCAATGATACCTTACATACTTTAATTCATAATTATCTTATTATAACAGGACCACTTTTACAAAACATTAAAACAGTAGTAAAACAATGTTCATAACCTCACAGAGGAACAACTGTTAACCTGGAACTTGGTTTCTTCCTCTTATAAGTTCCCATGTGAGGCTACTCACCTCCCACATGGCCCCCCAGTCTACCCAGTAACCAGCTAATTTTGGTAACTGTCCAATACACTCAATGCACCCCTGCCAACCCCGTGGGAGAAATGCTGTTGTGCTCCTGGTCCTCCACCCAGAACCAACTGCAAGCTAATTTCTGGGCCTATCCTTAAGTCCCCTAACCTGGGAATACTCAAAGCCAATCACAACTCCTGGTTCAGGCTGTGGCAGCCCTCCTAGCATCATCATGTCCTGCTTTTCGACAATACTCTCCATATAATTGGATTCAAAAATATTAAAATAGGCCCTGGCATTTCAAGTACACAGAGGCCCAATCAGCCTGAATTTCTATGGGACCTTATACAGTAGCTGCCCCTCTGGCATTTGCCAGAACCCACAGATTGCCAGTCCGGGCCTGATTGGATTCCAGAACCAAAACAACAGCACTCAGTATAACTTTGTGGAGAGTGCAGTGAGTGTTTTGGACACAAGTATCTTCAATAAATACAGTAGCATCAATATGCACATAACTTTGCATACGATTTAGCTCACACACCTTTGTGGTTTTGGAAGTAAATAAGGCTTCATTGTGTTAAGTCAACACTCATTTTTGTAGAAATATGAAGTAAAACCAGATTCATGTGTTGTCTTCATATCATACATACAGTTGCTAACCTATGTTTCTCATTGAAAATGATGCCTCCGCTACAGTGAGCAACCCGAAGATCTTTTCTCCAATTGTCAGCATAATTATACTGTAAGCAGAGTCTGTCAGAATATTTCCACATACTAAGCAGCAGTTCAGATGTTGTGTCTCTATCAAAAATATTGTTCATTATCAGAGCAAGGGTTTGTATAGAAATTATATTGAAAATAGCCAATGAAACAAAACAGAAATGACTGCTGTTATTTATTGCAAGAAAGAAAGAAAGAAAGAAAGAAAGAAAGAAAGAAAGAAAGAAAGAAAGAAAGAAAGAAAGAAAGAAAGAAAGAAAGAAAGAAAGAAAGAAAGAAAGTGTAAACTAAAACATAAAGTCTGAGGAGGAAGCTTCTATGTCAATGTTTATGGAGAGGCCACATGTGGTTTTGTGGTGGAGTCTTTATTGTCATATTTGAGGAAATGCTTCACTAAATTGTTGTATCGCCTCTTAACAAGCACATGTATACGCCTAATTTAGCATTGACTTGAATGCATTTGGAGTGAGAAAATATTGTCACACCTGTCAAAAAAAAGGTACTGGAAGATGAATGGACACAAAAGTGTGTCTGTTAGGCGTTATACAGCAAGAACTTGCAACTATAAAATTGGTTAGTGCAAAATGCAAGGTTCCCTAGCTTGGGCATCAAAATGGCATACTGTACAAGCTATGGAGCTTTCCAGGAGACACCACCTGTTGCCAGTTTGTATGCAGTTTTGTGAATAAAGATAGTTCTGCATGTAAATTAAGGAGCAAGAGCTTTTTGGTGTTTTTATTTTTTTAATTTACACCTTACATGTCTTAACAAAATGAGCCCTAAATGGTCCTAAATACGTGAGTGAAGAATAGCCATTGCATCTGATCCTTCATTGGAATTATCAATTATAGATTATAAATTAATTATAAATTATAAATAGATTATAATTATGAATTATAAATCACCATGTTTTTTACCAGTGATGCATAATTGTACCTGCCATCATCCAACAGAGACCTTTGTGACAAATTCTGTGGGAATGTACACATACCCACCCTATCCCTGATTTGGTTACAGCTAAAGAATATTTTCAAGCAAACATGAGCACATTTTTATACCAGTTTGTGGAAAAGTTAATTGTTTTGAAGAGTGGTGAAAATGTGAATCACCATGCATTCCATTTTGCCAGGGAAAAAAGTGTTTTACTGCGAAAGAGCATACAAATTCCCATTGACTCCAATACAATATGTTTGGCATAATAAAAAACACTGATTCACACCAACACATTTGGCACTGGAAAAAGCACCTATTGACTCCAATGCATTTAGCACAAGAAAAGAAAAGTGATAGAAAACACCCATTTACTTCAATGCATTTGGCATTAGAAAAAATGCAAATGTTCATGATTTATTCAATGAAGCAAAAGAGAGAAGTTTTGAAGGGGTTGGATGCCTTTTTTTGCAAGGGAAGAAGTTAGACAAGTTGAATTATGACATAAAGGTTGAACTTGATGGAACATGTCTTTATTCAACTACTGTGTTGCTATGTAGATAATAGATCAATTTGCTTAATTCCTTCATACAAATTTTCCTTACCCTTCTGTTTGGGATTGAGAAGATAGTTCTACTGATGACCGCAATATTTTTTGCTTTGCTGTTGCTGCAAATATCTTCTTAGATGAGTTCCCATTCAGTTAATCCTGAGATTGATTACTTTTTTTCAGCGTATAAATAAAAATTATGATTTTCTGTATTTATTTAATGTAGAAGGAATTTCTGTATTATAAGCATTCTTACCGTGTTGAGAAAGAGGAGAAAATGTCTCCCTGAAGCATACTTAGCTATAAGGCACTATCATCCTTTTGCTCTTACAGCAGGGAATCGTTCAATAAACAAGCTGTAAAGGAGGTTTTATGCTACATTAAAAGGTTGTGCTATAATACACATTTAGTTTTCTCTAGCTTTCTCTTCATGTAAAAGGAATATGTCTTTAACTAGAAATAACTGGTCCTGTAATTAGGAAATTGAGCAAAGCTCATCTAAACTATGTCAGAAATAGCAATAAGTAAGAAGCCTCATTTCCTGCTTTTAACTGTGAAGTAGTTTCACTATTACTGCCTTCTTCTCCACCCATGAAAGTGTCCAGAAGAGGGTCTCATCCAGTTTTTTTAATTAACATGTTTTCCTAATTTCTTTCAGAATACTGGCAAGACAAAAAATGTTGTGGGGAGTTATAATGATGTAAAACTTTTTTCTATCAAAGTAAGAACATTTTTTTTAAAAATGGTATTTTGAGTCCTGCAATAAGGGAAACATTGATCTATTACCCACATTGTATTTGTCCTGGATGATAATAAAGTCAATTTCATTCTATTTAGCAATTTTTCTAATGTCTTTTTTTTTTAAATTATACATTTGTCAAACTTCCCGAGAATTAGGGTTGTAGTGAGAGAAAATGTTATCAATAGTGGCTCAGGGTAATATTTTGAGAAAAACATCTTGTACAAGACAGTTTTGTAGAAAAGAACTATTGAACCCAATATCTTACACACGATAGCTTTGTAACCCAAAAATCTTGTAGAAAGCTTTGTAGGGAAAGAACTATTGAAGAACTATTGAACTCAATTAGTCAATGAGCTAATCTGTTTATGACTTTTATTTGTTCCTAATATGTTTATGACTTCTTTTTATTTTAACATTTATTATAGCTAGGGGCAGAATATATACTCGAATACTACTAACTAATATGATAAGATCTCTGCTTTGGATGTGCTTGTTGGGAGCCTGGCCAGATCCTGATGAGCACATGGGTAGCAAGATCTGCTGTTGACCAAGCACGATGATAATGATATAAGCTTATTGTTAATTAAAGCATATAAAACTGGGGTTCTCCATTTTGTTAACTGAGAACTCTCCTGTGCAGTAAACACATGTACTGGTCAGGGCATTGTGTAAAGGCTTCTCTTCGGACTGAATTGGATCGAGTCTTGGTTGCAGAAGAAGGTGATTGCTTCATTTGCTCAAACTGTGATGTATATTTTTTTATCCTACTTGCTCTATATGTAACAAAGTCTGCTTTTACATACTTTAGTGGTATGTCAATTATTTACTCATAGAACCATAAGAAAAACAAGGTTTTTTTAATGCTACAATAATAACATAGAAAGTTAGATTGAAAAATACATATGTTCATACCTTTCAACCTTTTAAGTCTACAGTATACAGTTAGTGGAACAGCTCATGATCCAAAGCATACCACATCATCTATAAAACATGGCAGAGACAGTGTGATGGCTTGGGCATGCATGGTTGCCAATAGCACTGGGACACTAGTGTTTATCCATGATATGACACAGGACAGAAGCAGCCGCATGAATTTTGAGGTGTTCAGAGACACTGTCTGCTCAAATCCAGTTAAATGCAGTCAAATTGATTGGGAGGCGTTTCATAATACAGATGGACAATGACCCAAAACATACAGCCAAAGTATCCCAGGAGTTTATTAAAGCAAAGAAGTGGAATATTCTTGAATGGCCAAGTCAGTCACCTGATCTGAACCCAATTGAGCAAGCATTTCACTTGTTGAAGACTAAACTTCGAACAGAAAGACCCACAAACAAACAGCAATTGAAAGCCGCTACAGTAAAGACCTGGCAGATCATTAAAAAGGAGGAAACCCAAAATCTGGTGATGTCCATTAGTTTAAGACTTCAGGCTATCAGTGTCAGCAAAGGGTTTTCAACCAAGTATTAAAAAATAACATTTTATTTTCAGTTTTCTAATTTGTACAATTACTTTTGAACCCCTGAAATGAAATGATTGTGTTAAAAAAGGGTTTAGTTCCTCACATTCTTATGCAATCTTTTTGTTCAACCCACTGAATTAAAGCTGAAAGTCTGCAGTTCAACTGCATCTGAGCTGTTTCATTTAAAATTCATTGTGGTAAGTAATGTACAGAACCAAAATTAGAAAAAAATTGTCTTACCAAAGATTTATGGACCTAACTGTATAAAATTGACTAGCACATTTACCATTATGCTGACAGTTGCACCTTTGCCTCAGTTGCTGTGTGGGATCACACAGGGAAAAAATGATAACATTCAGATGGCCCAAATTTGAACAAATGGGCAAAGCTTACAAAAATATTTCATATCTAAATGTATTCTAAGGGTCATATATGCAACTTCTGGGGGCAAGTGCAAGACTGCTAAGGGGTGCAAGAGTGCTAGGAGCAGAGAGCATCTTCAGGAGTGTGCAAGTGAGCCCTGTCCTTACAGCCTGTCTGCAAGGCCCTATTGCAGCCTAACACAGCCTGATTTGTAAGTCAGGTAGGAGCAGGAGGGGCATGCCTACATGCCTTCCACCTGCCCCTCACCAATTAGGTGCTGACTAACAGTCAGTGCTGTATGCAATACAGGAAAGGCAGAACTCACATTGTTCCACTCCATAAATGAACCCTTCTCTGTTGGCTTTGGTTACCTCTAAGTACTTTGGTATCTCCCACCATAAAAAAACATGAAGGCAGGTTAATATTGACCCTTGTGTGTGTAAATACTTAAGCTGGCCATAGACACAAAGATCTGATCGTACGAATCAAGGATTCGTACGATTTTGGACTGTGTGTGGAGAGTCCCGACAATTTTCGTCCGGCGGAGATCGGTCGTTTGGTCGATCGGACAGGTTAGAAAATTTCTGTCGGCTGCCGATAATATCTCTGCTTGTATTGCCGATCGTACGATTTTCAGTGGGAGACTGTCACTAGCTTTGGTTGGACATAGATATCGTACGATTGCTGTCAGGGGCAGAACATTGCTGATCTGTTCTTTAACTAATCTGACTGGTAAGACTTTGATCTGAATGGTTAGTGGCAGGTCGGGAGATGGGAAAGTCCGATCGTACGATGATTTGTACGATCAGATCTTTGCATCTATGGCCAGCTTTAGACTGTTAGCTCCACTGGGACAGGGACTGATGCGACATGTGGTGGTGCTTTATAAAGAAACAAACATTTAAAAATTGTATGATTTGAAGTTGCCATGCTGCTAGGATCAGCTCCAGTATGTCACGAATGATTTATGTTTTATGGAATTCTAGAAATATCACTGAAGTGCAGTGTGCTGTTAAGGTTTCATGCAATAATGCAGTTCTTATTCCTATGTGTAAATACTGAATAAGGAAGAAGGAATGTGCTGATTGAATCCTTGCTGTCTATTTGATTGAAATTATTTTATGTGACCATGGAGCCCTGTGTATGTAAAAAATATAAGAATTGTTCAACATTGGAGTACAGCATATTCACTTTAATGGGGAATGGTTTATGGCTTAGTATTAGACGTGAACCCGATAACGGCAGTTGTCCTCATTTTTGTTGACCTGTTAATGGGCCTTGCTGATCTTGCAGGAGCTTATGAGGTTATGTTGTCTGTAAACAAGATAAACATCATCACTGTAAGACCAAAACATTTTTGTGGATTCCCAGAACATCACATGCTGGGATGACAGTAGCGTAATGGATTTTTGAGTAGAATTCCAGCTGGTGAGAGCTGCAATCATCCCTTGACTTGCTGATACTGGCACAAGCTGGGCCGCCTGGGATATCAGTTTTATTACTAATGTAAATATTAAATTAAAATAACCACCACCCACACAGTATATCAAACTGGGTGCTGCTTGAAGTCTGATAATAAAAACTAGTTGTATTGCATTTCATAGAAAATGTAAAAGCCATCAAACAAGAGCAAATGCACTTGTAACTATACAAAGCAACCCTAGTTTCTCCATAGACCTCATATAATAATCATTTAACAGCCTTGACTGTAAATTCTATGCTTATAGCAGCGGAAACAGCAGATAAGCAGGTAACATGGGAATGCTAAAGCGAAGAGAGAGAATATAATGAATCATGGTGTAAAGCACTGGAAAGGTTTAGAAAAGGTTACAGCAATACAAAAATGTGTATTGTAAGACCACAAGGAATAGGCAATATCATTCCTTTTATCTCTCTATTCCCAGATACTGTACCTTAAAATAAAGGATATTGCTATGAACTCTGATTCTGTTGCATTATAAACCTTTAATTCTCTGCTAGAAAGCTTCTGATTCATGGCCAGACCCCTTCTAGCTAAAACTAAATGCCCCATTTAGTTTTGCTGAAAAAAAATTACAAAACTGCAGAAAAATATTCACTAATTCACTATATTCAAGTAAAACAATTCTAGTTCAGATTCATGCACATTTTCGACACTGATGAAAACAATTTCTACTTCTAGATTCTCTGAAAATGACAGTAAGGTGAACATGAAGGAATTTGACATTTTTAAATGAGGCAAGTTTTTTTTGTCTTTATACATTTTATTTTTTATTTGTCTCTGATTTGGTTGCCAGGGTAACTAACCATATCTACCACACTATTGGGGGAATGAAATGTGCTTCGTTAGTGCAAAAAACATTCACAAAGACCATTGTGAATGTTAGCGACCATGTTTGCATCCTTTTTGACCGATTGCAGATCTCAACAACTTCCTTGCAAAGTTTGCGACCAAATGGCTTCTGCGAACATTAGCAGTGTATGTAATAAAACTATGTACTCAAAAAAACGCATTTTGCAACAAAATATTTCACGAAACTCCAGCAGGTGTTTAAGCTAACCTTTGCTTAGCGATGTAATATTTGCCAGAGAATCATTTTACATTGCAAACAGTGCTAAACATTCGCAAAAACGACTTTTTAAACATCAATTATGATTTTTAGTTACATTTCACCTTATGGTTCATAACTATTTCCAAAGGCTAGGGTCAGGCTGGCATACCTCCAAACTGTCCCGTTTTCTGCAGGACAGTCCCGAATTTAACAGCTCAGCCCGCAGTCCTGGTTTCTTACTGAAATGTCCTGTCCTCTTTGATCTCTTGCAGTGATGGGGAATCTGTCCCATTCCTCTTCTCCAAAAAAATCGGTGAAACTGCGAAAAATGTACAAAACTAGTGATGGGCGAATTTATTCGCCAGGCGCGAATTCGCGGCGAATTTGCGCGATTCGCCGTCGGCGAATAAATTCGCGAAACGGCCGCTAAAATTCGCGGAAAAAATTCGCCGGCGTCAAAATTTTTTTTCGAAAAAACGGACGCCGGCGCCAAAAACGGGCGCCGGCGTTGAAAAAACGGGCGCCGGCGTCAAAAACGAGACGCCGGCGCAGTTTCGCGAATTTTTTGCCGTTTCGCGAATTTCGCGCGAAATTCGCAAATTTTTCGGCGAAGCGAAACTGCACAAATTCGCCCATCACTATACAAAACGCATTGAAGTCAATGGGCATCAAAATAATTTTGATGTGAGCCAATTTTGACCAAGCGACAATTTTTGTATGTAAGACTATTTTGTCCAATCAAATCGGCGTCCGAACAATTTTTATGCGTGCAACAATGTTGATGTGCAACCATTTTTTTTGCCGCTGTCAATTTTACATGGGCAAGTTTTCACCGCAGTTTCATGAATTTATTCGTGGGAAGCATCTCTTGCACTGACACCAGAAAAATATACAAAGTTTCTGAAACTTAATAAAATAAGAGTTTTTTTTTTTGGCAGAGAACCCCAAATACTCATTGTCTGCACCTAGATACATTTGTAACAATTTAAAATGAGCAAAGATACAATTGTAACTATTTAAGACAAGCAGGACTCTTGGGAGCACTGAGATTCACAGCAATTTCACTTTCATTAGCAAAACTGTTATACCACATAACATATAGCTCTAAAACTCCCAGAAATGTGTTCAAACTTTCATAACCTGCCAAATTTTTGTAAAATGGACATGGTAATTAGGGGATGTGGCCATATAATGGGCATGGTCAAACTGCTAGGAGCGGTATGGGTTAGGCCTGTGGAAAACTTCAGGCCAAGAATCCACTCTTCTGCTGCTCCTGTCCTGATTGGTGTTCCTGCCCCAGAAGCATTGCCTCTGCTTGGGTGCAGGCAGACACGAATGATATTGTCAACATCATACCAGAGACAATGCTTCCAGGTGCAGGTAGCGCACCAGCAGAGGAGCAGTGGGGGAGAGGATTTGCATTAGTGTGGCCCTAACCTTAAAGGAAAACTATACCCCCAAAACGAATACTTAAGCAACAGATTTATATCAGTTTATATCAAATTGAATGACATATTAAACAATCTTACCAAACTGGAATAAATATATATATATATATATATATATATATATATATATATATATATATATACATAAATATTGCCCTTTTACATCTCTTGCCTTGAGCCACCATTTTGTGACTATCTGTGCTGCCTCAGAGATCACCTGACCAGAAATACTACAACACTTAGGGGCCGATTCACTAAATTCGAGTGAAGGATTCGATTGAAAAAAACTTCAAATTTCGACGTTTTTTTTGGGTACTTCGACCATCGAATTGGTTAAATTCGTTAGAATTCGATCGAAATCGAACGAAATCGAACGATTCGAAGTAAAAATCGTTCGACTATTCGACCATTCGATAGTCGAAGTACTTTCCCTTTAAAAAAAACTTCGACCCCCTACTTCGGCAGCTAAAAGCTACCGAAGTCAATGTTAGCCTATGGGGAAGGTCCCCATAGGCTTGCTAAGCTTTTTTTGATCGAAGGATTTTCGTTCGATCGTTGGATTAAAATCCTTCGAATCGTTCGATTCGAAGGATTTAATCGTTCCATCGAACGAAAAACCGTTCGATCGTTCGATCGAACGTTTAGCGCTAAATCCTTCGACTTCGATATTCGAAGTCGAAGGATTTAAATTCGAGGGTCGAATTTCGAAGTATTTTTAACTTCGAAATTCGACCCTTAGTGAATCTGCCCCTAACTGTAACAGGAAGAAGTGAGGAAGCAAAAGGCAGAACTCTGTCTGTTAATTGGCTCATGTGACCTTACATGTGGTTTGTATGTGAGCACAGTGAATCTTACGATCTCAGGGGACGGCCCTTATTTTTTAAACTGGCAATTTTCTATTTATGATTACCCAATGGCACATACTACTAAAACAGTATATTATTATGATAATGGTTCATTTACATGAAGCAGGGTTTTACACATGAGCTGTTTTACTCAGTATCTTTTAATAGAGACCTACATTGTTTGGGGGGTATAGTTTTCCTTTAAGTCTCTTGTCCTCTGGCAGAATTGGCCCAACTGGGACATCATAAAATATGACCCCTGTCTGCGACAAGTATAAGATATATTAGACAAAAATACAAAGAAGGAAGGCAGTCCTTTAAGTTTAATTGTTACCTCGTGGAGAATCTGAGGCGTGAATTACTGTTAACAACTATTCAAAAAATGAGAAAAAGATAGTAAAAGCCCCCACACTCTCGAATAAGTTAAATTAATTATCTAAATTATATTGTGAACCAATCAATTGATAAATATAGCACAAGCACTTTATATTTATCAATTGATTGGTTCATGATATAATTTAGATAATTAATTTAACTTATTCGAGAGTGCGGGGGCTTTTATTATCTTTTTCTCATTTTTTGAAAAGATCTATTAGAATCTGGAATCTTTCCATAATTTTAAGAATTGTTTCACCACAAATATGGATTCATGCAGCTTAGTTACCATCAAGTACAAGAAAATGTTTTATTATTACAGAGAAAAAAGAAATAATGTACAAACATTAGACTTATTTGTTTAAAATTGAGTCTATGATAGATGACCCTTCTGTAATTCAGAGCTTTTTACAAACAGAGGTTTAACAAAAGTATAAAATACAATGGGGTATATTTATCAAAGAGTGAATTTAGAGACCGCCACATTCCGCTAGAGTGAAATTCCATTTATTTCTATGGGGTATTGAAAGACATGTTTCCTCAAATTTCATCAAATGGTGAATTTTCACTTTCAACCAATTATAAATACTCTTATAAAAATCCCATAGAGATGACTGAAAAGTGGAGGAATTTCACTCTAGAGGACAGTGGCGATCTTTAACTTCACTCTTTGATAATTAACAATATGAACCACGCCATATTTTTATTTACTGTCTGTGCGCTACCAAAAAAAGAATCCAATGTCAACATAGGTATGCCCTTATAAAATGCACAATTTACCAAGAAAACTCCACAGCTTAATGGTACTGGAGTTTTATGTATTTTCAATTTTAGACCTTAGGATCCTTTAATCAGGGAGCCTTTGGAAAAGTTTATTTGTATTGATCTAAGAGCAAAAATATATTGATTTCAAATATGTATCACAGTCACACTGCTTTACAGCACAACATCCTGCAGTCTTATACACTGATGTACAGTGGGTTTCATACAGAATCTCAGACCACTGAATTCTCAAAGATAATTTGAATCACAAGCCTGACAGAACTAATGCTTCTGAAGGAAACACAGTTAAACATAACCATTTGATTAGCTTTCTGTACACAGCCAATGCAACTAGAAATCTTTCAGTATTTCAGCAAATAATAATATGAAGGTCAAGTTTAGCAGGAATATTCCAATGTTGTGGCTTTATAGTTCCATGTTTTGACATTTTGCCCCAAATATTGTTTTACTTTTTGTGCTGCTCTTGTATACTTGGCATGGTACTTCTTATTTCAGTGTAATTCTGTTTCACAGATAAATGTTTTTATCTATATTGTATATATATTGTATTTACAACTTTTGTGGTATTTGCAGGTTTTAATGCCATTATAGAAGATATATGCCTCTAGAATAAATGTGCCCTCTCATAAACAAAGCAACTCTAACCAAATGCCTTATTACCCTGTATTACAAGTGACTGACAGCTCTCCAGCAGAAGGGAACCCAATGCCATGACCTTATTCCTTGGTGCTCTTACTTCTAGATCCATGCAACCTGAAACACATGCCACTGTAAACACATGCTTCTGGCTGCTTCAAAGAATGTTAGTTCTGAAAGTTAATTTAACGTTTTCCACTTGAACCCCTGTAAGTATCTCAACCCAGAACTCCTAACTCGCGTCTCCTCCTGCCTGTCCGCTATCTCTACCTGGATGTCGCAACGCTACCTTAAATTAAACCTCTCTAAAACCGAAACGGTTCTCTTTCCTCCAACTAACACCAGTAGCATCCCCGAAATATCCATCATAGTTAACAATTCCACTACAACCCCCTCTCCCCAGGCCCAGTGCCTTGGGGTTATCCTAGATTCTGCCCTGTCATTCATTCCTCATATCCAGTCACTTATTAAATCATGTCACTTCCACCTAAGGAACATATCCAAAACACGATCATTTATCACCCAAGACGCTGCCAAAATTCTTATTCACTCTCTCATCATATCGCGTCTAGACTACTGTAACTCGCTTTTAATTGGCCTCCCCCTCCAGAGACTGTCACCTCTCCAGTCCATAATGAACACTGCTGCGAGGCTCATACACCTCAGCAACCGCTCCTCCTCTGCCTCGCCATTCTGTCAATCCCTGCACTGGCTTCCGTTACCTTTCAGAATCAAATTCAAATTAATGACACTGACTTTCAAAGCACTTCATAACTCTGCCCCACCCTACATCTCTGATCTCATCTCTATATACTCACCCAACTGCTTACTACGTTCCTCTACTGACCTAATACTCAACTCTTCTCTCATTACCTCCTCACATGCTCGCATTCAAGACTTTGCAAGGGCTGCACCCCTCCTCTGGAACGCTCTCCCGTGGTCTGTCCGACTTTCTCCCAACCTTTCTGCTTTCAAGAAATCTCTGAAAACGCACTTCTTTCGAGAAGCCTACCCTCACTCTGCTTAACTACCAAACGCTACACCACATACAATACCACATTTCTCACCCACTTAATTCGATCTTGCCCACTCCCACACCTTGTGTATTACTCCCTTCACTTTAGACTGTATGCCTATGCATAGGGCCTTCCTCACCTTTTTGTACCTGTATTGATTGTGATGTTTGTTACTCCATAAATTCTATGTATGTAATTCATGTGATGTAGTTGTATAATCACATTTACTTTACAGTGCTACGCAATATGTTGGCGCTATATAAATACATGTTAATAATAATAATAATAAATAATATTAATATGGAACATATAATCTATCCCGTATACTGGCTGGCATGCCATTATTATGAAAGTTATGTTGTAATGTAAAAATCGATGTGATAAATTCTAGTTCTAAGCTCTATACCCTCTACTTTCCCTGCTAGGGTGTACTAAGACACATGTCTGGGATTTATTGCTGTACAGGTATTGGATCCCGTATCCGGAAACCCGATATCCAGAAAGCTCAGAATTATGGAATGGCTGTCTCCCATACACTCATACATTTTTATCCAAATAATCCAATTTTTTTTAAAAAATGTGTAATAATAAAAACAGTAGCTTGTACTTGATCCCAACTAAGATATAATTAATCCTTATTGGAAGCAAAACCAGCCTATTGGATTTATTTAATGTTAAAATGAATTTCTAGTAGACTTAAGACATGAAGACCCAAATTACGGAAACAGGTCCCATACCTGTAGTCTCACCAATTGAGAACCAGTTTCAGCAAAATCTCTATTAGATGTAAAGCATCCAACAGGAGCTCACATATAACAGCCGCATGGCAGAAAGACATATTTTTTTTTTTAAAAAAAACCCTGCATAAAGCATGCTTGGCTGGCTAAGCAATTCAGTAATGCAAATAAAACTAGTGTTCCTCTGCCAAGATAAAGAAGACAAATCCTCCTCCTAGACATACATCTGTTTATATTCTAAGCATCGTACAGGTCATAGGATCACTGGCTAAGAGGAAAGAACACATTGTTAGCTAGTAAAGGACTATTTTTTATTCACGACTTGCTCATTATGTCAGCTGCTTCTAAGTGCATGCATTGCTGATGTGATTCCATACATACACTGCAGCGGAACTTATTAGCTATGTGGCTTTGCACTGATATGTATACACCCTTTGAAAAAAATATGCAAGTCGTCTGCTCAGATCTTCCTTTGCATCTAACAATCTTATACCCTTTAAAAATGTTGTTTGCAGTTGCCTTGAATCTACATGCTTTTAATGAAATATCCCTGTACCAAGAGACTTGATAAACACTATTTTTTACAAAGCACAGTCTCTAGTTATTTGCTGGTTTCCTGTTAAAAAAGATGGGTTGATGTCTGCAAATGAAAACAACTACTTTGTGTCCATTTACACATGAGAGCATGACAAAATCTAGTCCTTCCTAACAGAGCTAGTAAATTATCAATATCGTACATTGTTAACTGGCACCCTAAAGGGCTCTCATGCTGGTATATGAATGAATAATTGGAACTATTTCTAGGAATTTCTATTCATGTAACAGGTAAGTAATCACATCTATAAACTGTGTTATAAAGCACCAGCTTTATTTAAGGCCTTAATTACTTAACAAGGGTAATTACTAGTGAAAAGGCCACTAGTTTTATTTTTGTTTTCCCTGTTGATTTAGCTAATTGAAATTTAAAAAGCTAAAAATATGAAGAATTCTACAAATACATTTCATGAATAAATTAGTATGACAGAGGTCATTTCCCTGCAGTCAGTTGCAAGTAAAATGTCATTTGTTAAAGGTACTCATGCTAAAATGCATGCATTGCACTTCCACTCTGCATTCTCTGTCCTTCCTGCCTCCAGTCCCAAATCGAGCACAGTTACACTTAATGATGGAAAGGATCCCTGGACCTACCTCCAGACCAGGCAGTAGCTTCCGACAGCGATGTGCACTCTTGTTCAAACACCGGATGATGTTAACTGTACTTGAAAAAAATTTGGCATCTAATTTACAGCAACATGCAAGCTCAGTTGTAATAATGTTGACTCTTTGGTTGCAATTGCACAATGCCCCCTTGTGACTGCAATGATCCTGAAATTCTGGCAAAAAAAAAAAAACCCTGCGTTGTGGGGAAAAAATGGCAATTGCATTCGAAATTGCATTTTGCTCACTTCACTTAAATGATGTAAATAAGCCCTAATACGTTTTCTTTTTCACACTTTTATAAAAATTGCCCTGTGTTTTTACTGTGCTCTTAAAACTAATAATGATTTAGGCAGAGGCAGAGTATTATTGTAATTATTCTATAAATTGTATATATGTCAAATCCTTCTCAGAAACTTTTAATATTTACTTTGCTTTCCACATTCTTTTTATATTAATGACATGACAGATAGCCCTCTTAATGACATGTCAGCTTGGAAGCATATTGCCTCTCTGCTTTGGTTTTGCTGTACCTCATTTTACATACAGCACTGTGTAAATTATTTGCACTACATAAGGCAGCAAAATAATAATATCCAAGAGGAAGTTTCAAAAACATGACATTCAACATTTAATTGCTTCAGCTTCAGGGCTTACGGGAATATTATTCTGAATTATAGAAATAAACAAGTTGGACAACAATGGTAAAGGTTTCCTGTGTCATCTGTCTCTCGATCAGTGGCTTGTGAGTTGTCCCTTGTGGAATAATGCTCATGATTCTTGGCATAGGAGGACGAGGATCTTGATCCCCCACAGGACATTCAGTGGACAATAACATGACTGTGCAATGTCTGATGGACGTGCTTAGTTTAGCTGATGCTTCTGAAATATTCAGTGAGGCTTGCACACACATTGCTAGCCAGTTACTGTATATATTGGTACACCTAAATCTGGGACAGGGAGATACATAAATCAAAATTTAAGAAACAAGCATTACACCATGATAACTTACTATATGGAGTGTGCTGTTTCCCTGTTCGTTAAATAGACTTGCTAGCTAGAGCAATCAGAATGGAAAACAAAAATATGCAAAAAAACAAGGCACCTCTTGAGCAGAATAATGTGTATCTAATGTATTGGGCAGCAAACTCTCTACTTTTAGGTATCAGATCCACAATGGAATTTTTTGATTTCCAGCATGTGCCCATTATCCTTAGCCAGAAGGGTTTTAACAAAAAGCCTTCCAAAATGTGCAGCATCTTATAAATATTAACTTTTTAAAGTGGTGCTTGTTATGCTCAATACTAGTGTTTGTGGCCAAGGGTTTCTATATGCAGAGGGCAACCCCACCGAGAAGCTTCTCCCAATGGGTATTACATTAGGAAACAACATCTTAATGTACCTATAACCCAATACTAGATGACAGAGAGGTTTGGAAGATACCTTCATCCCCAGCCAAGATGGCACAGTACCAAAATGCCAGGGGACAGATTGCTCTGTAGTCTTCTAGCACAGTTGTTTTTCTCAGTATAATCCTATAATACATATTAGTTTATGTTTAAAAAGCTATATGGATTGATAAAAAATGGTCTGATCACAGGTTTTTGTATAATTAGATATAGTTGTTATAGCAGTGATGATGAGGTACAACTATAATGGCTGATGGTTGTTCTAGGAGGGAAAAGTGAATGTTAATATGAGAAAAGCCATATAAGTCAGGGATGTAGTTAAATGCCATCCTTTTGGATAAAAATAATGCAATTGAAAAATACTCCATTAAGCATAAAGGAAGCTATATAATAATCTCAGAAGTTAGGGCCACCATCAGGGGGGCACAGGGAGTACAGCTGTACCAGGCCGGTGCTAAAGGGGGCCAAAGACCCCATTTACAACTGCAAGGTTAGTTGCATTTCCCTGCAGTCAGTTGCAAGTAAAAAGCCATTTGTTAAATGTACAGCCATACCAGGCCAGGGGGTACAGCCGTACCAGGCCTGGGGCTAAAGGGGGCTGGCTGTGCTCCAAAGTTCCTGCAACGGCAAAGACCAGAAGCCTCGCCGAATACCCAGAGCCTCACTGAAGAACCAAAGCCACTCTGAAAAGACCCAAAGCTGTTCTGAAAAGACCCAAAGTCATTCTGAAAAGACCCAAAGCCACGAAATTACCCGAAGTTGAAGTCCTGAAGTCGCGAAAAGACCCAAAGCTACAAAAGGAGCTAAAGAAGAACCTACAGTAAGTTCCACTAAACACCAATGTTTTTTTTTTATGGAACCCCTGGCCACCAATTCTATGTATTCTAAGTATCTATGGGATCCGTGACCACCAATGTTTTCAAAGACTTTTTTGGGGGGGCTTTGGCCCAATTTTATTGATGGGGGGACCCTGGTCACCAATAATTTTTTTAAACTTGTAGGGGGCCCTGACCACCAATGTTTTTGTAAAAACTTGTATGGAGGACACTAGGACATTTTTGTATTTATATGGTAGGCCTGACCACCAATGATTTTTTTTAACTTGTAGGGGGGCCTTGACCACCAATAGCTTTTTATAACTTGTGAGTGAGGGGGTTTACCATTTTTAGCGCTGGTGTCTGTATGAACCTTTTACTGTGCGGTGGGCAGGATCTGGGTGGGGCTTGGGGAGGGTTCTCTGGTGGACAGGGACCAGGAGGCCCAGAAATTTTTGCTGTACAGGGCCCCGTGATTTCTGATGGTGGCCCTGTCAGAAGTTATTGACACTTTACATGTAATGGCATAAACCGTGAGCACTCACCCGCACCTGTCCCATGGGTCCAGACATCACCTGTGCTGCAACGCAAATCTCGTGGCTGGATCCAGACGAACCTGGCAAAAGTATAAGCAGTGGTACGGAGCACACAGTGGTTGGAAAAATGAAAACAGTATTTATTGAATATCCATTAAAAACATAAGTTCATTTCATGGATGTAACAACTCCCCCACACTTTACATGAACAGTGATTGCTTCTGTATAGGTCACAACACTCTGGAATGTCTTCTATTGCCCTTGCTTTTCTATGGCAGCAGCTGCATTTTAATAATTCACAGGTCTTTAGAGAAACTGCATTTTTGCATAATTTTTCATTCCTTTTTTTGCCGGAATTCAGACATTATAGATATAATGCATAATATTTTGTGCAATATAAACATTTTAGTGCAGTTCAAGCCCCCTTGAAGGTCCAGCCTTTGGGAAGGCATTCCTTTAAAGTCTAACTTTTGGTTAGGACGTCCTTAGTTCATGATATGATTACAGATATGGGAAAATAAATTATTGGTGTATCAGAGATAGTTCTTAAAATACCAAGGTCAGCAAATATATATTTACCTCATATCTCATCCTAACTGATCTTCAAGTTGGACTTTCAGGTGTATTTTTAGAGAGCAAATAACCATTCTCCCTGGTTCTTATCCTAACCATCCTTCAGGCAGTTCAAAGTGGCCAACTTACAGTATGAAGGTTAGGACCTATGTTTATAAATCAGTAGTGATGGGCGAATTTGCGCCGTTTCGCTGGAAAATTCACGAAATGCTGAAAAATTTGCGAAACGGCGTCTAGTTTTTGACGCCAGCGCCGATTTTGACACTGGCGTCCGTTTTTTTGGAAGCTGGCGTCCAAAAAAATGGAATTTTCTCCAGCAAATCGCGCCTGGTGAATAAATTCGCCCATCGCTATAAATCAGCTAATGTGTGCCTCATACTGTAGGTCTGTCCATAATTACTATATAGAAATGATCCCTGTGGCTACAGGGTGCAGAAAACAACTGCACACCACTCTTAGTAAGCCTAGCTTCTTCTGAATTACAATTATTATGGTTAGGGATGTCGCGGACTGTTCGCCGGCGAACTTGTTCGCGCGAACATCGTCTGTACCTGGCGCTTTTTTTGACCTCTCACCCCAGACCAGCAGATACATGGCAGCCAATCAGGAAGCTCTCCCTCCTGGACCACCCCCACACCCCCTGGACCACTCCCCTTCCATATATAAACTGAAGCCCTGCAGCGTTTTTTCATTCTGCCTGTGTGTGCTTGCAAGAGCTAATGTAGGGAGAGAGCTGTTACTGATTTCACTGATTTCTTTGAGGGACAGTTGATAGTAAGTTTGCTGGCTAGTAATCTACTTGATACTGCTCTGTATTGGAGGGACAGAAGTCTGCAGGGATTTGAGGGACATTTTAGGTTAGGTAGCTTTGCTCAGGGCCGCCATTAGAAATCACGGGGCCCCGTACAACAAAATTTTTGGGGCCCCCCTGGGCCCCGCCCACACTGACGACCAAGCTCCACCCCATTTCCCGCCCACTCCACATCGCAGTTAAAAGACCACACAGACATCAGCGCTAAAAAAGTAACCCCCCCCCCACACAAGTTGTAAAAAGCTATTGATGGTCAGGGCCCCCTTATAAAAAATTGGGGCCCCAAAAAAAAAAATTAAATTTTTTTTTTTTTTAAAAAAACATTGGTGGCAGGGGCCCCCTTATAAGTTAAAAAAAACTTGGGGCCCCAACAAAAAAAATGTAAAAAAAACTAAAAAATAAACAAACATTGGTGGCAGGGGCCCCCTTATAAGTTAAAAACAAATTGGGGCCCCAAAAAAAAATTTGAAAAAAAAAAAAAAACTGGTGGCAGGGGCCCCCTTACAAGTTAAAAACAAATTGGGGCCCCAAAAAAAAATTAAAAAAAAAATAATTTTTTTTTGAAAAAAAAAAAAACATTGGCGTCAGGGGCCCCTTTATAAGTTAAAAACAAATTGGGGCCCCAAAAAAAAATTTAAAAAAAAAAAAAAATTTTTTTGAAAAAAAAAAAACTGGCGGCAGGGGCCCCCTTACAAGTTAAAAACAAATTGGGGCCCCAAAAAAAAATTTAAAAAAAAAAAAAAAACTGGTGGCAGGGGCCCCCTTACAAGTTAAAAAAATTTAGGGCCACCAAAAAGAAAATTATTATTTTTTTTTTTTTTTAAAAAAACAATGGTGGCAAGGGGCCCCTTACGAGTTAAAAAAAAAATTGGGGCCCCAAAAAAACATGTTTTAAAAAAAAAAGATTGGTTGCAGGGGCCTATAGAATATTAAAATAATACATTGGTGGCCAGGAGATTAAAAAAAAAAAAATACACAAACTGGTGTTCAGTAGAATTGAACTCACGGCTTCAGTACTTCAACTTCACCTCCTTTCGTGACTTCGGGTCTTTTCACTGCTTCAGGACTTCGGCTGTTTTCGTGACTTTGGGTCTTTTCGGCGCTTCGTGACTTCGGCTTTTTCCGTGACTTCGGGTCTTTTCGGCGCATCGGCTTCGGCTTTTCGGCACTTCCGCATTCGGCAGCACAGAGGCAAGACGTACGGCTCGGGCGCTCGTAAGGGGGGCCCGGATCTTCAAAAAATGCAGCGCTGCCGGGCCCCCCTTCATGCCCGGGCCCGGTACGCTTGTCCCCCCTGTCCCCCCCTGATGGCGGCCCTGGCTTTGCTGGCTAGTAATCTACCTTCTACTGCAGTGCTCTGTATGTAGCTGCCTGCTGTGGGCACTGATCTCTTCTGATCTCATCTGCTGACTGCTGTAATAACCCAATAGTCCTTGTAAGGACTGCTTTTATTTTCTTTTTTGTTGTTTTACTTTGCTACTATAACAGCCCAGTGCTATTAGTCTAGCTGTGTTGGGGAGTGGGACTGGTGTGCTGCTGTGCTGCTCCTAGTAGTTCAGCAGCAGCAACCCGAGAAATTTTTTTTTTTAAATATACATATATTTTTTTTTTCTTTTACTTATCTTACTGTTCTTTAACGTGTACAGTGCTGTTGCTGTTCTTCATAGTAGTGCACCAATAGTAGTGCACTTGCAGGCATTATTTGCCCAGTGTGTTCTTCAAACAACAACCATCTAGCTTTGTGAGCTTGTTCACATTCTGTCTAAATATCAATAATAATACCGTCTCCAGAAACACCACCCGAGTGACGTTTTTCAGGCAGCAATAATATATTCTGTATCCACTGCTGTAGTAGTGTATACGTTGACCTTGTAGGCCTTGTTTGCCCAGTGTGTTCTTCATTTTCAAACAACTGGCATTTAGCTGTGTGAGCTTGTTCACATTCTGTCTAAATATCAATAATAATACCGTCTCTAGAAACACCACCCGAGTGACGTTTTTCAGGCAGCAATAATATATTCTGTATCCACTGCTGTAGTAGTGTATACGTTGACCTTGTAGGCCTTGTTTGCCCAGTGTGTTCTTCATTTTCAAACAACTGGCATTTAGCTGTGTGAGCTTGTTCACATTCTGTCTAAATATCAATAATAATACCGTCTCTAGAAACACCACCCGAGTGACGTTTTTCAGGCAGCAATAATATATTCCGTATCCACTGCTGTAGTAGTGTATACGTTGACCTTGTAGGCCTTGTTTGCCCAGTGTGTTCTTCATTTTCAAACAACTCCCATCTAGCTGTGTGAGCTTGTTCACATTCTGTCTAAATATCAATAATAATACCGTCTCCAGAAACACCACCCAAGTAACGTTTTTCAGGCAGCAATAATATATTCCGTATCCACTGCTGTAGAAGTGCATATGTTGACCTTGCAGGCATTGTTTCAATTTGTTTGCCTAGTGTGTTCTTCATTTTCAAACAACTGCCATCTAGCTGTGTGAGCTTGTTCACATTCTGTCTAAATATCAATAATAATACCGTCTCCAGAAACACCACCCGAGTGACGTTTTTCAAGCAGCAATAATATATTCCGTATCCACTGCTGTAGTAGTGTATACGTTGACCTTGTAGGCCTTGTTTGCCCAGTGTGTTCTTCATTTTCAAACAACTCCCATCTAGCTGTGTGAGCTTGTTCACATTCTGTCTAAATATCAATAATAATACCGTCTCCAGAAACACCACCACCTGAGTTGTTGTTGTTGTTTTAAAAATAATGCCAGGCAAAGGCAGGCCGCCACGCAGAGGCACTAGGGGCCGTGCTGCTATGCTATCCTGTGGCCCTAGGAAATTGCCCAGTTTTAAAAAGGCAATGACCCTGAACTCCCAAAATGCTGAAGAGGTAGTTGACTGGCTTACACAGCACACCCCATCCTCTACCGTTTCTAACTTTACCACAACATCCTCATCCTCCACTGCTATGGGCACCCCACGTAACACTTCCTCCACCACCGGCGCCCCTTCTTCACTGGAGTCAGAGGAGTTATTTTCACATGAGTTTCTTGAACTGAGTGATGCGCAACCATTATTGGCAGAAGAAGATGAAGGAGATGAGATTTAATTCTGGCAGAGAACACAACAGAGATGGACATAATGAGTGATGAGGAGGTCCCCGCTGCTGCTTCCTTCTGTGAGCTGTCAGAAGAAATTGATGAGGAGAATGAGGATGAGGAGATTGATGTTTTGTGGGTGCCCAGTAGAAGAGAGCAAGAGGAGGATAGTTCAGATGGAGAGACGGAGAGTCAGAGAGGCAGGAGGAGAATAAGACTTAGAAGAAGCAGGGAGGACAGCTCGCAGGGAACAGTAGGGCAACAACATGTATCGGCACCTGTGGTCAGCCGGCCAACGCACCCGCCATTGCCGCCAACACCGCCAACTTCTACTGTTACCGCCAGATTGCCAGCTTCAAAAAGGTCAGCAGTGTGGGATTTTTTTAATGTGTGTGCCTCTGACAAAAGCGTTGTAATTTGCAATGAGTGCAGTCAGAAACTGAGTCTTGGGAAGCCCAACAGCCACATAGGTACAACTTCTATGCGAAGGCACATGAACGGCAAGCACAAAGCACTTTGGGAGCAACACTTTAAAGGCAACAGGCAAACTAAAAGCCACCCTCCTTCTGGTCCAGCATCTTACTGCTCTACCTCTGCTGTCCTTGACCCGTCTGAACCACCCTCCACTCCGCCTTCCACCTTGACCACCAGTTCCCATTCCCAGTCATCTGCCCCCAGCCAAGTTTCTGTGAGGGCCATGTTTGAGCGTAAGAAGCCAATGTCTGCGAGTCACCCCCTTGCCCGGCGTCTGACAGCTGGCTTGTCCGCACTCTTAGCCCGCCAGCTTTTACCATACCAGCTGGTGGACTCTGAGGCCTTCCGCAAATTTGTAGCAATTGGGACACCGCAGTGGAAGGTACCCAGCCGCAATTTTTTTTCAAAAAATGGAATACCACACCTGTACCACCATGTGCAGAGCCAAGTCACCGCATCTCTGTCACTTAGTGTTGGGCCAAAGGTCCATATGACTACTGACGCATGGTCCTCCAAGCATGGTCAGGGCAGGTATGTCACCTACACTGCCCACTGGGTGAACTTGGTAATGGCTGGGAAGCAGGGAATGTGTGGCTCAACAACAACAGTGGAGTTGGTGTCACCGCCACGGATTGCACTCGGTTCTGCCACCACCTCTACTCCTCCTTCGCTCTCTACCTCGTCTTCTTCCTCTTCTTCGTCCTCTGCTGCTGGGTCCTCCTCCTCCACACCTGTGCACCCCCAGCTTCCCCTAGGCTATTCAACGTGCCAGGTACGCCGTTGTCATGCTGTCTTGGGGATGACGTGCCTGGAAAGCAGAAACCATACCGGATCTGTACTCCTGTCATCTCTGCAGTCACAGGCCGATCGGTGGCTGACCCCACACCAACTGAAGATCGGAAAAGTGGTGTGTGACAATGGAAGCAATCTGTTGGCAGCACTGAGACTGGGCAATTTAACACATGTGCCCTGCATGGCACATGTTCTGAATTTAATAGTCCAACGTTTTGTCTCGAAGTACCCAGGATTCCAGGACGTTGTCAGGCAGTCCAGGAAGGTGTCGGCCCATTTCAGACGGTCCTACACAGCCATGGCACGCCTTGCTGACATTCAGCAGCGGTACAATATGCCAGTCAGGCGTTTGATTTGCGACAGCCAGACTCGGTGGAATTCAACGCTCCTCATGTTGGAACGTCTGCTGCAACAACAAAGAGCCGTCAACGAATACCTGTTTGAACTGGGTGGTAGGACTGGATCTGCAGAGCTGGGGATTTTTTTACCCCGTTACTGGGTGCTTATGCGCGATGCCTGCAGGCTCATGCGCCCTTTTGAAGAGGTTACAAATATGGTCAGTCGCACCGAAGGCACCATCAGCGACCTAATACCCTTTGCTTTCTTCCTGGAGCGTGCCGTGCGACGAGTGACAGATGAGGCTGTAGACCAGCGTGACGAGGAGCAGGAAGCGCACGATTTCTGGTCGGAATCACCAGAACGAACCCAGGCACCTGCTGCAACGCAGGGAGAGGTGCCAGAAGTGGAGTCAGAGGAGGAAGGTGGCTTTGTGGAGGAGGAGGACCAACAGGAGCAGGCTTCCCAGGGGGCTAGTGGTGACCTTTTGGGGACCCCTGGTCTTGTACGTGGCTGGGGGGAGGAGACCGTGGATGATGCAGTCCTTGATAACGAGGAAGCGGAGATGGATAGCTCTGCATCCAACCTTGTGAGAATGGGGTCTTTCATGCTGTCATGCCTGTTGAAGGACCCCCGTATCAAGAGGCTTAAGGAGAAGGACCTGTACTGGGTGGCAACGCTACTAGACCCTCGGTACAAGCATAAAGTGGCAGAAATGTTACCAACGTACCACAAGTCCGAAAGGATGCTGCATTTACAAACCAGCCTGCAAAACATGTTGTACAATGCTTTTAAGGGTGATGTCACTTCAGGAACTCATCAGCATTCCAGGGGCAGAGGTGCCAGTAATCCTGCCACGAGCGCACCTGCAAGGACAAAGCACTTTGGCCACTCTGTAACGTCAGACATGCAAATGTTTTTCAGTCCAAGGCAGCGCCAGAACCCTTCTGGATCCACCCTCAAAGAACGCCTCGACCGGCAGGTAGCGGACTACCTGGCATTAACTGCAGATATCGACACTCTGAGGAGCGATGAACCCCTGGACTACTGGGTGCGCAGGCTTGATCTGTGGCCAGAGCTGTCACAATTTGCCATGAACCTCTTGTCTTGCCCTGCCTCTAGTGTCCTCTCAGAAAGGACCTTCAGTGCAGCAGGAGGGATTGTAACTGAGAAGAGAACTCGCCTAGGTCACAAAAGTGTGGATTACCTGACCTTTATTAAAATGAATGAGGGGTGGATCTCGGAGGGTTACTGCACGCCGGAAGACTTGTTCTGAGTTTCTGATTCTGACTCCCCATGCAGCTGTCCTTCTCTGCACGCCTCATGACTCCACACACAGCTGTCCTTTAGCGTCCTCCTCCCTCCACCACCGTTACAAACTAGGGTGCAAACCCTACTAGTTTAATTTGAATCCAGGTAAATCCTGAGTTTTTCTGGCCTCTGTGCTTCAGTGGCTGTGACAAAAAAAAATGAATATTTTCAGCATTTATATGGCATATTGTTTCTGGCCTCTGTGCTTCAGTGGCTGTGACAAAAAAAAATGAATTTTTTCAGCATTTATATGGCATATTTTTTCTGGCCTCTGTGCTTCAGTGGCTGTGACAAAAAAAAGGAATATTTTCAGCATTTATATGGCATATTTTTTCTGGCCTCTGTGCTTCAGTGGCTGTGACAAAAAAAAAGGAATATTTTCAGCTTTTATATGGCATATTGTTTCTGGCCTCTGTGCTTCAGTGGCTGTGACAAAAAAAAAGGAATATTTTCAGCATTTATATGGCATATTGTTTCTGGCCTCTGTGCTTCAGTGGCTGTGACAAAAAAAAATGAATATTTTCAGCATTTATATGGCATATTTTTTCTGGCCTCTGTGCTTCAGTGGCTGCGACAAAAAAAAAATTATATTGTTAGCATTTATATGGCATATTTTTTCTGGCCTCTGTGCTTCAGTGGCTGTGACAAAAAAAAATGAATATTTTCAGCATTTATATGTCATATTGTTTCTGGCCTCTGTGCTTCAGTGGCTGCGACAAAAAAAATTTATATTGTTAGCATTTATATGGCATATTTTTTCTGGCCTCTGTGCTGCAGTGGCTGCGACAAAAAAAAATTAATATTTTCAGCATTTATATGGCATATTTTTTCTGGCCTCTGTGCTTCAGTGGCTGTGACAAAAAAAATTTATATTGTTAGCATTTATATGGCATATTTTTTCTGGCCTCTGTGCTTCAGTGGCTGCGACAAAAAAATTTTATATTGTTAGCATTTATATGGCATATTTTTTCTGGCCTCTGTGCTTCAGTGGCTGCGACAAAAAAAATTTATATTGTTTGCATTTATATGGCATATTTTTTCTGGCCTCTGTGCTGCAGTGGCTGCGACAAAAAAAATTTATATTGTTAGTATTTATATGGCATATTTTTTCTGGCCTCTGTGCTGCAGTGGCTGCGACAAAAAAAAATGAATATTTTCAGCATTTATATGGCATATTGTTTCTGGCCTCTGTGCTTCAGTGGCTGCGACAAAAAAACCCATAATTTTTCAGGAAAGTACACATGCCTAATTTTTCAGGGTTCTGCAACAGTGGCAAAATCACATCTTTTATGGTCACCGCAGGTGATCAATAAAGTAGACCAAAACTGGGCCCACACTGCAGAATCTGTGTTTTTTGGTTCGCTTCACTGTACATTGAATTACCTCTGCCTGACCGTGCACATGCGCACAAGCACGGTGACTGCTAAACACACCACTACAGAAATATTGCCACCAACAGGACGAACATCCTGGAGGTGACAAGCTCAACTAGTAATTAACAACTATTATTTGCTCACTTGACGGTATCATTCATTAAAGCTCTTTGCGTTCTTTTGCGTTGCAGTAAGCGCCGCGTTTCGTCTTTGCGTGTGAACAGGCTGTAACCTTTACACGACTTGATTGGCATGTAGACGCCGGACGTTTTAAAGCATTTTATTACACAGGTTTAGAAATGTAGTGTGATTTCTGCCCTTTATAGCACAAAACGCAGCGCTGTGTCAACAATGTATTTTTCAGATACATTTTTGCCCTTGATCCCCCTCTGGCATGCCACTGCCCAGGTCGTTGCACCCTTTAAACAACTTTAAAATCATTTTTCTGGCCAGAAATGTCTTTTTTAGCTTTTAAAATTCGCCTTCCCATTGAAGTCTATGGGGTTCGCGACGTTCGCGAACCGTTCGCATTTTTGACGCAAGTTCGTGAATATGTTCGCGAACTTTTTTTCCGACGTTCGCTACATCCCTAATTATGGTTGCGTTGGGGTGATGGTCTATTTTATTTTACTTCCAATGCACACATGTTAGTACAGAGTACTTTTGTTAATCTGAATAATTTATAATAGATTATTCAGCTCTGATCCTTCTCCACCAATTAGTATATTTAAAGGAGAATTAAACCCTAAAAATGAATATGGATAAAAAATGCCATATTTTATATACTGAACTAATTGCACCAGCCTAAGATTTCAGCTTCTCGATAGCAGCAATGATCCAGGCCTTCAAACTTTTCACAGGGGGTCACCAATTTGGAAAGTGTCTGCAACACTCACATGCTCAGTGGGCTCAGAGTAGATGTTGAAAAGATAAGCTGCTTGTCAAGTAGGAAATGAGGTTGGCCTGTAATTTAAGCTGATGCTACAAGGCTAATTTTTAAATTCTGATGCTAGTTACACTGGTTTCTGTGCTGCCATGTAGTAATTATCTGTATTAAATTGTGACATTTATATTCTATGTGTACTGTATATTGTGAGTGGGTCCCTAAGCTCAGTAAGTGACAACAGCACAGAGCATGTGCAGTGAATCAGCAGAAAAGAAGAAGAAGATGGGGAGCTACTGGGGCTTTAGTTCTCCTTTAAGGTCACAGAATGGTTGGACAGTGTCACTTAGTTTAAAATTATAGGCTTCTTTTTAAGTGTCCCAAAGACACAATAGAGCTCCCGTCGGTAAAGCACATCATAACCCTATAATTGGCCACATATTTTTATTTGAAAGATTTAATGCAACTTGAAAAGGCATTCTACTTTACTTTCTTGTATTTGATGTCAACCCAAGTGTCAGTATTCAAGGGTGCATCTATTCCCTGGCAATAAGATTCTCTTTTATTAGCTGTCATCAGCTGGACATCAGTTGAATTTTTATAGCACAAAGGATGATCAGGTCATGTTATCCAAATGATGTGTCTCGAGAGCTTCTTATATTTCATACTGATGTCAAGGTTTATTTTAGCAAGTTTCATAAGTTTATTACTTTAAATGGCAAAGTAAATATTAAAAAAGCACAATTCTTGCATTTTCTATAGTTATACTAGTTGTAAAACTCGCTCTTACCTGAAAGCAGACAAGTAATTAAGCTGATGTACTTTAAATTATCGTAATATATTACTGTATCATTAGTTGGTATAGGAAAAAATACAAGAATGTTTAATATATGATGTCTATTGAATTTTGTGTCAGGATAGAGCTGGTATATTTTATTATTTCTGACAGCCTTCAGTGCTTAGTTCTAACAATGATATTGTTCCTTAATTGGACATTCAGAAGAGCCAATTATTAATTAGTATGTGTTACCTGTCAATGAACATTATACAGTATCTATGCCCATGGAAAAATACTATTAATTAAAAATGTTATTTATACATTTCATCAAAATAGTAAGCCATTTGTGTGCATTATTTTTAATGAAGCCTCTTTGCTTCAGTTCAATTATCTTTGCCCCATGTATTTATTTCATGTTCTGGCATCCCTGTCCTAACAAATAGAATTGGGTTAAAGAAGAACTCCATCAAAGTGCAGAAAATAACTCAAAGAGCAGGCAGTTCCTAGATACTCCCTTACCATGAATAAATAAGGGGTCATTTACTGATCCCGAGGTGCAAGTGCTAGAGCACTAAAGGGTTCCAGAGTATGCCTACATGCAGGTGTTGTACAGGATTCCTAGATTTGAATTTCTGACTGAATTCCTAGCTTTACATCTCTGAGTGAATTAGTATCAAACTAAGATATTTAGCATTTTTTAAGACTTCCAGTAAATTGATACCTCAGACACCCAAAAGGCCTACTGGTTTGATGTATAAAATCTTACAGTTGCTTATGGGCAAGGTTCTTTTTACCCCGTTAAATTTAATCCATTTTGACACAATAGTAGGGATACACCAAATACAGGATTCAGTGAAGATTCTGCGTTTTTTAGCAGGATTCAGATTCGGCCGAATGCAAGTGCCTGCCCAAAACAAATCTGAATCCAAAAAATAATGTGACTTTTCACCACACAAACAAGGAAGTCACAAACATTTTTTAATTCTATTTAGTTATATTTCTCCCTCCTTTTCCTAATTTACATATGCAAATTTGGATTCAGATTGGGTCCAGTATTTGCCAAAATCTTTCACAAAGGATCCTAAAATAGTGGACTTGGTGCACCAGTAGTAGCCTAGCCAATGCTAATTAGATACCAAATAAAACTGGGTATTCTAATACCCAATGAAACTGGTTGATCCATAACAAATTGATCTAATTAATTATGGATTAATTATTGTGTTACTAAATCATTATGATCATTATTGATTTGAATTAATGTCTCCATTTTGTTTGTTAGTAAATAAACCACCAATATTTGACATATGTTGAAGAAGGCACATTGCAACTGTTTATTATTTGGGAATAGGTTGTGGGTACCTACTTCCTGTGAGATCCTATTACCTCCACAGAATGCCTCTGTAGTAAGAAATGTATTGTAGAAACCAAATATGTTGGCTGTATGTTAACTTTATTTTAATAAGGTCATTATTGCAAATCATGCATTGTAAGACATTTCCTTTCTGTATACAGAGTTTATATTTGATGTTCTGTCCACCTCTGACCTATATTAGGGCTATCTTACATGCAAATGGTTTTCATTATGCTAGAATGTATAATCCTATGCTATCAGTATATCAGGTACTACTGGAGTTTTTATAATCAGACAAATCTATGGCTTGAAAAGATTGCACAAATAGCAGTGGTTTTACATTAGCCCAGTCTGCTCAAAGGCAGGGCTACTTTTCCAACCTAAAAAGGTGCCAGATCACTTTACATTAAATTGCCTTTAGAAAAATGTAAATTAATGGCCTAATGAGCCTTTCAAGAAAGGACTTGCTTGCCAGCCCTGAATGACCCTGCTGAAAAGCACCTACAGTATGTTCAGTAGCGTGACACAGAAATTCTACATAATGTTTGCACATTTGCAAATTTTATAATGAACGTTTTTGTGCAAAATTTGCTATGGTACAAAAAAAATGTTTCCTAAAAAAGGGGGTTATTATACTCGTTTTACTATATTACTAACATAATATAAATGACTAATTTTCTAGAACAGACTTTAAATTTACTAAAAGAAACATCAGATTCTGAGAAGTAGCCGTCCATTGAAATCAAAGAAAGATTTCGGTGCCCTGTATGTATGATTGTATTTGTCTGATTAACATCATAACATCATAAAGTCTATTTATCCAACTTCTGTAAATCATTTTACATTTAAATGACCCATAGGAGTTACATTATATGATGGGTGGGTGGACTAAGTTTTGTAGGAGTCCCCTCTCCTGCCCCCTACCCATTCATCCAGCCTCACAAGTTGGGGAGTAGTGATGGGCGAATTTATTTGCCAGGCGCAAATTCACGGCAAATTTGCGCGATTCGCCGGCAGCAAATAAATTCGCAAAACGCCAGCGAAAATCCACATCGGCGTCAAAAACGAGACGCCGGCGCTGTTTCGCAAATTTTTCGCAGATTCGCAAATTCGTGAATTTTTCGGCAAAGCAAAACTGCGCAAATTCAACCCATCACTATTGGGGAGTGGTGTGAGGCGTAGGCTGCAACAGGGCCCTGTCTTTAGCACATCGCCTATAGCAGGTGGCAATGAGCCTCCTGCAAGAAGCAGTGCCACCTTTCAAGATAATATAAAAGACTCATTTTACCTTGAATATCACTTCAAAGATGATCTTTTACATTAAAATGTAAAAAATAGTGTTCAGAAGTTAACCAAAGTTCCCAAGGATTACAAAGTATTTCTTGCTCTTTAACATTAATTTTAGTCATGTAGATTGCCAGAGTGCACCAGACTCTGTTTGTGAGTACATTTTTTAACTTTGTGACTCAGAGAGCACGATTGAGAGCAAACATCAAGGGAAATGGCAAAATTTTAGCTCCTGTTCCACTCTTTGGGGTCATTAGCCTAAAAATCGACCTTGTGTACGCTGATTGGCTGATCCCATAGTACGAAACAAAAAACAACTGGGCACAAGTGGGGATTCCCAGTAAATAACAGAAGAAAATTTAGGAGACCCATTGTTCTTTAAAAAGTTATATTTATTCCATATAATTCAGCATGACACCAAATTGTACACCACACACAACGTTTCAGGAGGTGTGTAAGCCAATCCCTTCTCCAGATGAGGGCTGATCCCATGTTTGTCAGTTAATACACATTCAGGATTGAAGCTAGCAAATAAAACGATCAGTGTGCCATTAGCCTAAAAAAAGTGTTTCAACACATAAACCCAAAGGACTTTATCAGTGGCTACACATGTTTACTTAAAGAGCATGTAAACATCCACAACAAAATGCAATGAACCTTTAAATACCTGCTACTCCGGTTGTTCAAAGGCAGAATGCAATCCAGTCACATCATGTAATGTAACTATCCAGAGAGGTGACACTCACAGAGGTTATTGTGATAGAATTACCAAGGTGTCTTTGTGATTGAATTATTTATAGTTTATATGCCGAGGACTTCCCGTACCAGTCAGTTGAACTGAATAAGCTGCTTGGATAAATAATGAAACATCTTCAATTAGCAAGTCCAGTTGCTCTAGATTTACTTCTACAAAATATTTATAAAGTATACTTAGTACATACTCATATTCAGAATTAGAGTTTATATATTAGACTTCAACAAGAAGAATAGGAGGAGAGTTCTACTTCAGGGCCCTCACCTGCCAAAGGGTGTAACATTTTCATCAAGAGCACCCAGTAATATACTGTAAAGGTTATATTGAGATATATTTGACTCAAAGGCAAAATGTTTTTTATCCCTCGTGATGTCACTAAGGGAAGGGGTGAGGTCTTATTCCATTGAAGTCAGTTGACATTGAACAGTTACAACTAAGCTTTTTTTTCCAGATAATGTGTTACATAAAGTTGTTTATTTTTGAAAACATGACTGAACATTGAAGCTGTAAAAACATAATGATGGATCTCATGTTACTAATCTGCACATAAGGATTTAAAACACAGCCATGCTGTTCCTGCCGCCTTTATTGAAATACATGTAAGGTAGAAATATGACATTTCATAGTCTACATTTATCAGTGAATAAACACACTAGCTGTATAAAAGAGTTGTTGTATTGCAAGGTTTACCTTATCATTAACATCCTGTATGAACCCTTGCAGTCTACTTTTATTTCCATATAACAGACACCATGCAAGTTCTCCCACAAATGTCTTTAATTTACAATAGGGTAGGATAAACAGAGTCTCCCATCACTGTTGAGTTTAACATTAGCTCTGCCATCCAGAGTCTAGAGATTAAGCTGTAAAATAACTGATGTGTTCTTATAGTACTTAGCACTGTTCAGTTGTGACCTTAACTAGTATGTCTTGTTTAAACATACATTTTTTTCAAGTAATGGGTAGCTTTGTTTAGACAATTAAGAAGAGCTGACAGGGAAATATTCCATCAAACCAGGCCATAAAAAATACATTATGCTGTATTATTATGAGCTGAGGAGTGTTTATTGCCTAAACTTTGCAATACATGGCTATCAATCATTACCTGCCAAGAAGATATGCTAAGATGAGATCAAAGAGTGAAAGCCAAGTTAAACAAACAAGGACATGTTAAAATGTCTTGGAATTTTACATATATAGTAAAGAGAGCATATCTGAACCTTGCATAGAAACTGATTTACATTAACTCTCAAAGACTGACAAAGTCTTAAGTTCTTATATAAACACTAAGGACAATTTCCATCTGACAGTGCAAAGAATTTAAGGGAGCAATTACCCCATACAAAAACTCCCCGTGCTTCACGTGTGATCCTGACCCCCACAGGTGTATATTGTATACCAACCAAACATGGAGCAAGCAAAGGAGAAAAATAATTAATACAATTAGAGACATTTCTCTGACATTGCCTTGGAATCCTGTTAAAAGTAAATGTAAAATACCTTTTCCACAATATTATTACCTATGTACACTGGGTGCTTTAAGGGTCAATGGGGATTAACAGATAAGGGCAAATAAAAAAGGAGGGAAATAGAAGTGAATTCTATTTTGATGGGGTTCCCTTTGTTTTAAAGCTTTATATTTGCAAAAACTGGCAATGAGAAAGTAAAGATAAGAAAGATAAATACAGTGAAAATAATGTAAGAAAATGTAACTTACTGACCCCCTACTCTGTGTGTGGCATGGTATGTGATATTCAAAAAAGAGCAACGGTTAGAGTCCATTTTCACTGGGGAGGATCTAATGTAGTCCCCTCTCCTTGATAATGGGTATATTGGTGTAGGACTAGAAGATAAAAATGAACATAGTCCTTTATAGGGGCATAATCTAAAAATCCCCCCCCCACACACACACAAACCATACCCTACACAACCCTCACCATAATGCCTCTAAGGATGATTTATTTAGAGTAGAGCTCCAAATAGCTATTGAGTTATTAAGAGCGTTATAGTGAAGTACAGATCCAAAATGTTGAAGGGGCTGGAGGCCCCCCAAAATATTTGCTCCAAATAAATCATTATTGGAAGCACTAATAGCACCATATATTGGGATGAGTGCTATTATTTCCTATTCTCTTGACTGCTTGAAAAAGGCTGTGGCAGCTCTAAACACTGACAACTGAAGTACATGGGTCAGGGGCTTAACCCTTAGATATCAATCTTCTTTTCTACCCCAAAACTAAAGGCAGTGCTTAAAATATAACATTTTACTACCCAACAGACAGGAATGTATTTGTGTGTTTTTGTGAGGCCCAGTGCAACTCTCTTAAATGGGCAAAAAGGGCAGTGATCATTGATACCCACTAGTACAAGATGGGATGGCTACCATAATTTTAGCTTAAATTTTTAAGGAAGCAACTCCCTAATTTTAATTGGCTGAAAGAAACTCCTTTTAAATTATCTTTTTAACTTACTATAAAAAAAACCTGTCAAAGTTCCTTTGCCCTCGGCCCTTCAGAGCCTAACAGCAGATCTAACTGTACCTGTTTAAATATGCACATGACGGGGAACTAAAAAACTGGGTAAAGAATTACAAAGGCTGTGGGAGAGATTTTCTTCTGTCAATAGCTGCAGTTCAAATGATGAGTCTTAATGACATATCAAATGTCATGTTTTGTGTCATGTGCTCCCAATCATGCCTTGCCTTTTTATCATCCACCATCTGCTGTCTCCCCAGTGTATAATTAGAAGAAGAGTTGGAGTATGTTAAGGAAGGGGAGTTAGTATTAGGCCTTACTCTTTTCAGAAAATCACAGTAGGAGTTCATTCCAGAAACAAACTGTGTTTGTAGAGAGAGGGGGTGGGGTGGCTATCTATTGGTTAGGCATAACCCTATAGAATATGAGGATTTTCTACTTGCCAGGGGGTTTAGATGGGTTTCTTTGCTTGATAGGTGGTGCCAGGTGATTGATCAAGAGTAGCCTCAGTAAAGTGCCCTAAAATAAGGTGATCAGCAGTAAAGCTGGGTCCCTGTAAAGGAGAACTAGTCAGGCACAGTTTCCTGTGTTAGCTCACTCTATGAATAAGAATCTGGAAAGCAGATGTGTCATTGCCCAAGTCAACACTAGCCAAGTGCAATGACATAGGGGCAAATTTACTTACCTCCGAAGTTGCGCCAGCGTTGGCTTCGCCGCACTTCACCGTACATCGCTAGGCGTAGATTCGCCAGGGCTGCGCAAATTCACAAAGATCCGAAGGTGTGCACAAGTTACCGATCTCTTGCGAAGTTGCACTAGCGATATTGTGATCAGCGGTTCGAAGTTACACTAGCGATGGCAAATTTGCATATGGCGTGCAGTTAAAGTACAATGGCTGTATATGCAGCTGCAAACACATTACACTACACAAGGCCAGGGAACCTAAATTAATGTATTCTAATGCCCTACACATGTGCCCACAGTATAGTTTATGTGCCATATGTTATAAAATGTAGGTGGGAAGGAGGGTACCCTAAAAAAAATTTTGATCTTTTTCAGCCTATCACCCTATAAAAAGTAAAAGACGCCAGCATTTTTTGGACCATTCCTATCTACTCTATTGCACTTCGCCTGGTCTGAGGTGGAGAAGTAAAGTCTGGCGATAGAGGTAATGTTCACGAAAATCAGCAAGTGAGTACTATTACTGGATATAACATATATTGCACCCGGGCCAGCACCCCATCAGCTGTCGGGGCCCACTGACTGTTCACATACAGATGCAGCCACTTTGGTTTGTCTGTTTGACACAGAATAACTAAACACAGATATCCCATTTATCTCATTTAACACAGAAAACTGCGTCACAACATCCCATCTAATTAAAGCATTCACCATTGTGAACAATGGAGCTTTGGTATGCTAATGAAAAGGTTAAATGCATTAAATGAGTTAAGATGACTTAAGATAACACAGTTTCTTCAATTACCCCTGAGTCATGACGCATTTAACTCACAAATCCAAGTGGCTTCATCTGTATGTGCCAATACGCTTTGATAATCGTTTCAGATATGGGGGGGGGGCTGGCAGCACGCCCTGTACCTGAGCCCTGTGCTGGATAGTTACTTTACTGTCTGTTTCAGTAAGTTTATAGTAACCTGTTGACCAGAGGTCAGGGACGAGCAGCAGGTTTCTGCACTCTGCAATGGAGCACAGAGGCTTACACCAATTTGCAAAATGCAGAATGTTTTTTGTATTTTGCATGTCATGTTCTGCATTGTAAATGACCCTATTAAATATTATCTGTGAAAATACTATTGTCATTTATGCCAGACTGCCCTTCAGTTGCATTTGCCCATACAAGTGAAAGCTGCCTTGTTGCTTGCCTCTTTTTATTTAATTATTCAAAAAGAGAAGGAATATTCTCTATACCTCCATAATGGAAGATAAACAGGATACCGTATATACTCGAGTATAAGCCGTCCCGAGTATAAGCCGAGGTACCTAATTTTACCTCCAAAAACTGGGAAAGCTTATTGACTCGAATATAAGCCGAGGGTGAGAAATGCAGCAGCTTCTGGTAAGTTTCAATCTCGTTTTTGGATGACTATTCTTAGGTGCCGGCTACTATTCTAAGGCGCCGGCGAATATTCTTAGGCACCAGCTACTATTCTAAGGCGCCGGCGAATATTCTTAGGTTCCGGCGAATATTCTTAGGCACCGGCGAATATTCTAAGGCGCCGGCGACCGTTTTTGTGCTTGACCCGAGTATAAGCCGAGGTACAGTTTTTCAGCATATTTTGGGGGCTGAAAAACGCGGCTTATACTCGAGTATATACGGTATGTATATTTCCCATTAAAGTGATTTTGTACTCCCATCCTGCAGTACACTGCTTAATGACACACTATTGTAAATTATCACCGTTTATCATCTTAAGCCTATCAATGACAGTCTTTAGATTTACATAATTTTAACCTTGTAGCTCTTTAATTGCATGTCATTGCGAGCCTCCTTAAGGGTTGTGCAATTGCTGCTAATTATTCACCAGTCACTGTTTTCATTTGTGTGGTGTTGCTGAAAGCTTTAAGCCACCAAGTTATGTCAGTAAATCAAAGCAATTTCGAAGAGACAGTTCTAGTTGCTCACTAATAAATGATGCAAGACATCCCATTCCATTTAGGCGGCTGCAAAGTATTCTTTTAGGGACTACACTGCAATAATTAGTCCTTTGAAAAAATTAAGATGTTTTACTTTTTGCTTATTAATAAACACATTTTAAATATACATGGATGAGCACACAAAGAATTTTATTTACTGTCTTTCAAGAACTGCTTTCTGAAAATAGGTCAAGGAAAATAAATAAATATTCACAAGGAAGAAGCAAATAGATGTGCTAACCACATATTTACACTGTGGCTATGCATTTTCCAGTAAATCTAACACACACATATGGCATAGCAAAACCCTACTGTAAAATACAAGGATCTTAGAAACGACCAAATCGGTCAGCACCATATAAAAGCACAGGGTGCATTATTTTTGTTTAAATATGAAATATTATAGTAGTTTCTAAGGATAAGTGCATTTTTTCACCTGATACAGATTAGCGGCAAAATTCATGTCTCCGCAAATGTTAAAAATGTTCACAAACCTGAATTAGAATTTTGCTGTGTTCACAAACCTGCATTAAAATTACATTTTTTCAAGTCATCAATTCCAATGAATTTGGGGCAAGTAAAAAACACAGGGAAAAAATGGCCATTGAATCGAATGCATTTGTCACCTTTTTGCAAATTTTTCTGTGGTTTCACAATTTTTTCCTACAGGTTTTTTTCTAATGAGGCGATTTGGATTCGATGAATTATTTGCTTGATTTGTTTCATTATTGTCTCCTGTTACATGTTTATAGGTTCATTTTATTGTCATGGTGGGAGAAGTGTTTATTAAAAGGAAGGCAGTGATACTTTGAGGCATATACTTGTGACACTATCATGTGAAAGAGAAATATAGGAATACATCTCATTGGATATATTTGTGGATTTAGAACCTGTTATCCAAAAAGCTCTGAATTACAGGAAGACATTCTCCCATAGACTAATTAAAATAATTAATTTGTATAGGTTATTCATTTTTTTCTCTGTAATAATAAAACAGTATCTTGTATTTGATCCTAACTTAGATATAATTAATCCTTATTGGAGGCAAAATAATACATGGTTAAATAATTTTTTAGCAGACTTATGGTATAAATATCCAAAGGATAAAAGGATTACCCTTGCACACCCTGGCTGACTGATTATGGGAATCCCCGGTGCCCAGTGAGAGAGGAATCTGCGACCTCGTAGTCAATGTAGAAGAAAAGTATTGATGTTTGACAAAGGAGTTATACCCCGAAATGTTGCATCCCGCAATAAACTAGCAAGGATTTTTCCTGCCAGCATTACCCAAGTTGTGCCGGTGAATTACTTTTCTTCTACATAGACATCCAAAGTACACAAAGATCCCTCCAAACATTCTGGATAACAGGCCCTACATGTGTATATAAGAAGAGGGTTGCTAACCTCCACCTGCAAACACACATTAGAGAAGTGTCTTTTTTTAGTTCAAATTCAATCGGGTATCCAAATTTTTCCGGGCCCCTTACCTCACAAAAGGCTATAGCTATAGGAAAACATGTGTACAGTATATCAATCATTCAGCCAATGGGGTCATATTTACTAAAGGAATATTTTCACCAAAAATAAATTAAGAAGAGTAAGTTTTGGTAAATTAACTTTGCATTGTTGATCATTAACATCCTTTCACCATGTGAAATTTCAACAGTGTAAAAGAATGAATGTTGGCAAAGAGGAATTCCACAGGTACAGGCTGGCAAACTACCATTAGTACACAGCCACTTTTACATCTCCTCCTTGCTAATGTCTTACAAGCATTACCTTATGGAATAAATTCACTAGAGAATTTTACTTATTACAATGTATGGGGAAAATTCATTGGGGAATTTATGCAGATACTTTATAGCAGCAAATTTACACATTGCACATTGCACTCACAAAAGCATAATTACTATTTAAAATCAATATTTAATGTAGTGAAAATACACCTGATGTATTGCGCAAATATGGAGTGAAAAGTTCACAGTTTAGTAAATATGCTCCATGATTTTATAAATCTCTCATTTAGTAAGTATTCAGGCCAAATCACAACATAATTGACCTTCAAGCTGGGGTGAAAGTCACAGGTAGCCTGTTTCCCATGGCATTTAAATTGGCGCACGTGAGAATAAACTTGTTATAGTATTTAATGAGTTACATACAGAAACTACAATCCACTATATTAGATATGGTTGCACTGTTTTTAATCTGTTCAAAAAATCTGGGTTGTGGGATGTCTAGTCCCACAATTAATTCCCCCAAGGAAACTCTAATATTATAATTCATAGGATACTGCAATTGTACAAGTGCCAACCCACAGGGGTAGTTCTTGTAATATGGGTATGAAACATAATCAAATAAAATCCAAATACTCACTATATGGACATTTTTCATTTTTCCCTGTAATTTCATTCTGTATGCTTTATTACCGCTCAAAAGGCATGTTGCACTTGCCTGTGGAATCTAAAAAAGCTAAGGTATCAGGACCTCATGAAATATTTTCTTTTTAAGAGAATGCAAGACAGTGGAAGTTATAGTAAACTCTACTTTTAAATAGTTTATGTTTCCTTTTTAAAATACTGTGTTTGGAAATGAATTATCACATTTTACCCCATTTCTCACTGAAATGGAAAACATAAGATTCACATATAGGATTTTCAAACTTTCATAACCTTTTTTTTTTTTTTACTATTTGGGGCCGATTCACTAACTTCGAGTGAAGGATTCGAAGTAAAAAAACTTCGAATTTCGAAGTGATTTTTGGTCTACTTCGACCATCGAATGGGCTACTACGAGCTGCGACTACGACTCGAAGGATTCGTACTAAAAATCGTTCGACTATTCGACTATTCGACCATTCGATAGTCGAAGTACTGTCTCTCAAAGAAAAAACTTCGACCCCTTAGTTCTCCATCTAAAAGCTACCGAACTCAATGTTAGCCTATGGGGAAGGTCCCCATAGGTTTTCCTAAGTTTTTTTGATCGAAGGATATTCCTTTGGTCGTTGGATTTAAATCCGACGATTCTAAGGATTTTATCGTTGATCGAAGGAATAATCCTTCGATCGTTCGATCGCACTATTTGCGCTAAAATCCTTCGACTTCGATATTCGAAGTCGAAGGATTTTAATTCCCAGTCGAATATCGAGGGTTAATTAACCCTCGATATTCGACCCTTTGTGAATCGGCCCCTTAATGTTCACAAAATGTGAATGTGTATATGTTATTCTTCCCCAGTGGGGACCAAAGTGTGGGGCTGACCCCAGAAGGGCAATATCTGCTTATCCATTTTGAATTTTACTAAAAAACTAAGAAATGTATTAAAAACAGCAATAAAATTTGTTAAAATGGTGATAAAAGGCAAGTCCAAGGATTGGCAGGCTTATTAGTCTGTGTGTATTTATATATTTATATATAATCAGAAAAATATGTATTTTTCATTCTATTTTAAGGTCCAGTCCCTTAAGAGCTGATATAAGGGTGTGAGGAAAGAATTTGTGTATCATATGGAGTACTATTAAATTAAATATATTGTTTCTTCACATTCAGATTCTAAATTCAATACACATCAAATTCTGTTAAATACACTAATTATCATATATAACACAAGCTTTGGCTTAATAAGCATTTCCAATCATTAAATTGTACAAGTGCCAACCCACAGGGGTAGTTCTTGTAATATGGGTATGAAACATAATCAAATAAAATCCAAATACTCACTATATGGACATTTTTGCAATCAGTACTAGTACAGATGGGATACATACTGAATTGCATAAAAAAAATTGTAGTCAGTTACAAATAGGGTTGCCACCTTTTCCTTCCTTTCAATCCCGACCGGGCAGCAGGTGTGATGTCAGAGGTGGGGTTGATGATGTAAGGGGCAGGCCAGTGATGCAGAGGGCGGGCCAGTGATTCGGAGGGGCGGGACAGTGATGCAGATTGGCCAAATCGCTCCAGAAGCAGGGGACAGGCTTGCAGACATTTTGCAACTGGACAGCGGGTGTAAAAACCTGACTATCCCATTCAAAACCAGACAGGTAGCAATCCTAATTACAACGATTATGTGCCATGCATTAAACACACAAAGTATAGGATATCTTTGTCCCATAGAATATACAAGTGGGTAATTAACCTACTGGTACAAATTGAAAGATAAGTGCTGCCAGTCACAATGTTAATAGTACCAATATTAAAATGCTTCCTGGAAAAAATAGAGAGTTTAAAATAGTGAGTACAAGATTTGTGGGTCATAAGTGTTCTAGGTTGGGAAAGCTTTACAGATACATGTACGGGATCTATTATGCAGTATTAGTGATGTGTAAATTTGACTTGTTTCTCTTTGCTGAAAATGAAACAGTGAAAAATTTACCAAATGCTTTGAAGTCTATGGGCGACAATATTTTTTTTGACGTGCAACAATCTTTTTTCACAGCGAAAACTTTCAAATATTTTTTTTCCAGATAATGGATCTTCCTGTAATTCAGATCACTATATCTTATCAGCTAAAAATACTTTAAACATTAAGAGGCAGATTTATCAAGGGTTGAATTTCGAGGTGAATAAAAAAAAAAGACCAACAGAAACTTTTTTAAAAAATCTAATTTTTTAACTTTGATTTTTCAAAGTCCACCAAATGACTCCACATAGGTTCTAGGAGGTCCGCCATAGGCTAAAACAGAAATTCCCCCCTCGTGGTTCGGTCGGGAGGACCGAGCCACGAGGGGGGAGTTTGCAACAGCAAGTGTGGGCAGAACAGAAGTGTGACTGCAGCCTCTTCGGATCAGTGAGTAAGAGGTGAGTCCGCATACTTCTTTGTTAGGAGAGTGCACTCAGGAACATGTGTTCTCCTGATGATGTCCTCAAATGCATTCAGTAAATGCGGGCCCCTCATGCTCCCCCCCTGGAAAATTATCTGGATGATTCTGAGTGTATGTAATAAAACCTCTTGCTGAAAAAGATTACTCCACATTCAAGCCTGCCTGAAACATTTGACCAATACAATAACTGTTTCTCTTTATGACTATTATTAAATTGAGGGGCATTGATATGACATGTGAGCTTACATATTTTGGCCAAAGTGTGGCACTAACTACTTAATAAATTTCTTGAATGATTGTGTTGGCAATAATTTTGCATCTTTTCGTGTATAAATAATAACTTGTTATTGTTTCAAGCAGCTAGCTAATTCCATAATGTAGATAAGACTGAATAGCAATTTCCTTCTTTAATAAATTTCTTTTAACGACACTGGTGGTGTTTTAGATTATCCCAAAACTGAGTAAACATTTGTATATACTCATATAAGTAAATACGATACAGTGCTGTGTAAAGTTTGGCATACACAGATACAGTAGATTCATTCTTCTTCCAGATAGCCAAACAAGCAGATCTTTTAACTTTGATGGCCCATTTGGGCTGATCCAGTCATTTGTCTACCAGGCAAATAATTGGGTCACATAGGGGGCTCACCAAGATCTGTTGAGATGAAAGTAAAGAACCAAGCCTGGATTGCTGTGGCCCCATATTGGGGCTAATATGTGACCCGTTGGCAGCCAATATAGGCCTGTGTAATGCCACCATTAGTAATTGTTACCATTGATAAAGGTTGTCATTCATCTACAGGTTCAATAGTACCCAGACTTTTAACAGATATGTCCCTGTATAGTAATGCTTAGCAACACTGCACATGCAGTATATCATATAAAATCGCTATCAGTGATACATACACAAATTTCACAAAGGCATGCTGCAGGCAGAAATAATTCTACCTCTAGTCCTTATGAGGAATACTATGTCGTCCCACCTTGACTACTGTAAAGTTATGCTCAAAGACATTTTCCTTGGAGTAGTTACCTAACCTTCAACCCATGTATAATTAAACTGTGAAAAATCAATCCCTGTTTTACACACTCCCATTTTCCTTTTAGTGTCCAGTTGATGGTTTTAATTGCCTTGTCCAACAAACCATTAAATGCTATTCAAGATCTTCTCTTTCATTGTTTTTTTTTGAAGCACGTCACCCAACCATAACTGACCTCAATAAGTTAGCTATCAGTAAGCTAATTTGCACATTTTGTTACTTTCAACAGGGAAAACACGTCAGAAACCTTCTGTGGTTCACAACCAGTTTTCCGATAAATTAGCCAAGCCTGTCAATGTTTAGCAAATAGGCATTCAAATTCCCATGCTTGGCACTGGTCCATCCACATTGTATTTTCCTTGATCATGATTCACACTGTGCTAATGACAGATGCAACATTGTCCCATGAGGCCAACCTGTCCACAGGAATGCATTTAATTTGTCTTTCTATCTATCTACATATACATACACACACACATACATCAGTACACTGTGTGTACATATATATATATATATATATATATATATATATATATATATATATATATATATATATATATATATATATATATAGATATATAGATATATATATTAGAGATGTATATAATATTTAACCAATATATAACCAGTGGTACTTTTCTAAACTGCCAATATAAAGCTAATAAACATATAAGGAACATTCCAGTGAAAACCAGTCTCTATAATCTAACGTTGGCCATACATATGAAGTTTGGTGAAACAAGCAGACAAGCTAATTTATTTAATCATAGTGAAAACATTTTTAGTAGATACCCCCCATAATATACCAACATAGAGTGGTGGATGCTGATGGTGTATTGTGTGTCTTTAAAAGATATTAACTTTTCATGGTCATTTTTTTTTAGAAAACAGATTCTCTTCACAACTTAAATGGGTGGTTCACCTTCACGTTAACAGTTCTAAGCATCTTTTCAATTGATTTTCATTATTTATTCTGTACAGTTTCTTATTTATTTATTTGACTTTTTCTTCTAACTCAACTAGCTTTCAAATGGGGGTCACTGACAAAAAACAAATGCTCTGTAAGGCTACAAACTCGAATCGAGTTTTCCTCTGAATGAATACTTGAATGTCAGGAAGGCAATTAACATCTTCAAATGGTTCAATGGACCTCTGCCATTGACTTTTACATGAACTCTGCAGGTTTTAGGTGGTGAAGTATCGAACTAGAACTGATTACAGGGTCAAGATGTGATAAACATCACATTCAAATTTGAGTTGGTGGTTTGAAATTCAAAAAGTCTTGACCAAAAAAAATTGAAAATTCAAATTCGAATTTACCATTTAAACCTTAGTAAATCTGCCCCATAATGTAAAACAGTTCTGTAAATATTGGGCACAGCAAGGAAACTTCATTCATTAAAAAATTAAGAAATTAAAACAGTCAGGACGAATAAAGAGAATTACTTCTTAGTTAAAAACAACACCCTGAGGTTTTGACTATTAAAAAACCAAAGACCAGTGGCTGTGTTTCTAAGTTACTTTTCGCACAAACCGTGTTTCTTATGTTCATCACAATAATGGCATTTAACACAACAATGAAAAAGTAATAAAATTCCTTTCGTTAGCAGAGTGACTGTACATGATGAAACCTTCTGGACGTTAATTGCACCAAAGGCTCCCTAATGAAAGTTTTTGTCTATTAAATCTTAACAGGCGTAACTATAAAAATGGCGCCAAGCTATCTGCTGTGTGCAGGAATGTCCAAAGCAGCAGTTTGTTGCTTGTAATACATTGTAATTATTCTGGTTATTAGTATCAAATGAAAAATGTTTATAAAGTACCAAATGAATGGGTTTGCATGTTAAATCTTGCATTTTGAACTACTAGATAATTGCAGATTGCAGATCAGAGATTTATGCAAATTTATAAAATATATGGGAGAAAAAGATTCGAACCTTTAATACAGTATATATATATATATATATATATATATATATATATATATATACACACACACACACACAATACTGCTTTCACTGGACTGATATACTGACTGATATATATTTCAACAACTAATAATAAATTAATACATTTACACTCAAATTTAGGGAAAAGATTAAAAAAAAAATCTTCAAGAAATTTGCATGATATTAAAATGCATTGTATACTATTTATTAGAACAAATGAGAAAAAAAATCTTGTTTGGGCATAACTTCATACCTTCCTTTTTTCAACTGTTATCAAGAAGGTATGCTTTTAATTTTGTAATTTGTACTGAAGCCACAGAATCTAGAAAATCGTAGACTAGCAATAGTGATGGGCGAATACATTTGCCTGGCACGAATTTGCAGCAAATTTCAGCGTTTCACCGCCAGCGAATAAAATCGCAAAAATTCGGAGTTGAAAATTCGCCAGCATCTATTTCCGATTTTTAACTATTTTTTTGTAAAAATGTTCGACTGTCATGATTTTTTAGTGAAAGCGTTCAAATTTCACGATTTTTTTGTGAAATCGTTCGAATTTCAAGATTTTTTAGTGAAATTGTTCAAATTTTACAATTTTTTTGTGAAAACTGCCAAATGTCACAATTGTTTCGTGAAAATGTTCGAATTTCACAAATTTTTATTGAACTTTCCGGTTTCGTGATTTTTTGCGAATTTTTCGGGAAATTTGCAAATTTCCAGATGGGAGAAATTTGCCCATCACTAACTAGCAAGAGAGTTTGGCTCCTGTCTCATAGTAAGCCATCATGTGTTTTGAAGGCCACTATTAGAGACTTGTTCTTCACACAAGTGGTATAATGTTTATCTTTCATGTATCGGAGCTCACAAAATTGGCAGGTATCACTATACAAAACAGAAAATCAGTTGGTCTACCAAATACTATTCAGTCCTCAAGATCTGTTTCTTTGTTATTAAATAACCAGCAAAAAAACACAGCAAAAATGAATGAAGTGCATAAAATATTGTGGTAGGTAGATACAAAAGTTATCATATTGACCAAACTATGATCCTGCTCTTTGCAAACATTCCCTTAAACAATGTCTGTTAGTTCTGAACTCTGATTTCTTTTTTTTTTTCCAAATAATTCATTGGTGTACCAAGTCGTATATGAAGTAATATTATGGAAACAAGAAACAAAACTAGTGTTGGGAGCTATTGCAGAATTTTTGGCAGCTTACTGGCAGTATTATTGTTGAACAATGCAGTGCTAAAGTTATATGAATTGTCTCCACTTTTCCTTTCCTTTTGCTGGACAATGTCCCTGCTAATTTACAACCAACAATTATAGAATTGTCATCCTTAGTTTGTAATTTGCTTGATTTACTATTCATCTCAATTGTCTGAGATGAGATCCCATATGCAGTGTTTTTATGGTTTTTCATCTATCTATAATTGCATCCAGAAAACTAGAAAATTATGTTAGTGTCCTATTTTTTCCCCATCTCCATTACACCTCTGACTGAAGTAATAACCTGCCATGGTTAAACAATTAGTTTAATACAGAGGGCACATGGGTCTGCTATATGGGTCTAATGGAACACAAAGCTTGGTCATACATTTTTTTTTCGTAACAAACTATTGATTAAATGATTTAGACTGTCTGCAGTTTACAATGACGCTTCACAGTAGGCCAATTATTCAGGCATTGTATGATAATAAAATCACGTAACACTTGGGAAGATGTTTTTGTTTGTGTTGAACAGATCCATAGCAGCTTCTATCTAGTATGAAAATTGGTCAACTCAGAAGGCCTTTAACTCATTTGAAAGGAGCATCTTTCTAAACAACCCTCACAACCACCCTCTCTCTGTCTAGTAATATCATGATGTTCTTCAATCGGTGTCTTATATGATTTCTAAACTTTCCTAAACCTTGCTACTGACACAAGCCTGTATGATCTGTTTCCATCTATTTCAAATAACTCACTCGCATCCCATGAAATCACTACAAATTATTGAAGGAAATGTATACTGAATTTGACTCTAGCAATCCACCCCCCCCTCAAAAAATGTTCATGATTAAGAATAAGGCATTTTATATATATATATATATATATATATATATATATATATATATATATATATATATATATATATATATATATATATATATAGTGTCTTATAAATCGTATCTAAAAAGTGTATATAATTAAGCTCACAACAAAAACCACTAAACAAAATAAACATAATCTTCATGAATGTGTACCCCAGACTGGGAAAGTAAAAAAAACAAATAATCTAGGAAACTATACTATTTTTTAAACAATTTTCTGCAACTGTAAAAAAAACAAATATGCTGTAATAATAATTCTAAGCATTATATCAATGAACACCATTCACAGTCACAGCATCTAAGGGAAAAAAAAGGACACATCATTTGATTAACAAGTCAATTTGCCTTGCCTTAGATACTAGAAACCTTAGACCACATATATATTTAACAGATCTGACAGTCTTTCTACCTGGAGACCCAAAAAGCATGTGGTAAATATAGCTTGTCCTCAGAAGCAGCAACCTGTTGGGAGCTGATCTGAATCAAAAAGTAAAGTCATCCACTGGATAACTGATTTATCATCCACAGAAACATACCTGCAGGAATTGCATTTTGTGGAGGGTCTATTATATCATTTATAGATACTGAGCAATAGGAATTCCATTAGAAAGTTTTACAGAAATTGTGTAGTTAATAAATGCACAAAGATATTAGAATACTATGCATACACCATTATATGCTACAAGTTTATTAAAACTCATATTATTCATTTTTCCTTTATTTTTGAGGGTGGCTTAAACATTTTCCAGAAGTTAAAATCAGATTGAGGTTATCCAGTCTGAATATGGAGAGGGACAATGTAAAGCTGTTCAACTAAATGATTATCAAAATATCTACTATTTCTGTGTGACACCTTTTCATTTAGTTTCTGCTCAAGAGTATTTACCCATCAATTCATACCAGATCCAAGTGAATAACAGCAAATACTCATTGGTCAGGAAATATTCCTTTAAATAAAATGTATACCCAACAAATGGCATAACAATGGCAAATATAAGGTAAGCAATGAGACTAGGAGGCTGATCTAACAATTTCTATTTTTTCCACAAATCTCTAAAAATGTGTGTTTATTTCTATATTTCTTAAAAACTCAAAAAATTCAAGAGCAATTGTAAAAATCATGAAAACCTCTAATAAAAAACTTCAAGTAAAAGTTGTCACAGTCCAATAGAAGTCAGAGGGAACTGAGTTGATCTGATTGGACCATTTAAAATCAATTTAGACTTTTAAATGTTTTTGGATTTTTTCCATTAGGAATTGTGAATTTTTATAGGGTTTTAGATGTATTCTTATTTTTTAGAGGATCATTCACCAAAACATGTGAAAATTGGGGATAGGGCAGCGTTAATGACACATAGGCGATCTCCTAAGGGAGAAATAAACTACATGTACAGTAATGTACATGTACAATTTGCTGGCTCCAGACACAGACTAGGAAATTGTGCCAGGCTTGTTGATAGGTATTCAAAGCTTAAAACCCTTTTAATGGCTAATAAACACTGAACAGAAATAGAGTTCTCTTATAATGCTTCTCTCTCCCACTATTAAAACCAGCCACTGCTCCCATTCCCACTATTTTTGGGATAATACTAGAGTAGCCAGCTCACAGACAAGTCTTGTAGTGATTCTTTAACCATTTAAATTGTCTCTGATTGCAGACTGTAGTCTTAATCAATAATAGATTGGACGGGCCCTTGCAAACTAAATCCATCAATTCATATCAAAATCATTGAGAAGAGTTACTAGCTGTAACATAAAACAAAAGGTAATTCACTTAGCCATTGGATGTGTTTCTTTAGAATTGCTTAATAAAAAATAATTATTGTATCCTTCAGTTTCCCGATTTACAATGTCTGCTCAGTCAACTTAAGCAGTAGTGAAGGGTTAAATGTATTCACCCACAGGATACAGAAGCGAAGCTTTTACTTCGACTAGACTGACTTTTACTAGGAAATAAAATTGAGGCAATTTATACAGTGTTTGCAACTAGTTTTTAATGGTTAGTTTTTTTGGGGTTGGGATAAACCTCCATGGGGTCTGTAGTTTTTAAGACAACTGGCTTTTCCATTTATTTTTGTATGAACTGAATCATATTTGCTTGGTATCAGCTACACTTCTTATGCTACCCCATTTAAGTTTGGTTACAAGACAAGAAAGCCACAAAATAATACATTTTCAGTTCTATAAAACTCGAAATGTGTTTTGTATATGTATATGTGTGCTCAAATATAAACTGCAATATTTAAACAACATAAACAGTGGGGGAATGACACTTGGGAGACTCATAATCCAAGTATATTTCTTTCTATTGAAAAGGACTACAAAATCACATAACATGCTATATTAAAAACAAAATAGACCCTTTAAATTGACTGGGCACCAGGGCATCTGTATCTGCTATGCCATTAATAGTTCTGCTTAAACATGAATGCCAGTGCTGGTATGCCTTTAAATAGCAGCTTCCAGCTGTTACTGAGTTTTATGTACAGTTCTTTAAACTATTTTGTATAATCATTTTATAGCCTTTAGTTCAAAAAGAAAAAGTCTTCTGGGTAGAGGTTTAAAGAAGGGAGATGGATTGCTGATTTTTGATTTAACAAGCTAAATTCCCCAAGTTCTACCTTGAATTAAGCCATGGTTTGCACTACAAACAGAAAAGATTATAGGCATCTGAGGTAGTCATGTAGTGGCTATAATTCACTCTCATGTAACAATGATCCTGCTTTATTTCCACAAGTCAGGGGTCAGCAAAAACCTTTTTTTTTCATTTGCTTTTCAGATCTCCTGCATCAGTATGCTTTATAATACTTACAGTACCTAATGCAATACTCAAAGGATTTATGCTTCAGCTCTGCATGTATTAAGAATGCAGCCATAGCAACTACTATCGTTAATGAACTATTTGCTTATGCAGTAATAATTAACTTCCATTACATTACTTTGTGTGATTACTTTCTTAATTGCCTGAATTATGCATCCATTTAATATTTAATAACCATTCTCAGAAATCAGGCACTGTTAAAAAACAAATTGCTCACAGTTTCCCTGCAATAATTAAGCTCACAAGAATAAATGAAACCTTTTAAAACGAATGCCTTGTGATTATTTCTTTGCATATAGAACACAATTTTAAATTAGCTATTTATTAAGTTTAAATTTAAAATCAAATAGAACATTTTTCACATATGTCTTGGGAAATCAACCTTACAGTACCTGAATTGAATGTCTGCATTTTCTCTGAAATGCACTAATGTCTATTACAGCTAATGCATGAGTTTGGATAAGGGTTGGCCTTCCTATAAAAAAAGACCAATGCCAGTATATACAATTAACCTTTTACAGCTGACCTTTTTCCCTCACAAGTGCCATGTTTTTTCATGTCTTAACCTATTTACAGCAGATAGGTAATCTGGAAAGTAGCATTGTATACGTAGCAACTGTGAAGCTGAAGTAAAATTGTCGTTAAGATCTTACACTTATAAGTGAAGAAATTCAAGACCAATTAATATAAGAAAATGTGATTTATTAGCAGGGCATTTTGTACAGTTTTTAACATTGTTGTTAAACACAGATTTTATACAAATTGATTTTTCAGGCAGACTCATCAACAGCCATGTAGAGCATTTCATTAATGAAAATACAACTCCCGTTGCCACAGACACATCCCTTTCCAGGACCATGTACCACCTTCCAGTCCTAGCAGCCCGGTCTATGCTCTATGCCCCTACTTCGGATAGGAATTTCCTTGTCAGCTTCAGGATGGTTTCTTTGGCCCTAAACTGTCACTTCCCCCTGCCCTAATCTGGATAGGAATTTTCCAGTGTGCCACCTTCCAGTCCTAGAAGTCCTGCATATGCTCTATGCCCCTCTGCCCTACTCCGGATAGGAATTTCCTTGTCCCTACTTCAGGATGGTTTCTCTGGCCCTAAACTGTCACTTCCCCCCTTTGGATTAGCCATGGCCTCTAGGCCAATACCTCCTCGTTGGGATCTGGGCTACCCCTACTAGCTATTACCCTAACTAACTGAAATACCTTCTACTTCTTACTAAGAGACCCTCACTCTACATGATCCTGTCCAGCTGATGTCCAGGAGAAAGCCCTGGCTGTGCCTTCTCCTTATTTACCGTTATCACTCTGGGGTGAACATTACAACATAATGTACATTGATTTAACACGAAGTAGCCATTCAAAAACATTACAATTATTCCCATTACTTTTGCTTTAACCTCAAATTATAAAGTATAGTAACAGTAACATTCATAACATTCAATATATCGGTGTACCCCCTTACAAATGGACACATTTCAGGTACCATCAAAGTCAAAGTATACCATTGTTATAATTAATATTTATGGTCTATAAAGATATAGATCATTACTATTTTTATTATGTGTTTAAGCCTTCAGGAATGTTTTTTTTTATCTCATACCCTAATATAACAAGTGTTCTGGGATATCAAATTCCATAGAAGAAAGCTCTGAAACTGTAGGTCAAGTTGGATAAGGAGTCTTGACTGGCAACAGGAAGTTGGAAAGCAGGAGTGCTGAGCTTCCTGTGCTAGGAGGAAATAATAGCACATAGGGAGGTTCTTCCTTTTGCAAACTTGGCTCTGGAATAACATCCCTTCCATCCCTTTTCACTAATAAATTAGTAGCAGTTATACCTCTTCACAGATTAGGTAGCACAAAGCTTGGAAACTGGGCTTTGGGCCCTGTGGTAAGTTGTGGTAAGTTGGTAGAGAGCCAGTGTCAATAGGACTAGTCCGCTTGCCATCTTGGAGTCAGGAAGGAATTTTTGCCCCTCTGAGGCTTGGAGAGGCTTGAAATGGGGTTTTTTTGTTGCCTTCCTCTGGATCAGCTAGCAGTAAAGCAGGTTCTATCTATCTATAGACTTAAACGGTTGAACTTGATGTGTCTTTTCAACCTAACTTAATATGTTACTATGTTCTGTGCAGGGCCAGAATTAGGGGTAGGCAGAAGAGGCACCTGCCTAGGACACAAAGATGTGAGGGTGCTGGGTAGGTACCTATTCAAAAGTTTTCTGCCTACCCCTAGTCGGGATGACTCGCTAGCCCTGCTGCTCTCAGCCCCCTCCTCTCTCCTCCCCTCATCTGTCCTCTCCTCCACTCCCCTCTCCTCCCATCTAGCACTCTTCCCTCCCTCTGTCACTCCCCCTATCTCCCTCCACCCCCTGCCCTTCCCTTCATTACTCTCCCTTGTATTCTTATGGCGCGTGCACACTCTCCTGTATCCATAGAAATTAATAGAGAATTTTCCAAAATCCACTTTTCATTTTTTGTACAATTCTAAATTCAATTCAGAAAACCAAATAGGATTTATAAAGGGATCCTGGCTAATTTAAAAGGCGGTGTTTAAAAGGCGGTCATTTTCCTTCCTGTCTTTCTAAAAGCCCCTATGTCCCTAGAAATTAATAGAGAATTTCCCAAATTACACCTTTCATTCTTATTTTTTATACAATTCTAAATTCAATTCAGAAAACCAAATAAGATTTATAAAGGGATCCTGGCTGATTTAAAAAGGTGGTGTTTATACAAATGGAATGCATTAGCTTTATGATCTACGGAGTCGTTTTCCTTCCTGTCTTTCTAAAAGTCCCTATGCCCTTAATAGAGCTCACGAAAAGCCACTGGTTTATTTGGCAAGTGATAATGCTATTATGTTATTGCACATCAGTTCCCAGTGGTGTATAAGGAAGTCACTGGCTTTACAAAAAAACCTGTTACTGCTTTGTACAAGGCTTGGCTAACAGAATCAATTTAACAGCTAAATGCTTCCTTTTTTTATCCAGGCCATGGAGCTTCTGGAAAATTGCACTGCCATTCTACATTCATTGTAAATGCTATTTAAACCCCTGTTTATTTGAAGCAAATCCATTTTGTGAATTATTGTGGCAAGACCATGTCATTCTCACTGGTGGTGATATAATAACAAATATTTAGAAGCTTTAGAGGCTTATATTTGAAAGGAAAAGGTCTGCACTGTAAAGAGGATACAAAAGCATTTTCATTTTTATTTTACATTTGCAGTTGTTTAATACAAAATAATAATAACAATAATAATAATAAATGTGTTAATATAATATTATTTGCCTCTTGCTTTGTTATTTACTTACAGTACATTTGCTTACATTATATACATTTGTTTAATGGCCCTTAGAGGCACATTTATCAAAGATCGAATTTAGAATTCATGCAAGTTTTTATATACTCCCATGAACTCTAAATACAACGAAATTTAATAAAAAAAATTGAATATCCTAAACTGAATAGGGCCGACCCGAAGACTCTAATTGATTTCAAGTTTTAAAAACATCCTGGGATTAATTTTGAGTTGTTTGCAGCCTTCCTGACATTCAAGTATTTTTCAGAGAAAAGACTTGAATGTTAGGAAGTCTGCAAAAAAAGGAATCCCATTGACTAAAACAGCAATTTGGCAGGTTTTATGTGGCGAATAGTCGAATTCTAGTTCTTAAAGGGCCTCTGTATGATCTCGACAGTTGATTCAAAAAAACTTGAACCAAATTTAAACAATTCCCTAGTTGACCGTTTTGACCATAAAAAGACCTTGAGAATTCGAATTCGAAATTTGACCCTTCATAAATCTGCCCCTTGGTGTATGGTTTGTGCCTGCTACAAAAAGCCATTTGTTCGCAAACTTTACAAGGAAGTCATTCCTGTGTTGATCAGCACAATCCACCCACATGGCAAACCTATTGATAACTGAATTACATGTAGTGGTATTGGATATCTAATATGTGACAGCTTCCATATGACCATATACTTGAACGGCAAGTAAACATGGCCTAATAATGCAATTAATTGTTGTATTATATATATATATATACACTATAGGTGTTAATTAAATTACAGTGCTTTTGCAATAATGGGTATGGAATGCTGTAGATAAGAAATAGAAATAGTAGTAGTCAGTGGTGACATATTTCAAATCAAAGAACTGGGAAAATATATTGCATTAACATTTAAGAAGCCTAGTCTATGTCGGTTCTTTCTCCTCTTCACCCATAGCAAACAATTCATGCCAATCCAGCTGACTATTACAATGGGCAGCATCGTTAGAATATTCTTTTTAAATAATCTCTGAAATCTGCTAGCTATGCAAGGTTAGAAGCAAAATGATGGGCACATGTTGATGCCTCACAGATCTCATGATAGTTTCCGTCTATCATTATTTACGTCTGACTAGATGTGTCATGTCAAGTAACTAGAAGGCACTTTAATAAGGAGCTCTTGTTTTTCTCATTTTTTTCTTTTTTTTGCAGCGCTCACTAGGATCTACTCATTTTTCCCCCCCCTCATTTTTTTTATTTTGTGCTTCACTACACTTAGGTGAAGCTTGTTCAATCTTTCCGTTATGACACCCAAGCAAATATAAATTGTTTGGACTTGGCGTTACTCTATGAGCTGGTATTTCAACAAACCATCTGAACATTCATTGAAAGGAAAAAAAGTCAGATGGAATCAATAAATGGAAATGTTGTAAAAGGTCATTTTAATTTTATCTTTTGTGATCTTGCGTTTCATCATCGTGTTCAATCTTTTGAAACATTTGACTTTCTTTTGATTCCTCTTAATAAAATAATATACTCTACAAATGTTTAACAGTTGTAGTAAAACATGCAGTCTATTGAAGGGTATCAATGCCACATGAAAAAGAAAAAAAGAAATACACATTCATTCATTTAATGATATATTACCAACAACTTCAAATTCTGCTCTCAGAAATATAGCATGTTCTTGACTCTCCATAGCCAGCTATCTGCAAGTGCTCAAAGGACCACAGCCAGAAAATATTATCATCACTGAAATATTAGACCATAGGGGGTCATTTACTTTGACCAGAGATGCAGCTACAAGACCACTAAGGAGCACAGGTGCTCTACACCTTGCACCAGATTCAGTAGGGCAGGTGTCATAGGTAAGGCAAAACAAGGCTTTTTAGCGTTCAAAGGGGGAAGGTAATTAAAATCACAAGCTATGTTTAAAATTACATTTATGTGAAGGCTTAGCACTGCTCGCAATGTAAAATCATACACTGGCAAATACAGTAGGGATGTAGCGAACTGTTCGCCGGCGAACTTGTTCGCGTGAACTTCGACCGTTCGCGTCCGCCGAATGTTCGCGAATGTCGCGCGGCGTTCGATTCGTTCGACCATTTGACCATTCGACCGCTAAAAATCGAACGATTTCCATTCGTTCGAACGATTGTAAGCATTCGATCGAATGAAAAGCATTCGATCGAATGATTTCGATCGTTCGATTCGAATGAAAATCCTTTGATCGAACGAAAATCCTTCGATCGAATGCTTAAAATCCTTCGATCGTTCGAATCGAACGATTTTAGCGGGTGTTCGAAGTTCGCGAACTGTTCGCGAACGTTCGCATTTTTTGCCGGTGTTCGTGAACACCAAATTGGCAGTTCGCTACATCCCTAAAATACAGTATTACAGTATACACACTAATTAGCGTTAATACTTTAAACATTTTGCACAAAACACCGATTGCAATATTTTATTCAATACTTTATGCATGTTTAAAAAAGCCGTTTGTTTGCAAACTTTACAAGGAAGTCATTGAGGTCTGAAATTGATCAAAAAGAAAGCAAACAATGAAAATGTTGGTCACTAACATTCACAATGGGCTTTGGAAGTTTTTTTTCGTGCTAAGGAAACATTACTTTTCTTCAAAAGTGTTTTATTGAGTTTTAAGGTATAACACACAACAAGACAAACCTGACAGGAGATGGAAGGGAGTTACACCTATGTGCAGAGACAAGGGTCAGACTTGGATGTGTGAGGTCCATCGGAGCTGCTACCCCAGGGGCTCCCACACCCACTCTGGGGCCCCCACCATCCATCCACTTGCAGCCCTTACCCCCTCGACGCACCCTATAATTACTTTTGCCCCCAACCAGAGGATGGAGTGCAGTCAGGACAGCCATCAGAATTCACAGGGCCCCATACGACAAAATTTCCTGGGCCCCCTGAGCTGCGCCCACCGCAAGCCCCACCTACAGGTCCGCCCTGCCCACCCCACAGGTCCACCCCCCACCACACAGTAAAAAAACAAAAAAAATATTGGTGGCTAGGGTTCCCACATGTTAAAAAAAAATAAAAAGATATTGGTGGTCGGGGCCCCCCATAAAAAACATTTGTGGCCAGGGCCCCCCCATTAAAAAATATTGGTGGCTAGGACCCCACATGAGAAAAAAAAATTGGTGGCCAGGCCCCCCCCCCATATTATAAGAAGATTGGTGGGCAGGGCCCCTTAAACGTCCATGCCTTGCCGAAGTCAGCAGCTCTCAGAAAGATGGGGGGCCCGGATAATCAAGTAAGTGTGGCGTGGCAGGGCCCCCCTTACCCTCGGGCCCCCTACAACTCTCCCCCCTGTCCCCCCCTGATGGCTGCCCTGAGTGCAGTGGCAGAGCGATGGCAAAGGGCAGATTGGATCTGGGCCAGCAAGGTTTTTTGCTGGTGTTCTGCCAGTCCAGTCCGATCCTAGCTGGGTCCACCAACACATAGGTGTAACCCCTACCATTAGGGGAGTATGCCTATATTCTTCCGCTTCATTCCCTCCATGAATAAAGCTCTGCCGAACACAGGTGTCAGCTCTCAGGTGGCAGAGTGCAAAATGAACAAAATGTGGTGGATGCACCTATTTGATGCACTTTGCTCCCTGTCCTTTACTTTAAAAATGATCTTTGTTGTTCATATATGTAATACATTGTACATTTTTAGATTCCTCTTGTGCCCACTCATACACTATGGAGTGGTTTGCCCCTTCATGTATGAAAACCAATAAAAGTGTATGAAATTACCATTAAGTATTTAAGATGGTCATACATGGCCAGATATCAGTGGTTGATTTGGTTATTCCTCACTAAAATGTATTAAAATTTGCAAAGATAACAAATTTGCGCACAAATAAGAATAAAAATTTGTATGTCATAATGTAATATACTTTCATTAGACTTTTTATTGCATTGCAAACCTTGCAACTTTTGGAGCAGACCCTTCATTGAAAGGTTTGGTCACCTTAAAATTAACGTTTAGTATGATGTAGAGAACTATATTCTGAAACAATTTGCAATTGGTTTTCAATATTTATTATTTGTGGTTTTTGAGTTATTTCGCTTTTAATTCAGCACTTCTCCAGTTTGCAATTTCAGCAATCTGGTTCAAATTACCCTAGCAACCATGCATTGATTTGAATAAGAGACTGGAATATAAATAGTAGAGGCCCTGAATAGAAATATAAGTAATAAAAAGTCGCAATAACTAAAAATGTGTAGCCTTACAGAGCATTTGTTTTTTTAGATAGGGTCTAGAGACCCCCCATTTGAAAGCTCGGAAGAGTCAGAAAAGAAGGCAGATAATTCAAAAACAATAGAAAATAATCAATTCTAAAGAATTTGTCATTCTATAACATACTAAAAGTTAACTTAGTGGTGAATCACCACTCCTTTAAGAAGTTTTATTGCATACACCGCACACTATCACAAACTATAAAAGTCACAATCACTATCCTACTGTCGTGTAAGGGGCAAAGTTTTTGCAAAGGCAAAAATGCTCAGTTTGCAGACACGTATTCCCATTGCAAGCAATTCTTGCGTTAGCGACCAATATTACATTCCCCCATATGATCCATATCTGATTGGAGCTTGTTCAGTAAATCGACAGGCTGGAAATTGTGACAGTTAACCTAAACACAGTTAAACATTTGATTTGTTGTAGATCCTATTAGGGGATCCAGCAGGATTACCAAACATTCAAACTATTTAAACTATTCAAACTATATATATAAAATGTTTTCTGTTGGTTAGGAAAATTTTAACAAATCGGTCCATTTAACAAACAGACTGACATTGGCATTATATCACCAGAAATGGTTTTAGCTGCTTTGAGCAGTCAAATGCCAACCTGCACTATGGAATGGCTGTGCTCAGCACTTTTCAGCAATGGCGCTGAGCACTATCACCCATCCGAATCCTTGCTCCCTGATGTGTATCACATGTGGGGAAAAAAGATGTCAACAATTGTTTTCTGCACCAGAAAAAACTTTCCAGCCTGGAAAAGAAAATGGATTTGTAGGAATTCTTCTGTATGTTTCTATCAGTCCACATCGGTATTGCTAGTCAATAATATCAAAGTCAATAAAAATAATGCTGATTTTAAGAATATATAAAAAATATTGAACAGATTTGTAAGGAATGTTTCTCTTTTTCAAAGCAGTATTTACTCACTTAATCATGTGCAGAAAACATAACCTGCATAGATATACTGTATGTGCTGCATTCAATAGCACATTAGACATTAGATTTTCCAATACACCAGAATCTTTTCAGCATGAATTAGTGTAGAAACGGCTTGCCTTTAATAGAATTGTGCGCAAGATTGAACTCATAATTCAAAAAATGATATCCATTTGTTCCCAGTATCAGTGGAATGCAACATTTTCATTATTAAAGAAGAGCAGCTTACAGTACATAAAGCAGTGATTATCCATTATACTGAGTGGGGCAATCTAACCAATAGAAATAGACACAAAGAAATAGTTTTGCATAAGGCTATGGATGACCTACTTAACCAGTGGAAAGTTAGTATTTTGCCGTTTCCTCATGATTTTAGTCTGGTCTCTTTACAGATCTAATAGGTTAGTTCAGTAATTCATATTGCTTATGTTAAAAGTGTCTTAAATGTGTCTTCAATTTTACTCGAAATTAGATTTTCGGGAAACTTATTAAATAAATCGAATATGTCAAACTCGGGCAAATTTTCCCAACCCAAAAACTCGAATTTGATTCTATACGAATTTGACCAAACACAATTCGAGTTTTTTCTCAGAAAAAAAAACCTTGAATGTCAGGAAGGCTACAAACATGTCTAAATTGGTCACCCACTCAAAACCTGCACCGCCTGTGCCCATCTATTCGGCTTGGCCCACCTGCCTCTTCTGATAGTCCCGCCCACCAACCAATGAAAAACAAGTAGGCAGTCAAGCAATGGTGGTAGTGACCAGCGCTTGATCATGAGGCGAATGCACATCAAGCTGAAGTCTGTAAACAAGACTGCCTAGATGTTTTTCATTGGTTGGCGGGAGGGGCTAGCAGAAGAGGCAGGAGGGCCAAGCCGAAGAGACGGCCACAGGCCGTGCAGGTTTTGAGTCATGCTGAAATGAGCAGATATGTGGGGGAATTGATTGCGCTGTGAGCAACACAAAACAGGCTCATAAAAAATAATGCTTTGCAATTTGAAAAAGGCTTATATTCATTTCCCAAAGGCAAAGGGGGATTATCATTCTTGACCATATCTTCCCTTTAAAGAGCCAAAGTATGATAATTTTTTAATAAACTTGAATCGAGTTTGGATAATTCCCTAGTCGAATTTGACAGTTTTGGCCATAAAAAATTTCGAAAATTCGAATTGGACCATTAATAAATCTGCCCCTTAAAGTGAGTGTAGGCTGCACAGTGAGATAAGAAGTATTCATTCCTAAATGCAAAAAAACAACCCCCCATTCATAGAGCCCCCTACATTGGGACGCCTATATATAACAGCTGCTACTTCTACCTAAGGTTGCCATACTTTTCTTCCCTATTAATAAGATAGGGAACTAGGATTAATCTTACTGTCTGGGACAGAAAAACACTAGCTTGGTGAGAGCCCTCCTTTCAGTTGAACTGAGTAAGTATTGTCAGTCTCTTATGCTCATTTTATGCCCTTCAAGATCCAGCTTTCACTACTTTGTGTTCATTTAGTTTGGTCCTTTTCATTCTCTGCTATCAGCAATGGTGACAGCAATTGTTTTGACTGCCACTGTTCTCTGGTGAAGGGCAGTGGGAGTCATGGCCCTAAAGGACACTTCCTATGCTCTCAAACTGTATAGCTAGGACTTGCTAGGGCAAGAATGGGGAAAACATGCAGCAAAAACTATAAACAATTGCAAGCCAACTGCAAGCAGCTGCTATTAACCTCCATGTATATCATAAACCTAAATGTGATGCTAGAAGAAATAATAAATTGCATGCATCTCATACTAATAACACAGTACTCACTTTTCAGCTCAACATATTCCAAATCTTTCAGTGCTAAAACATTCACAATTTATTTAGAGAAGCTTTGCATATAGTAAAAAATATAATGAATGCCGATCTTTTGATATACAGTTCCAAGCCAAATCATTCAAGGTTACTGAAATGTTTCAGCATTATCTGAAATCCCTTAATAAAAGAAAGTCCCCGTGGTTCAGCCTATGTCAGTAAATTTGTTTCACAGCATTCTTTGAACATGAATATTCCAAGATCATACTCATAGACCAGTAGGTGGCAGTCTTTGCACTGAGCTGTTTCCAATCGTTTGAGTCAATTGCTGAAAGGAAGTGTAAACATGCTATGTAATTATCTCCTTTAAATATCTAATTTTCTAATTGATCGTAGGAACAGCTTGTGTTTTGCGCGGAAATGTGAAGATACTATCCTACTCTCAGTAATGGGAATGCAGAATTTGGCAAGCCACAGTGCTGCAATTTTAAACATTAGTGGCAACTGTCAAAGACCGTGTAAAAAGGATTAATAATAAAAAAAGCAGGAAGTCTGTCCCATAGTATAATACAGGTATGGGATCAATAATGCTCAGTCCCGGAGTTTTCTGGATAATGGATCTTTCCATAATTTGGATCTTCATGCCTTAAGTCTGCTAGAAAATCGTGTAAACATTAAGGGGCCAATTCACGAAGGGTCGAATATCGAGGGTTAATTAACCCTCGATATTCGACTGGGAATTAAAATCGTACGACTTCGAATATCGAAGTCGAACGATTTTGCACAAATCCTGCGATCGATCGATCAAAGGATTTTTTTTCGAATTGAACGATTCGAAGGATTTTAATCCAACGATCGAACGAAAATCCTTCGATCAAAAAATCACAGGCAAGCCTATGGGGACCTTCCCCATAGGCTAACATTGACTTCGGTAGCTTTTAGCTGCCGAAGTAGGGGGTCGAAGTTTTTTTTAAGGGACAGTACTTCGACTATCGAATGGTCGAATAGTTGAACGATTTTTACTTCTAATCGTTCGAATCGATCGAATTCGATCGAATTTAACCAATTCGATGGTCGAAGTACCCAAAAAATACTTCGAAATTCGAATTTTTTTTTATTCGAATCCTTCACCCGAAATTCGTGAATCGGCCCCTAAATAAACCCAAAGGCTAGTTCTGCCTCCAAAAAGGATTAGTATATCTTAGTTTGGATCAAGTACAAGATCCGTTTTTTATTATTGCAGAGAAAAAAACATTAGTGTCCTCTAACTTTTTGTCGTTCCCTTCACTACTATAAAACTAGAACTGCAGAACATAGAGATCCTTTATAAATTAACCATAATTATTATAAATAAATATTATATTAATACCAATGCACTCACCTTACAAACTATTTATATGGAATGTACATACATTACTATATACTCAGAAAAGTAACCTCCTGTTGGTCCAATGCTGTTTTTATTTGTAAGTTTAATCATAATAGGTTATTGCATGCTTAGACTGCATTTTGTACATGAGTGTCAACTTTTATACGTACATATGAATGCCAGGTTTACTGTCATATCTGAGCTTTTCTTTAAGTCATTTCCTTGTACACAGCTGGTACGCGCCTGGCTCAGATCTGTGCTTCTTTTTATTGTTTCTTGATAAATGGAATACTTTATCCAAGTGCTATGCAGATGCACTAGGGTGTATAGCAAATAAAGGTAACTGGGTTCTTTAATGTACAAATGTAGAATATATAGGAGCTGCAGTAATTCAAATGAAATGAGTGTCAATGTGATGCTTGCTGGGAAGTGTATATTGCAGTCCTGTGCATACCATCTGTATAAAAATGTGGTTTCACTTTTTTTTCCAACTTCATCATATCTTTAATTTATAGACACATCCCATAGTGAAGAAAAACATGAGTTAGTTGGGGTTATTAGGTGTAGTGAAAACAGATACTTCTCCCATGGATGCGGTTCCTGGCTCGCTTAAACAATTGACTTTACTTTGACGTTGGGTTCAAAAACAAAAACTGCAGGACTAGGAGAATTTATAAACTTTGCGCAGGGCGGATTGGTTTTGCACAGTGAATATATTTGCCCTGTGCATGGCTATAGTAAAAAGCTGGGCAAGAGTGTGCAAACAGAATTTTTTTCGCACTGCAAATCCATAAAAGCTTTTTAAATATGTAAAAAAATCGCAAATTGTGAATTTTTATCAGCACACTCTGCATCTGAATTACGGCACACGCTATGCAAATATTTTCAACGCTATTTTCACGCACGACAACCTCGCACAGTGGGGGTCATTTATAAAGTTTGCTTAGCACACATTTATTTGCAAATGGTTTTTATACTCATGTTCATTCCTGAAAGCTAAAATATTTCACAGCTGTGCCAGTCTTTACGTTTCTTTTGGGAATTTGCAATGCAAACAAGTTTTCACAAATTGAGGGCAGATGAGACAGGTATTTGTGTGAGTGCAGCTACTGTGTGCGGCTGTTGTGTGTGAGGATTCGGGTCTGCGTTCTTCCCGGCGCGGGCGCGTTAGTGCGCGTCGGCGCGTGACGCTGGGCGCCGGCAACGGTCGCCGACGCGAGCGCCTGAAACGGACGTGACGTCAGTACGGCGACGCCGGCGGAAGGACGCCAGTTGGCGCCAAATTGACATTATTTAAACCTGGTTCTGTTTGAGATGCATTGCCTGGTTATTAAGTTGTTTTACTGAAACCCTAGCGTCTCTTTACTTGTGATTTCCTGTTATTACCTTTGCCTGTTCCCGGACTACGATTTCTGCTGCCTGTCTCGACCCTTCGGCCTGTCTCACCGTTTATGAATCTCGCTGCCTGCCTTTTGACCTCGGACCTCCTGACCACGACTCTGCTTAATCCTCTTGTACCTTCGCTGATCGTCTCATTGGCTACTCTCCACAACCCTGCTCCCTGTTCCACTCCAGGTGGGTAGCGGTTGTGTGAGGCGCTTGTGGGTTCACTATCTACGGCTCAAGCTCCTTCTACGACTGGATTATACTGGTAAGCCTGACAGTATAACCAGGCCAAGATGGATCCAGCTGAGGGAGCGTTTCCATTTGCCGTGTTAACCCAACAGCTGTCCTCCCTTACACAAGCAGTTCGGGAGTTGCAAAGTGGCTATTCCCAGTTGCAGGAGCATATCAGAGCTCATCTGCTAGCTGCTCTTCCTCCCACGGCTGCTCCTCCTCCAGCTCCTACGGAGGTTCAGGTGATCACCTCAGAAATCTCCGAACCTAAAGTTGCCTTTCCGGAAAAGTTTGCTGGGGATCGGAAGGTGTTCCGGAACTTCAGGAGCAATTGTAAGATATTATTTTCTCTTAAACCTCACACGTATCCCACTGAGCAAACCTGGGTTGGGGTCATCATTTCTTTTCTCACGGGCGAACCACAGACTTGGGTGTTCCGCCTCATGGATCGTCAAAGTCCTGTACTGGCCACCGTAGACTCCTTTTTTGACGCGATGGCGGTAATCTTTGATGATCCTCACAGAGCCACCACTGCTGAGGCTGCCCTGCGCGCTCTGAAGCAAGGGGACCGTCCTGCAGAAGATTATACACTGGAATTCCGGCAATGGGCGGATGATACAGAGTGGAACCCAGCTGCCTTGAAAAATCAGTACCGTTTTGGACTTTCTTCTGAGCTAAAAAATGAGTTAGCTCGTACTGGCATCCCGGATAGTTTGGAAAATCTCATCCTCATCTCCATACAACTAGATCAGAGGCTCAGGGAACGCCGGGAAGAAGAAAAGGCTGAGAAAGCAGGTCTCCTTCCTCAGACTTGGTTATTGCCGTCCGCTCCTCCTCCTGTCCGAATGCCCTCCGTAAGCTCTCCGGTTGCTTCTTCGTCCACCTTCAACATGTCTCCGGAGCCCATGCAGATTGGTGCTATAAGGTCTGCATTAACACCTGAGGAGCGCATTAGACGTCGCAGACTTAATCTCTGCCTCTATTGCGGACAAGCTGGCCATCTGCTTCGTGGTTGTCCGACCCGTACAACGGGTAAGAGGATTTTTGAAAAGGACTTTTTTGGGTGTCATGTTCCTATGCCTCTCCTGACTATCTCTTTGTCGTTACAGTGGGGAGACAAGAGGGTCGAACTCCAAGCAATCCTTGATTCTGGGGCAAGTGGCTGTTTTTTGGATAATAAAGTGGCATTACAATTCCAAATTCCGCTCCAGTCCAAGAAGAATCCTATAGCTCTTCGTGTGGCAGATGGTTCTCTAATTACTTCTGGCCCTGTAGTGCAAGAGACTATCTCACTTTTCGTTTTGTTAAATAAAGGGCATGCTGAATTCATGAACTTTGATGTGGTTTCTTCCCCTTTATTCCCTATCATTTTGGGATTACCGTGGTTGCAGAAACATAATCCGTCTATCAACTGGGCAACTGGTGAAGTAACTTTTCTTTCTAACTTTTGTCGTTCCCAATGTATCCTCCCTTCTAATGGTGTGTGCTCCTTATCTCCAGCCTCCGAGATCCAAAATCTTCTTCCTCAGGCATATTGGGAATTTTTGGACGTGTTCAATAAAAAAGGGGCCGACAGGCTGCCCCCTCATCGTATCTATGATTGTCCTATTAACTTTCTTCCAGGGACTCAAATCCCTTTTGGACGAGTGTATCCATTATCTGAATCTGAACTTTCGGAGCTTCGTTCATATTTGGATGAAAATTTGGCTAAGGGATTTATTAGGCAGTCTTCTTCTCCGGCAGGAGCTGGAATTTTCTTCGTTGAAAAGAAAGATCATTCTCTAAGGCCATGTATTGACTACCGGGATCTGAACAAAATTACAGTCAAGAATCGGTATCCACTTCCTCTCATTCCAGAACTTTTCCAACGCTTGGCTGAAGCTAAAATTTTTTCTAAATTGGATCTTCGGGGTGCATATAACCTAGTCAGAATAAGGGAAGGGGATGAATGGAAGACGGCCTTTCGCACTTGTTACGGACATTTTGAATATTTGGTCATGCCCTTTGGTCTTTGTAACGCCCCTGCAACATTTCAGCACTTCGTTAATGATGTCTTCAGGGACTTTCTTGATATTTTCGTCATTATTTATTTAGATGACATCCTCATTTTTTCTAATTCTTTGGAAGAGCACAGGTTACATTTGAAGAAGGTCCTGATTCGCCTGCGTACTCATCAGCTTTATGCCAAGATTGAAAAATGTGTGTTCGAACAAACTTCTGTAGATTTTTTGGGTTTCTTCATTTCTCCTCAGGGAGTCCAGATGGACTCCAGGAAGATTTCTGCAATTCTTGATTGGCCGATTCCATCATCTAAAAAAGCTGTCCAACGCTTCATCGGTTTTGCAAATTTTTACAGGAAATTTATAAAGAACTTTTCTCAAGTTATTCTTCCAATCACTGAACTGACTCGTAGTAATCAAAAGTTTTGTTGGTCATCTCAGGCTCAGGGGGCTTTTGAGAAACTGAAGAAACTTTTCACTTCCGGTCCAATTCTTCACCATCCAGATGTTTCTCTTCCTTTCACCTTGGAAGTTGACGCCTCAGAACTCGCAGTGGGTGCCATCCTGTCACAGAGAACTGGGGTTCAAGATGATCTTCATCCTGTTGCTTTTTTTTCCCGTAAATTGGCCAAAAGCGAGTGTAATTATGATGTAGCTGACCGTGAATTACTTGCTATTAAGCTGGCGCTTGAAGAGTGGAGGTATCTTCTTGAGGGATCTAAACATCCGATTCTCATCTTTACAGATCATAGAAATCTAGAGTATCTACGCTCTGCTAAAAGGTTGAGACCTAGACAAGCAAGGTGGGCTTTGTTCTTCATGCGATTTAATTTCCATCTTACTTATCGACCTGGATCAAAGAATGTTAAGGCAGATGCCTTATCTCGAATGTTCTCTCCTGAAGATGAGGTTCCTCTGGTTCCTGAGACGATCTTAAGCTCTGATAATTTCCTCTTGTTGCAGTCTACTCTGGTAGATGGAATTAAAGATGCATCTTTAAACGTTTCCGAATCATCACTTGTTCCCAAGGATGGGTTTCTTCTTTATCAAGGCAAGATTTTTGTTCCTGAACAAATGCGTCTAGAGGTCCTTAAGAATATTCATGACTCCAAGCTGGCGGGTCATCCAGGTGTCAAAAAGACTATTGTTTTGGCCAAGAGATTGTTTTGGTGGCCTGGGATGGCTAAAGACTGTTTCAAGTTTGTCTCATCATGCGAGGTTTGCACCAGATCCAAGGACTCTCATTCTAGACCTATTGGCCTTCTTCAACCTCTACCAGTGCCTTCTCGTCCATGGGGATCAGTTTCTTTGGACTTTATTTCCGAGTTACCATTATCATGTGGTTGTTCCACCATTGCTGTTTTTGTTGACCGCTTAACTAAGATGGCTCATTTTAAGGCTTTACCAAAACTTCCTTCTGCCTCTGAGACTGCTGATACCTTTATTAAGGAAGTAGTAAGGCTCCATGGTCTTCCAGATGAGGTGGTGTCCGATCGGGGTCCACAGTTCACGTCGCAGTTTTGGAAATCTTTGTGTGGAGCACTCAAGATTTCAGTGTCCCTGTCTTCCGCTTTTCATCCCCAATCCAATGGCCAGACCGAGCGAACCAACCAGACCCTCGAGCAGTATTTAAGATGTTATTCTTCGTACCTCCAAGATGACTGGGTTAATCTTCTTCCTCTTGCGGAGTTCGCTTACAATAATGCTCATCATTCCTCCATCCGACAGTCCCCTTTCTTCGCAAACTATGGTCTTCATCCAGTAACTTTTCCCTCTGCCATTGTTTCTGATAATCGGTCCTTAACTGCAGGAACCAAAATAACTTTCTTATCTAATAATTTTCAGAAACTTCAAGAGAACATGAAGCGGGCTCAACAAGGTTTCAAAGCATATGCCGATCGAGGACGAAGAGGGGACCCAAGATTCAAGGTGGGTGACTTGGTGTGGTTGTCAACTGCTAACCTCAAGCTTTCCTGTCCCAGTAGGAAGTTGGGTCAACGTTTCTTGGGTCCTTTTCCCATCATTCGTCAAATTAATTCTGTGGCGTTCCAGCTTAAACTTCCGGCATCCTGGCACATTCATCCAGTGTTTCATACAGCACTTTTGAAACCGGCCTCAACGTTTTGATTTCCTGGACGTACGGCTCCTCCTCGGCTTCCTGTCGTAGTGGATGGTCAGGAAGAATTTGAGGTTGAAGAGATCTTGGATTCCAGGTTGAGAGGCAAACGTCTTCAGTACCTGGTTAAATGGAAAGGCTTTGGTCCGGAAGAAAATTAATGGGAACCAGTGTCTAATATTCACGCTCCAGATTTGTTGGAAAAATTCCATGGAACCTATCCTGGTAAACCTTCTGGTGGTCGCGTCCTGAGGCCGCTCCTTGATGGGGGGCAATGTGAGGATTCGGGTCTGCGTTCTTCCCGGCGCAGGCGCGGGCGCGTTAGTGCGCGTCGGCGCGTGACGCTGGGCGCTGGCGACGGTCGCGCCGGCGACGGTCGCCGACGCAAACGCGAGTGCCTGAAATGGACGAGATGTCAGTACGGCGACGCCGGCAGAAGGACGCCAGTTGGCGCCAAATTGACATTATTTAAACCTGGTTCTGTTTGAGATGCATTGCCTGGTTATTAAGTTGTTTTACTGAAACCCTAGCGTCTCTTTACTTGTGATTTCCTGTTATTACCTTTGCCTGTTCCCGGACTACGATTTCTGCTGCCTGTCTCGACCCTTCGGCCTGTCTCACCGTTTATGAATCTCGCTGCCTGCCTTTTGACCTCGGACCTCCTGACCACGACTCTGCTTAATCCTCTTGTACCTTCGCTGATCGTCTCATTGGTTACTCTCCACAACCCTGCTCCCTGTTCCACTCCAGGTGGGTAGCGGTTGTGTAAGGCGCTTGTGGGTTCACTATCTACGGCTCAAGCTCCTTCTACGACTGGATTATACTGGTAAGCCTGACAGTTGTGCATCGCAATTTGCAATTTGCAAAACTGTTTTGAGAATATTTTCACCAAAGTCACCAAAGGCGTAAGTGTGTGCATAAATATTTGCTATTTGCAATTTTTGACATATTTAAAAAGCTCCTATGGACATTCGCAGTGCGAACAAAATTTCCGATTCTGTTTGCACATTAAATACACCACTCTCATTCAGCTTTATAAATATAAACAGGGCAAATATATTCATAGTGCAAATCATTCTGCACTGTGCAAAGTATATAAATGAGCCCCAGTGGGCGCACTCATGCAAACACCCGTCTCATTTGAGAGCCGATTGTGAAAATTTATGTGCAATGGGAATTACCGGAATGACGGGCACAGTAGTGCAATATTTTAGCTTTCAGGAAAAATCATGGGCAATACAACCATTTGCGAATAAATATGCACACTTTATAAATGACCCCCAGTGAATGCAATGGGCTTATTTATACTGAACCTATGTAGAAAGAAAGGGAATATTTTGTCACATAGGGGGTCATTTATGAACTCACATCATCCTGTACCTTGCAGTAGCACCAGGGTACCCACAGAGGGTAGCGTCCAGGCCCGGACTGGCAATCTGTGGGTTCTGGCAAATGCCAGAGGGGCTGCTATAAAGTGCCATAGAAATCAGTATTCAGTGGGCTGATGGGGGCTGTTTGGGCCTCTGTGTGGGCTGATTGGGCCTCTGTGTACCTGAAATGCCAGGGCCTATTTTAATTCTCAGTCGGACCTGGTCGCGTCTATAGGTGCCCAGTGAATTGGATATAAATCTCATTTTAGAATGTGCAAACCACACCACTCTGAAAATGCAAAATACAACTTGCACCCGGTTTGTGAAAAAATGCAACTGTGTCCATTTTTATGCATTGGGTACTAATGTGGCAGGAGTAAGGCAGACTATTTTGGAAAGGCAGACTGGAATTATGGAAACACATGGTTTTGAGTCTAAAAACTGCATTTTGCACCTGTATTTGTAAATAATCCCTATAGTTGGTTTTACAGTAAGGCCGCTTAATAATAGTTGCTTATTTGGAGCAGAATGGTATGTACAGGTACTGTGCTTATATTTGTGTTATGTCAATATGTTAGTGTTTGGGTACATTTCTTTTTGTAATTTTGCTGGTATGGAGAGTTCATGAGGAAGATATAGCAACTACATTATCTCACCTGGTATATATTTACTTGCACATCAAAGTGCAAATACACACACAATTAAATGTGTCTGTAGGACTCTATAGCCATGGCTGCAGATTGAAGTGTCACCTTCAACAATTGTTTTCTCAGAATAGATGTTATTTTACATCAGTGGCCAATTATGCTCAGCTGTAACTAATAGCTTTATTATAGCATTTATGTTTCTTAAATTCACCTTCTAAGCTTGCTTTCTGTAGCTGACATTTCAATAAATTATTTCTATAGCTTGGTTTATAAATAAAGATCTGGGGTAAAGACTTCAGAAAAGTGGATATTGTCACAATGGAAAACATCATTACTCTAGGAATTGTCATGTTCAGGCTCTCATATATTCTGTCTATTTTGATAGCAGATAATGCTCCTGTTCAGAAATTGAGCTTAGCCGCCCTTTCCCAGCTGTGTAACTCTTGAAGCATACACTAGAAGTGATGAAAGCCAATTGGGATAGACTAAAATCATTCTCAATTGTTCCCTATAGACCTCTACAAGCTACATGCACACTGCCATTTATCACATTAATTCTGCAGGTGACAACCTGAAGCATTCAGTACAAGGCCTAGGCTTGGCCATATGTAGCATATGTGCTTATTTATAGGCAGGGTTTAAAAAGGCTATGATGCAGCATATTGCTTTGCATTTAAACATGCAATTTATTGATCATTTAAATTTATAATTGATATATAGGAATCAGTACATTAAATGAGTAGTTTGAGAAGTGTTGTATCTTGTGCTGTACTGGCAAGATATTTCTACAGAAAAAATTAATCTGTTAGACATTGAACATTATATTTACATTTTCAGATAAGACATTGTGTTGTACCATCTGGGATATTTACAGCCTTGTCTTCCTGATATATCTGTTAGCTCTACTTTATATTGCTTACTTATGTTATAAATGTATCCTAAGGGGACTTACTCACTACCAAAATATTAAGATGTTATTGTAAATGTTGTTGAAATGTTGTTACCTTTCTTACAGCATTCTAATTAAATATTGATTTAATAGTCCCCAAAAAAATTTTTAGAACCAGATTTTTTTTTAATTATAAAAAAGACTATTTGTGATACAGGATTATTTAACATCTGGATAAGTTCAGGACAATTTTATTCACAGACAATTTCCTATTTTTAGGTTTCAAATACCTGATATATTGGGTAACTATGTGTATTTTTTCAGACGTTAATAAGATACATTGTTATATTGACCGATTTGAAATTTTGTAACATTGTGACAAAATGTATATATATGTATTAGTTTAACTAAGTGTTATATTGTATATGCTTTCTTGAGATACATTGTTAGGTGCTTTTTATCTTAGCCCTATTGATACGGGGTGTTGTTTAAGGGTTAATGATTTAATGGGAGGAAACCATGGAGGATTTAAAAATCCGGGTTTAACAAGAACCATTAAGCTGGCTGGAGGGTTACGAAACACGTCAAGCATAATGGTTCTATATACTATTAGCAACCTTTTGTTTTGATTTTTAATGGAAGAATAAAGTATTGGATTTTATATATTGTGCTCTATGCTACACACATAAACCCAGCAATAAAAATGCTCCAAATGGCCTCCTGAATTTTTTGCTTGTTCAGCTTCCTCTTTGGTGTCCAACATGTGGCCCACCCCCCATTAAGCAGTTGACAAGGTCAAAGATATATGTTAACAATACTGCAGCAGACACAGTCCTTGTATTAAATATATGGGGTCCTCATTGAGCCACACACACTGGAATAAAGCAATAGTACTTAACCATTGTTGTATCTAGTTTTATAATGCCCCACCCCCCCCCATAATATTATTCTTTGTTACATTCTATAATGCTTGTAATATGGTGATGCCATGCCAGGGAGCTGCTGCTGCACCATATACATTTTTGGAGGAATACTGTATCATTCTTAGCTGGTCACACAGTCCTGTTCACCTTTTGGGGAACAAGTGAATTGTTCACTGCTAATGGCCATCATAGTATTAAATTCACAAATTATGCCCATGGTCTTGTACTTTTACTTAAAGCAAAACTTTACCCCCAAAATAAATACTTAAAGGGTAAGTCAAAAGCAAAATAAAAATGTGCCTAATAAAAGAAAACTGTTATTCTAAGCAACTATGCAATATACATTCATTAGACATTTTCTATGGTTTTGAAGTTATTTGAATATATATTGCTATTGAAAGCAGTGTTTGTCTGTCTCTTTCTATTCTTTGTCCTGATGGCTGTTTATACAATGTAAGACAAGGCAGCTGATTAACAGACCTGACTTTGCTGGGGAACCAAGACTTTTGCAACATTGTTTAAAAAGTAGCAACCAGGAAATGAGCAAATGCTGCTTTCAACACAAACATTTTTACAAATAACTTTAAAAGCAATGAAAATGTTTAATTAATATATATTAATTAATAATAAAGTTGCTTAGAATTTTGTTTTATTCTATTAGGGTTGTTTCTATTTTGGGGCTGACTTGCCCTTAAAGAATTTATGCAAACACTCTTCCAATATAACCAATGAAAGCAAAAGTGAAGGGCCACATGAAAAAAGCCTATTCTTACAGCTGTTAATCCCTTTAAATCAAGTTATCCTCCCTATTATGTAACTATGCTAATACATAGTTGTCATTCTTCCATATTAATAAAAATTGGATTAGAAGTTTAGGTAAGTCAGTTGCCTCTACCCACTACTAGACCATGATGAGTTCAGGACAATATGGAAAGTGGTAGGCAAGGATTGTAAGAGATAGAACTGAGGCTTCACTTAGCATAACATCAACAATTTCATGGCAGGCACTCACAAAATCCCATGAACAGGCAACTAAAATAACCGTAGAGCTTTATTTAATTAAAATTTAATTTAAAAAGTATAATAGCCTAATACCTTCACTTGCCATGCCAATTCATATAACTGTTTCTAGTGAAAAGGAAAATGAATTGCTATAAATATACCTTTAATGTATCCTTTGTTAGGACTCTTATGTGACTGTACATAACCCATGAGAAATGCAAATAATTGAAATTAAAGGGGATACCTGAAATGGGCAATGGCCTTGGAAACAAGACAATGTTTAAAAGAATATGAAATAGTCAGTTTAAGCCACACGTATTGACTGCCTCACTGAATCCCAGCACTAATTCATTTGATTACATTACATAACATGCTATGAAAATAAATCAAGACCTAACAACACCTTGATTGTACCTCAATTATGAATCATACAATGCTAAGTGATTTCCCCTGGTTTTAAAGAAGGATTTTGTCCTCCAGGCAATGACCGGGGATGTTGGATGGATATTGTTGTGTTTGGCTATGGATCATACTTAAATAATGGTAAATGTGGGTCAGAAATACTCGAGATAATTTATGAACAGAGTGCAACATACTCGCTCTGTATCTCTAAAATGGGCCTGAGGTGTTTAGATAACTAGGTGGCTTGATATGGGCATTTACTTAAATATTTGGTTATTACAGAGCTCTCCTGCCTGTTACAATAAGACCTTTTCAACCTTCTAAAGGTTACACAATATCAGTCTCATTGTCTGCTTTGTATTTGAATATACAGTATAATGTTATTTAGTTCAATGTTCATGATCTATAAACCTTTCAGAAAATATGTTCAGAAGTAAGCAAATGGCAAGTCTCACAATTAAGATCAACAAGCAGGCCTTGAACTAATTAAAATGCTTCAAAATATGTACTGCAAACATTTTGATGTTTAATATTCTTTGGTATGCCTGTGAAATAACAGCTTTGTCAATTTAAAAGTAAACAGAAATGTTTTCCTTAGCATCTGTTTTATTACCATCCAGCAATGCTTGCAAGATATATTACTGTGCTTATAATGTCTGCTCAAGGGACCATATGTCTATGAACAAATGAAACAGATTCAAGGGAAAGTTATCTGCTCATACCAGTTGAGTGTCTGGCTGGAACACATGTATTTGTGGATTAAGAGTTGGATGTCCAAGATAAAATTTAGTGTGCTTTTCTTCAAACTATTTGACACCTATTGAGGTAAATGATTCAAGTCTATTTTATAGCGCAAGATCTGATCATTCTATCATTTTTCGTTTAAAATTGTAGGTATATGGAATTTCCTAAAGGGTTATGAAAGAATAATAACAGATTTTGCAAGAATATCCCATGTGTACTGCCTGGAGCAAAGTTGAGCTGCAATTTCAGATATTCTGTTATCAATATATATTATTTACTGATTGAAAAATATATCTGGAATTAGTAATGTAACCCCCCCCCTGCGGGGCACGAGTACAGGCCGTGCAGCAGGAGCCACCCAACCCCTGCAAAAAGAGATTTTCGCAGAGGACTATCTCACGCAAGAACCACCGGTGGACCCCAAGAGAGTGCAGCCCTGGTGCAGTCGCACCGCCCAGGCCCAGTAGTCTTGCCACTGTCTGTATTGTCGACATTAGTTGAGCATTCTTTTGTTTAAAAAAGGGGTACTTGTCTAAAAACGTGTGCATATACTTCATGACTAGCAACAAGAAGAATGACTTTCTGTGTAGTTCCTCTAACAGGGTGGATGAATTACTTCTGTCATTGCTGAGTGAGACAAATATTGATTTGAAATAACCTTAGGTGACCCTAGATCCAAGAAGTTCATTTTGCATGGACACCACTGTATAAACTGATCAGGATTTTTTAATGGGTATATCTAAACCTTAGTTTGACATACCATATATCTATTTTGTGGAAAAGAAAAATGTGTATATATATATATATATATATATATATATATATATATACATACACACATACACACACACTATATACATATATATATATATATATATATATATATATATATCTTTACACACACACACATATATATATATATATATATATATATATATATGTGTGTGTGTACATACAAGTTAAAGTGAGTCATAAGACAAAAATGACACCACTAAGCTCAGTTTATAAATGACGACATCACATTTATAAGGATATAATTTACAGGCTATTCATGACTTTTGGATAATATATATATATTGTGGTATGGTGACAAAAAGGTCCCCAGTTTTCTGGGGAAAAGTGATTGATGGGATGTATGTTGGGCCACGGATTCTCAGATATTGTTGCTGAGGTGAGACCAGAAGTGCTGTTAGCAGAGAAACACTATGTCTCTCTGCAAGGTTTTTGTAATTGCTGATCCGGGACTGGTCTTACTGGGAACCCGCAAGAGTAGGGTGGGGCGGATTCCCAAATCCGTAGGCCAGGTTTTTCAAGAGGCCCTAGGCCTATTTAGTACACCTGATGCTGAGCAGCAGTGCTGAATGTGTGTGAGAAAAACTGCTGGGATTGCTCAGCTTCAAGAGAGAAAGCAAAGCGTTTATTTTGTGTTAGCCAGGAGGCTGGATATTTCTGTTAAGCTGCTGGTTTTTGGGTTACCTTCCCCCTGCGAGGGGAAACTTCTGCTGCCACTGGAAAATAAACACGGGCAGGAAGCCCTTAAACCGTTCCTGGTGTGTGAAGTCGCCTCTTTTGCAGCCTACCAGCGAGTGAACCCCCACAATTGGTGTTTCGGATGCGGGCAGCGATTGCCACACGCGAAAGTTGCCAAACCACAGTAAGTCTCCTGTGGGTATTGTGCGGACTGTATAGCTTATAAGTGGGATTTAAAGAGACAGTGCACTTAAAAGTTGTGAAATGGAGGATGTCCTCAAGGCTTTGCTGCAGTGCACTGCAACTTTACAGAAGGCCCACCAGGAGAGCCAGTTGCTACAGCAGCAGTGTAACGCCACCCAGCAGGAGGCAAATCGTCTGTTGGAGGCCCAGATCACTGCACTGGCGCAGGCTGCAGAGAAAGATCGGCAGCTGCAAGTTGAGGTGGTAAAACAACTGACAGCCAGGGTCTCTGGGGATGCTGCCCTAGTCCCCGGAGTGCCACGCTCCATCCCAGGCAGCCACCTCCTGCGGAGAATGACTGGGCAGGATGATGTGGAGGCCTTCCTCTGTACCTTTGAGAGGACGGCGGAGCAGCAAGCCTGGTCGAGGGAGCAATGGGCGATGATTGTTGCACCACTACTAGTGGGGGATTCCCAGAAAGCTTTTTATGACCTCTCCTCCGAGGACGCAAGGGACTATGACAAGCTGAAGTCTGAAATCCTGCGGAGACTGGGAGTAACCACCTCTGTGAGGGCACAGCGGGTCCACAGTTGGGAATTTAAGGTTAAGGGATCACCCCGCTCCCAGATGTATGATCTCGTTAACCTTGTGAAACGCTGGCTACAGGCGGACTTGCTTTCCGCGCCTCAGATAGTGGAAAGGGTCACAATGGACCGATACCTGAGAGCGCTTCCACCTGAATTACGCCGGTGGGTAAGCCAAGCCGACCCAAATACAGCAGACCAGTTGGTGGAACTGGTGGAGCGATACCTTGCTGCTGAGGACTTCACTACGCGGGCGGTGCCCACCTCGAAGAGGACTCCTGCAGTGGACCGATCCAAGAAGTCGGCTACAGTGGAAAAGCTCAGCCCAGAGGACCCCGGTAATCCAGGTCTAGACTCGACAAGAGGAAGACCCCGTGGAGACAGCCCCCGCCAGACCCGAGGAGCTCCCCAGTGCTGGAGGTGCAGAGAGTGGGGACATATTGCCGCCAACTGCCCAGCTGATCCAGAACCCATGGAGTGTGGAACGGAGGGGAAGTTGTCTCTGTTCGCTCGACCAGGTCTCGTTGCGGATCCTGATGTACCAACTTGTGTCGTCCAGATTGGTAAGCGCACTGTGAATGCACTATTAGACACAGGTAGCTTAGTCACACTGGTAAACACACACCTCCTGAAGGACTGTCCTTTAACGCAGCGTCAAGTAGGAGTGGTGTGTGTACATGGGGACTGTAAGAAATACCCCACAGCCTTAGTGACTTTTGTGACCCCCGCAGGGACTGTGTGCCATGAAGTGGCAGTGTCTCCCATACTCTTGCACAGTGTAATTTTGGGCAGAGACTTTCCCTTATTTCGTGAACTGTGCCAGGAGCAAGCTCCAGAGACTGAGAAAAGTTTTGAGCATGGTGAGGTGAGACCCCACCCTATTGAACTGGACACTTCTATAGAAACTGTTAAGGACAATAGAGTGTCTGGGGGAGATAAAACAGAAACACCCATGTCAGGTGTTATTGTAAGTGGTACCGAGGATGGGTTGGAAGATAGTGAGTTGTTTCCCTTAGCTGTATTAGCTGGTGAATCTGAGGTAACTGCGGAGACCATTGAGGAACCTAGCATGCCTGAGCTAGAGGTCTCCCGGGATAACTTCGGAACTGCCCAGCTAAGGGACCCGACACTCACTAAAGCTTGGGAAAATGTCAAGGTTAAAAATGGGAACCCCGAAAATCCTGGGGTAGAATGTGTATTTCCCCACCTTGCTGTACAAAATGACTTGCTTTACCATGTGGATAAGGTTCGAGGAGAGATTGTGGAACAGCTAGTGGTCCCACAGCCATATAGGAGAACAGTTCTCAATCTGGCCCATTCTCACCCACTAGGTGGCCACCTAGCGTATGAGAAAACCAAAGACCGAATGCTACAGAGGTTCTTTTGGCCGGGGGTATATGCAGATGTAAAGAACTATTGTGAATCATGCCCCGAGTGTCAGAAATCGGCCCCAATGCCCCATTTTCGCAGCCCATTAGTTCCCTTACCCGTAATCGAAATCCCATTTGATCGTATTGCCATGGACTTGGTAGGGCCACTAATAAAATCTGCTAGGGGGCATCAGTATATTTTGGTAGTCATGGACTACGCCACTCGGTATCCAGAGGCTGTCCCCTTAAGGAACACCTCTTCAAAGACCATAGCTCGAGAGCTGTTCCACATGTTCACCCGCACAGGAATTCCAAAAGAGATCCTTACAGATCAGGGGACTCCCTTCATGTCCAGGGTGATGAAGGAATTGTGCAGGTTTCTCCAAATCAAACAGTTACGCACATCTGTCTATCATCCCCAAACTGACGGGTTGGTGGAAAGGTTTAACAAGACCCTTAAGGGGATGTTAAAAAAAGTGGTGGATAAAGATGGGAGGAATTGGGATTGTTTACTTCCATATCTCATGTTTGCCATTAGAGAAGTCCCACAGGCCTCTACAGGGTTTTCACCCTTTGAGTTGTTGTATGGACACCACCCACGAGGGGTGTTGGACGTGGCAAAGGAGACATGGGAGTCTGAAGCCACCCCACACAGAAGTGTGGTAGAGCATGTTGCAGACATGCAGGACCGTCTTGCAAAGGTAATGCCCTTTGTGAGAGAACATATGCTTCAGGCCCAGCAAGCTCAAAGCCGCATATATAATAGATCGGCTCGTGTTCGAACTTTCCATCCTGGGGACAGGGTGTTAGTCCTGGTTCCTACGGTGGAAAGTAAGTTCCTGGCCAAATGGCAAGGCCCCTACGAGATTATAGAACGTGTAGGGGACGTTAATTATAAGGTGTCCCAACCAGACAAGCGGAAAAAAGAGCAGCTCTACCATGTTAACTTAATTAAGCCCTGGAAGGATAGGGAATCGCTGTCCGCCTGTCCTGCAGTTGTAGAGGTAAAAATCCCACAGGTGCCTGAGGTAAAAGTGGCTGAGACCCTCACTAACAGTCAGAAGCAGGAGATGAAAGAGTTTCTGATCCGGAATAGACAAATATTCTCAGACCAGCCTGGGCTTACTGACATTATTAAACATGACATTATAACTGGACCTGGGGTTAAAGTCAATGTTAAACCTTATAGGATACCCGAGGCACGACGCCAGGCAGTGACAGAGGAGATTAGAAGGATGTTGGAGCTGGATGTAATTGAGGAGTCCCATAGTGAATGGTCCAGCCCCATTGTCCTTGTCCCAAAACCGGATGGTAGCATCCGATTTTGCAATGACTTCAGAAAGTTAAATGAGGTCAGCAAGTTTGATGCATATCCAATGCCCCGGGTTGACGAATTGATAGAAAGGCTAGGGCAGGCCCGCTACATTACCACCCTAGACCTTACCAAGGGGTACTGGCAGGTACCCCTCACTGAAGGGGCCAAAGAGAAGACTGCGTTTTCCACTCCTGAGGGGCAGTGGCAATATAAACGCCTACTGTTTGGCTTACATGGGGCCCCAGCAACGTTCCAGAGAATGATGGACCGCATTCTCAAACCACATCAAGGTTATGCTTCAGCTTACCTGGACGATGTGGTTATCTTTAGCCCAGACTGGGAAAGTCATTTGCCCCGGGTACAAGCGGTCCTTGACTCTATCTGGAAGGCGGGTCTGACAGCAAATCCCAAAAAGTGTGCAATGGGGTTAGAAGAGGCCCGCTATTTGGGGTATGTTATTGGAAGAGGGGTAGTCAAGCCCCAGGTGTCCAAAATTGAGGGAATTCAGGAGTGGCCCCGGCCCAAATCCAAGAAGCAAGTGAGGGCCTTTCTTGGGATAGTGGGATATTACAGGAGGTTTGTCCCCAATTTTGCCACCCTAGCAGCCCCGCTTACTGACCTCACAAAAGGGAGTAAAGCTGGAACAGTTACATGGACCCCAGAGGCAGAGGAAGCCTTTCTAAACTTGAAGGCATCCCTGTGCAGATACCCTGTGCTGATAGCTCCTAACTTCAAGAAAGAGTTTCTTGTACAGACTGATGCTTCTGAAGTTGGGTTAGGGGCTGTTCTGTCACAAGTAGTGAATGGGGAAGAACACCCAGTAGCATACCTAAGCAGGAAGCTAACCCCCGCTGAACGCAGGTATGCCATTGTAGAGAGAGAGTGCCTGGCCATCAAGTGGGCACTGGAGAGCTTGAGATACTATCTGTTAGGGAGGCAGTTCAAACTTGTCACTGACCATGCCCCACTTAAATGGATGGCCCAAAATAGGGAAAAGAACGCCAGGGTCACCAGATGGTTCTTGTCCCTTCAAAATTTCAAATTCTCAGTAGAACATAGACCTGGAAAGATGCAAGGGAATGCAGATGCTCTCTCCAGGGTACATGCATTAGTGGCATACTGTGCTCAGCCCTACGGGCTTGAGCAGAGGGGGGGGATATGTGGTATGGTGACAAAAAGGTCCCCAGTTTTCTGGGGAAAAGTGATTGATAGGATGTATGTTGGGCCACGGATTCTCAGATATTGTTGCTGAGGTGAGACCAGAAGTGCTGTTAGCAGAGAAACACTATGTCTCTCTGCAAGGTTTTTGTAATTGCTGATCCGGGACTGGTCTTACTGGGAACCCGCAAGAGTAGGGTGGGGCGGATTCCCAAATCCGTAGGCCAGGTTTTTCAAGAGGCCCTAGGCCTATTTAGTACACCTGATGCTGAGCAGCAGTGCTGAATGTGTGTGAGAAAAACTGCTGGGATTGCTCAGCTTCAAGAGAGAAAGCAAAGCGTTTATTTTGTGTTAGCCAGGAGGCTGGATATTTCTGTTAAGCTGCTGGTTTTTGGGTTACCTTCCCCCTGCGAGGGGAAACTTCTGCTGCCACTGGAAAATAAACACGGCAGGAAGCCCTTAAACCGTTCCTGGTGTGTGAAGTCGCCTCTTTTGCAGCCTACCAGCGAGTGAACCCCCACAATATATATATATATATATATATATATATATATATATATATATATATATATATATACTGTATATAATGCACAACAGTAATGAATATCCTGTATATTATAAACTTGTAAATGATGTCATCAATTATATGTGCTCAACGCTAGTATTAAAAAAAACATTAATCAGGGGTACAATGAGTTTGTGACCACAAAATTCTTCTAGACAAATATAAGAGGTCCTCTGCACTCAACCCATTACAATATATTGAGACATTTTGTGCCTTATATATTAAAAATGCCTTATCCTTTAAACAAAACAAGGATTATTTGTCCATATATTGCGGAGGGCTTTTTGTATAAGTGGTGAGCACAACTTTCCCTTGTTTGTTATAATTTATAGAGGAGCAGTGGCCAGCTCCACACTGTAGGCCCCACCCTTTCCAGCTATAGTTAGGTGATCCTACTGATGGCCAATAAAAGGTAAACCAAGTTTGGGAGTTTTATCCTTGAAAGCAGCTAGTAAGTTGCAGGTAAAACTTAGTCCCTTTGTAAAATGTATAATGAAGCAATAGAATTCTTAATGAATCAGATGAAAGTTGAGTGTAGGACTGGGCAGATATGGGATGACTTTGATGTAGTTGCAGTATAATCACGGCTCCGCACACACTTCATAATCAGCAGGTTATTTATTGTTGTTTTCACCACACATCAACGTTTCGGGGGGTTTTCACCGCCCTTCATCAGGATCATCCTGATGAAGGGCGGTGAAAACCCCCCGAAACGTTGATGTGTGGTGAAAACAACAATAAATAACCTGCTGATTATGAAGTGTGTGCGGAGCCGTGATTATACTGCAATTTGTTGAGGGGCCTTGCCGGGCCTGCGGTGAACCAGCACCACCAGTGCAGGAAAGTGGACAAGGTGAGGGTGCGGTAAATATAACACTGGACTTTGATGTAGTTGGCCAGCCTAAATATATTGCAATATGTGGACAAACTATCCCTGTTTTGTATAAAGGGTAAGGCATTTTTAGTAGCTTAAGAACTAAGACACAACATTTTTAATATTGATAATGGATTGAGTGAGCGAACCACTTGTATCAGTGTGTGTGTGTGTATATATATATATATATATATATATATATATATATATTTACTGAGGTCACTACTAGGATACCTGGGAAAGTCCAGGATGGAGCTTATTTATATCCCAGTATCCTTCCTAACATAGTAGTTTCGGAACTACCAGGCCGGGGTGTTTTCCTGAAGCACTCCAGGTGGATAATTAAAAGGCAGCTCAAGTCAGAACATGGAGCTCCATTCTGTTGAAAGACACAGGAAAGCTGCCTGTGTGGGTTTACTGAGAGGATTGAAATCACCACAAGGTTTGGGACTTTGTTTCTGAATGTTCTCTGTTTTTGGAGGAAGTGATCTGTGTTCATCTCTGGTTGTGTTTTAAATTCTGTTTGTCTAGATCATTTGGGCTTCCCCATTTGAATGATAAGTAGCTATACTATATGTTGCAGTGTATATACAATATAATTCTGATACAATAATTATGCCATTCATGTTAGCCCACAGATACTGTATATTGTTAACCTGGTGTACAATTTAAATGGGTGAGGTGGCTCCAAGACTGGTATCTCTTTATAGATAGATATTGTTTTTTTTTATTAATATTTGCAATCACAACGCCTCTAGTGGCCCTTAAAAACTTTAATGTTCTATGTCTGCCTTAGAACATCAGTAGGCTGAAAAGCCTATTTAACATTTTCTCATTTCTATCATTTCTGGTGGAATGTCCTAGTACTGGTGTTTGTTTTTCTTTGCTTTTATGGTGTACTGTTATGTTAAAGCACTTCATACTTGGGCATAATGCTTATTTACAGATAATAACAAACAATTGAACAGGGTAAACATGCTAGCTGCAACAGTCTAAATGCTACAATGTGTTCTGCACTATTATATCACTAAGCAGTATTGTTTCTGAAGCAACTATCTACATATTGCTACATATGTATGATACTGCACAGATTATACCCGTATGCTTCACCGTTACACAGAACTGTTGCACTGTTTATTTATATATTAGCTCTAAGTTATAGGGATATGTTTGCATCAAATACTTGTGTTCCAGTGTTGCATACATACATTTACAAGGTTTTCCAAAGGCATCCTTAAATACCAGAGTATAGTCACGCATACTGTATGTTATTTCAAATGAAAACCTATCCTCAGTTGCAAAATCATAGGGGCAGTGGATACAAAGTATTCCTTAATTACAGCTGGATTCCAGCCAATGGCAGCTGGTGCAATAAATGGCACAGTGATCTGGGGTGGTTACATGCCTAAACATATGACAGGACAACTTCAGAGAAAACTCTAGTTTCCCTATTACATTTTCTGTTTATCCACTATAGAGCTTATTTCCCACTGAAACTCAATACCTCCAACTAACAAATGCATCAATTTAAACTCACAAATGTACCTGCCTTACAAAGCTTACAATCTGATAATCCTACAAGAAAATCTTAACAAAGGAAATACGTGTTGCATGACCAATACTGCAGTCACGTATGTCAAAGGTATTTCTGCCAAGTTTTTGGAGACCTGAATCTTGTTTCTGTGCTTAATTAGGAATGAATGATGAATAGAAATATTTGGACATAGCTCAAAGACCATAAATATCTTTGCAAAACTATATAGTTCAAATGTGTTCAAATAAAAAAAACCGAAACAGAAACAATATCTTATTTGGCACATTCAAGAACAAGTTGATTTGCATAATATTTCTTGACAACGAGCTTCTGTTGTTCTGCACTGGTTTTCTTTAGATCCCTAAGCTCAAAAGACAATGCATATGTATAATTAAACCAATCCAGGATTTATACAGTATTTGTGTTCTAAACAAAATGTCATATTACATGAAACATGGATAAATGGCTTAAAAAACCCCTAGATGGATATTCAAAGTGTACTTTTCCCTTGGGTTAGGAGATAACACTTTTTTTGGTCTTATCAGTTGAAAAATACAAACTTTAGAATGATTTCTGCTCCTAATATAAGTGAAAGCTTAAAGCCTTTTTTTTTTTGAACATTAAGGGAACTTTTATCAAAGCAAATATTTTAATGATTTCTCTTAAAGTCCACTTTCCAGTGAAGTAACTTGGAAACATTACTGCTTTAGTAACTATAACAGCAGGGTCGGACTGGAGCCATGGGGGCCCGCCAGGGCTGCACAATGAAGGTCCCTCCTGGCAGTCCCGGGAGCCCCCTTCTGACCTCTAAATCTCTGCACGCGCATGTGCGTAAAGACATGGAAAATGCAGTGCTTGCATGACCATAGAACACCACACCGTAACAGATAGCCGGGGAAGCAGGTCTGGGCCGGCGAGGGCCAGGGCCCACCGGGTTTTTCCCCGCCTGCCCAGTCCGACCCTGTATAACAGACTTGTCTGTCAAACAGAACTAACCACTCAGATCAAGAGTAAGACCTTTCTCCCAAAGTCAAACCTCAGCCTCTTGGTCACGGTACTGCTGTGATGTGATCATTCCAGGGGTGTAACTACAGAGGAAGCAGACCCTGCAGCTGCAGGGGGCCAGGAGGTATAGGGGGCAACATATGGCTAGGGCAAAATGGCCCATCAGCTTGCTCATTTCAGCCCCTTGCCGCTTGCACTATCCTCTTCTTGATTTGCATCCGGAAGCCTTGCGTTAACTCTGGCAACATATTAGTTGGAATTCGTCAAATAAACGCGAGATTTTGTATTTCGTGCCAAAATTCACTGAATGTGCTTGGATTGCAGCAGGCTAATTTCAGCCCCACCTGGCCCTATACTAAGGCCCTCATAAATAATTTCAAAAAAATTTGTAAAACAGGTCAACCTCTAGAAAATAAAAAAAAAATATTTTGCTGTGGGGCCCAGTAATATCTAGTTACACCACGGGGTCATACCATTGCAAAAATGTGCATATAAAGACCCTGTTCGTCTTAAAAAACATTACTCTGGCCTGGAAGAAAAATGCCTTTTGTTGTAAAGAAAGGTTAATTATGCTAAAACAGTATAACAGAATAACATGTACCATGGTAAGCATATGGCCAATACTTAGCTTTCTTGGAATATATCTCTGTTCTTTAATGTTAGTTATGGGTATTAAATTGATAGCTATTTTGTTCACTAGGTACATAGAATGAACAATCTATTGTGTTTGCTATATTGGCAGCAGAGCATACAGTAATGTGCAACCAGGCTTTTACTGATTAAAATACATTTATTGTACATGCATAGTTAGTGCTTCCAAGTGTAGTTTATTATTTTAAACCTTTGCAATCCTTGTGTTCTACGCTCTTCATTGTTGCTCTAATCTACATATTCCCTCTTGTGTACACTATGCAACTTCAAAACTACAAAAACTGCAGTTACTAATATTTCTCTATGGAAGAGTATCCATTTCATATACTTTATCAAAATCCTCTATGTCTCACATGCTTTTACTTGGGGTCAGTCATATCTGTCCTGGTCCCTGCCACATACCCACTCACATTCACCCTAAAAACATTAAATCTTTACTGTTCCTACTGTCCCTCCTCTTGAGCCCTTCTCAATACTTGCTCTATAACTAATAAATACACTTTAATCCATGACCTTTTTTGCTTCTCATTGTGACATCTCTAGTTGCTCCAGGAGGGTGGTTGACATTCCCTGCTCTCCCTGCAGTTACTTATTTCCATACCTCATATTTTCTCATTCATTTTTCTATTTTTGGAAGAGAATGCAGTTAATTTTTTTTCTATGTTCTGTCTTTGTTTGTGTGCTCATTATTTATAGACCACCTTCCACTGTATCCACTGCTTCATTCATACTAACTATCCTGCTTTCTCTGCACAACACTGCAGTGGTGTTAACTGTCATACGATGAACTTTCTTAGTCATAATCTTCTCTCATTCTTTGTTTAATTTCAGGTAAATTACAGGCAAATGATATTCATATCATATATACATTTCATCACCATCCACTGAAACCCAGACCCAGAATTGCATGCTAGCTATCGCCTCTTTGATTAATCAATACTATTTCTAACTGAAGGAAAATGTAATGGAGTCCTCTTTCTACCAAAAACATGCTCTACCAACAGTTTTAGGATTGCTACAGATTTTATGTTCAATAAACATGTATTAATAAAGTTGTTCTTGCTTTTTCCTTCTCAATATTTCTCTCTTCTACTGTTCTGCACCTCACTAAATCTTTTCACTTGTCTCCATATGTTCCTGGTCATTGTCTTCATTCCTCTCAAAGACACAACCTTCTTACATCACCTACTTCCAACTCCCATCCTTAAACCTTTATTTGTTGCTCCTTTCCTTTGGAATTCCATTCTTAAATCCTGTTGCAAGGAACTCCACCTCAGTTTCTTCAAAACCCTAACCCAAATTCTACCTTTTGGAGAATTAATATTCCAAGTTTCTTTTACACTCCTCATTTAGCTTTTCATGTTCCATCTCCTTCTACATCTATACCCACAGCTGTACTTATACTCACACACATACACACACAAGTGTGCACTTATATATACAACTTTACTTTGCATTTATTATAGTTTCTTCACAATCACATTTTTAAAAAAAAAAAAAAAAATGGTCTGGGCAAGCTCCCCTTCAAAAGCCGCATATGCAGGTGGCGGGGGAGGATCTAGTCCACAGATTGAAACCAAGGTTTTATATTTTGATCACAAGTAAACAAGCTAGGGACCGCCGTATGGGGTTTACCTTGACGTGGTATGGCAGCTTATCAATTTTATGATCATAACTTTGTAACAAAAAACCCTGTTTTTCTTTTTTTAGACAGGGAATTATTGTATTTAAATATGTTTTTATATAGCCTTAGGAGTGCACACACAACCCTCCTTTTTTGTACCTAACCCAAATTCTACCTTTTGGAGAATTAATATACCAAGTTTATCTTGCTGTCTGTTCTTTTGATGTACTGTAAACATGTACAGGGCTGACTATATATAATAACCAACTCTAAGTAAGTCAATGGGCTATCCAGAACTATAAGTTACTAAATTAATTTTTATAAATAGACCAGATACTTTAAAATACTTTTAATTAAAAAAAAAAGTTATTAATACACATAGAAAGTGAATGCCTATGGAAAGCACATGTTGGGGATATTTGCATTATTATAGGTTGCTGGTTCTAGCCCACTAGAAAGTTCTGTAGGGGCTAAAAATAAGTATAAAATAAGTTTCTTATTCCATGGAATATGCTTCCACATTAAAGAGTATAACAAGAATCAGTACATTATTTTGCTATACCAGTTTTGCAGCTTTCTTCATTAAATTTTTATCTGGTTTTATATTATTTTATGACACTGCAAGCAGAGATTGTAACAGTTTCCGTCTGGCTTTTAAAGATTTCATATAATGCAACTAGCGGGATAACAAAATATTTTACTAATTCATGCTTCTCTGCATGTAATTGTTTCCTATCATAGGATGGAAAAGACTTCATTATAGGAAGTGTATCAGCTGCTGAAATGCAACAATAGGAGTTATATGCCTAGCTGTTAACATGTAAAAATGTTCCACAGACCTCCTTTGAATTTTGAAGCCTTCGACATAAGTTACATTTTTTAAACTAAAATTGGATCTCTATATAACCCAGGGCTGAAATGAGAATGAACTAGCAGAAATCAGTTTGGAACTTAGATTTATTTCATATCTTATTGACTACTAGCCATTTTCTGTCTACAAATGAATCATTTACTGGAAAACAAATGACAATGCCACGCATATAAAAGTTCCTTGACAGGCTACTTATTTTTAAAGAAATTTTTAAAGATTTTATTTCCTGCTTCATGGAACTTGCTTCCATGGCGCATACACACTGGTTAAACACTGTGGCCCTTTCCAATCTGTAGATTAAAGAAGTATTCACAGTATTCAAACACTGAAGGTAGTCATATGAGTTTGAGTTTCATTTGAATAATGCAATAAATTGCAATACTAGTCATTTTTTCAGTATATATTGATTACAAATTTTTCAATGTTTTATTTTTTTTTTAAATGCACTAGCCACAGGCTCCACCAGCCCCTCTGGCCGGGCCTGTAGGCATAGCACTTGTAGGAACTATACTCTGATCATAACTGTTCAGATAGGTTAGTACCACCATTGTACCATATTGGCCCATACTAAGCACAACTCACCAAGACGATGTTGGAGTACAATGGCCCTTTAGCTTTATTTGGGATGCAATATTCTTCTGCAATGTGACATAGTAGGGAAATATTTCCCCTACTAGATGAAGCTACAGCAAATTTAGTTTGCAAATTCAATTTTTCCAATAGAAGTTGATGTTAAAGAGGCAGTGTACCCCCATGTTAACATTAGTTCAAAAGGATAATTAACATTTTTTTGCCTATTATTTTAATTAGGAAATGTATAGTTTTTGCTATTTCTTGCACAAATCAGGGAAAAATCTGAAAATAAACTGGCCTTGAAAATATTTTCAGCTATTTAGGGAATCACTGTTTAGATAAATTATCATATTTAACCATCAAGATGTCTGAACACACTTAGGGGTTTATTTCTTAAAACTCAAATTTTTTAGAGAAAAAAAGATTTATAACACCTCAAAGCTTCTTACAATTCAAATCCAAAAATACTTTTGAAATCATGTAATTGTCAGTGGCAGATGGTCCCTTTAACCTTTGGAATATGTTTTATGCCTTCATGGTTCTCAAAAGTTTTGGGCTTTTATTGCAGGTTTTCATTTGATAATCATATGATAATCAAATACCTAAATTAATTTTTAATTAGCCACTGATATATATATTATCAGATTTACTGATAAAAAAAATGGAAAAAAGTTGAGTTTTAGTAAATAACCCTCTTAGTGACAAGGCAGGTGTTTACACAACTCAATGCTGGCTACAAATTTAGCAGATTTCCGTTATCTGGAAATATAGATAAAACTCATTCCATTTGCAATTTGTCTGTGCTTTAGAAGCCAAGATATTCTGCAAGACAAGCTTGAGTGCAGCTGTTGCAAAATATGATAACTCATTTACAATGCAATTGATTTGCTACTGAAAGGACCAGATTTTTATAAAAACAGAGGTCAAATGTCATTCATGGCTGCACTTGTAAAAATGTCATTGCTTTAGAAGGTGCAATATTTTTTATTGAAATAAGCTCAATTCTAGCTGTAGAAGTTGCAATGCTGGGCTCTTGGGCTCAGTTTGCATAACAAATAGCTGACAAAGCCATCGAGAAGACAATTGTTTTGCTATTGAAGAGACTAGATTTTTATAAAAACAAAGGTCAAATGTCAATTAGGGGTGCTATATATCCACCCATGGAATAAAAAAGGATTTGTGCCAAAAATTATTTTATTTTTTACAAATATTATATGAACATAAATAACTTAAATTTGTATAAAGCCTTTTAATGTATTGTGTTAATAGGCATGAAACGTAGTTGTTACTCTTATCCCTGCTGAATCTCCCTTTTCAAACATAAAAAAAAGGGTTCAGAGCCAGACCAAGCCGGCAAGGCGATTTAGGACCCTGCGCCTCACAACCCTGTGTACGTTGCATCACGCGGGATTGGCGGAAGCGTCTGCAACCGATTGGAGTGGAGGACAGGGTCTGGAGAATAGGGATGTCGCGGACTGTTCGCCCACAAACTAGTTCGCGCGAACATCGGGTGTTCGCGTACGCCGAATGTTCGCGAACGTCGCGCGACGTTCGCCAATTTGGGTTCGCCTTAGCTGGCGCTTATTTTTTGCCCTCTCACCCCAGACCAGCAGATACATGGCAGCCAATCAGGAAGCTCTCCCTCCTGGACCACCCCCACACCCCCTGGACCACTCCCCTTCCATAAATAAACTGAAGCCCTGCAGCGTTTTTTCATTCTGCCTGTGTGTGCTTGGAAGAGCTAGTGTAGGGAGAGAGCTGTTAGTGATTTGAGGGACAGTTGATAGTAACTTTGCTGGCTAGTAATCTACTTGATACTGCTCTGTATTGTAGGGACAGAACTCTGCAGGGATTTGAGGGACATTTTAGGTTAGGTAGCTTTGCTGGCTAGTAATCTACCTTCTACTGCAGTGCTCTGTATGTAGCTGCTGTGGGCACTGATCTCTTCTGATCTCATCTGCTGACTGCTGCCTGTAACCCAATAGTCCTTGTAAGGACTGCTTTTATTTTCTTTTTTTACTTTGCTACTATAAGAGCCCAGTGCTATTAGTCTAGCTGTGTTGGGGAGTGGGACTGGTGTGCTGCTCCTAGTAGTTCAGCACCAACCAGAGTAATTTTTTTTTTTTAATATACATATACATATTTTTTTATTTTACTTATCTTACTGTTCTTTAACGTGTCCAGTGCTGTTTGCTGTTCTTCATAGTAGTGCACCAATAGTAGTGCACTTGCAGGCATTATTTGCCCAGTGTGTTCTTCAAACAACTGCCATCTAGCTGTGTGAGCTTGTTCACATTCTGTCTAAATATCAATAATAATACCGTCTCCAGAAACACCACCTGAGTGACGTTTTTCAAGCAGCAATAATATATTCCGTATCCACTGCTGTATACGTTGCCCTTGCAGGCATTGTTTGCCCAGTCTTTAACCAAGTGCCACCTAGCTGTGTGAGCTTTTTCACATTCCGTGTCCAGAAACATCACCTGAGTGACGTAGTGTGATTTCTGCCCTTTACAGCACAAAACGCAGTGCTGTGTCAACAATGTATTTTTTAGAAACATTTTTGCCCTTGATCCCCCTCTGGCATGCCACTGTCCAGGTCGTTGCACCCTTTAAACAACTTTAAAATCATTTTTCTGGCCAGAAATGTCTTTTCTAGCTTTTAAAATTTGCCTTCCCATTGAAGTATATGGGGTTCGCGACGTTCGCGAACCGTTCGCATTTTTGTCCGGAAGTTCGCGAAAATGTTCGCGAACATTTTTTCCGACGTTCGCTACATCCCTACTGGAGAATGAGTAGGTGGCTAGAGGAGGTATGTGCCCAGGGCCCCTACACATTGCAGCCTAGGCACGTGCCTCTTCTGTCACCGCTAGTTACCATTGACTTTGGCATCTTGGCAGGTTTTAGGTGATATATGTAAATGTATGTATATATACTATACTGTATATATATATATATATATATATATATATATATATATATATATACATACATACATACATACATACATACATACATACATACACACACACACACATCTTTTTTAAACCATCGCTGCAATGCTGCAGATGGCAAATATTTTCACAAATTTGTACTATAATTCATAATGTGTCAAATACCCATGGACCAAAATGTTGGCAGGGGAGCTTCTCTCACTAATCACAGACATTGTGGTGCGGACGTTAATGATCACAGACTGAAACTGATAAACATTGACCACTTATTGGGCATTCAGTCAGAGTGAATTTGTAAGCTCCATTTTTGTGTACTTTTAGCCACACTGGTGCTCATTTATAAATGAATGGTAAATATATTTATAAGTAAATATATTTGCCCTGCACATTGTTATATTTATAAAGCTGAATAAGAGTGGTATATTTAATGGGCAAACAGAATTGCGAATTCTTTTCACACTGCTAATGTCCATAAGACAAAAATCACAAATTGAGAATATTTTTGCACACGCCACAAATTTAGTGACAGAAAATATTCTGAAAACGGTTTAGAAAAATTGAGAATTTCAATTACTATCACTGCTATTTTCAGGAAAAACATGGGCACACATAATTTGCTTCTGTAAAACATTTGAAACATAGGTCAGGATTTATTCCAATATACTATACTTACTTGAGAAAGATTGAAATCACCTAAGTTAAAATTGTTGAAAAATGTAAGTTAAACTTTTGCAATTATTGAATACAATTGTTATTTAAATACTAATCTCTTTGTGTTGGTTTCTTCAATGGATTTGTGGTCATTCATTGTTTTCTGGAAAATGCTGGAACTTTACAAATAAACCACAATATTATGCTGTAATGAAACCAGCATGTACAGTATTTTAATAAGAACAACAAGACAAAGAATCCAATTAATATGACTCCATATATGTTTGTTACATTTTTTTCTCATCAGTTTTAAAACTTCACCAATACATTTATTTCGATATAAATAAATATCATGTATGTCGAATAAAACTTCATATAAAATTGCATTTCAATTAAATAATGAATCAGTATTCTTCCTCTATATAGTACTCCAGAAAACAACACCAGATTCAAAAACTTAGGGGCGGATTTTTTTTATAGTTTGAACTGGGGAAACCAAAAAGATTTCCTTTCCTCAATGTCAGCAAAGTTGATACATTCATCGAAACTGATACAGTAGCTGTGTCAATGCATCACAATGGGGGTTATTTACTAAAATCCAATTTTTTCTCATTATTTTATTAAAACAACTTGACCAACCTCCCATTCACATTTTCACCTTATTTATCAATAATTTAACTCTAAAAAATCAGGTACGGGAAAAGACTCCATAAAATCATGAAAAAATCTGAAATGGGAAATTTTTCAGAATTGGACACTGAAAACTCTGATTTATGTTTCGATTATCTCCTGCAAACCACAAATTCTTAAGATTATTGTATGAAACCTAGTGCAGATCATGATATTTTCCGCTGGTGTATTTTTTTTTTTTATTTGGACTTTTAATTGCCTTGATGTATAATACATCTTGAAAACGTTGAGGTTTTTTTCCCAAAAAAAGGATTGGATCACTTCGATATCTCTCAGCACAAGATGGGGAAAGAGACGCTCGCTTGAAGAGGTGTTAAGGCGTGTGGTTGGCTTAAATGCTACCTGCTGATTGGCTGCTGTAAGTTAAATGAAAATTAGCAAACATAAAACTATTTATTGCATTGCCCCTATTTGTGAAAGTGGATAATAATTAACTTAAAATAAACCCAATAGGCTGGTTCAGCTTCCAAGAAAAATTAATTATAACTTAGTTGACCTCTACTAGATACAAGTTTCACTTTATTTACTTTACACCACTAATATTCATATTGAATATAGTGTAATATTTTGACATTTTCTGTTTTAAAATGCAAAAGAAAGCATATAAATAATAACATATCATGCCATAGTTAGAACACTAAGGGGTTCCAGATGGAATAATATATAAATGCACAAAGCACTTCTTATATAAACATTCTGAATGTGTTTTCCAAGTAATCAATACATTAGACATGTGTATGATTTTATGCAAGGCAATGCCAGCTTTATATCTGTATAAATTGTCTACATCTAAATGTTGAATTGAACCAATGCCATTCTGGTATTTTTTTACAGTTTTAGAATATTTTAAATTTACTTTTATATTAATTCTGAGCTAAAATAGTCAATATCTGCTACTAAAAAAGGGGGAAAATAAAGACATAGCAGGTTAGAAGAGGAAAACGTACATTATGCATACATCATACACACCTCCTTCTTGCCTTGCCTGAAATAAGAAATTAGATATATTAGGCAGAAAATTATATTGAGCAATTTGAACTATAACAGATTCTCATTCACCTTAGATATTAGATTTTATTTTTCCTGCTTCCTGCAAGCTCATGTTCTGAAAGGGTGACTTTTCATTCAATAGCAGCCATGCAGCAATGATATTCATTACAGTGATTGTGGATTTCCTTTTCCTTAATGTTGTTCTGGGAATTAAATTTACTAGGCTATAAGAAAAGAAGAGCCAGCAATCCGTTTCATAGCCAAGACATAAAAGCAGTGAGTTTTTTTAAAATATGAATACTGCATGTCAAGGACCTCATATTTGGTAATAATGCTGATTATAATATTAATTTTAGTAGATAATACACTTTTCTGCGTACAAGCTAGGAATAACATATAAGAAAGTTTTTTAATGATTCATTTAGTAAAGAGTGAGATACATTCAGCGTATTCTATGTGGTCATCTGTCCAGACCAGTGTTTTGAATAGTTCAACTCACAAGGACCAGAGAGCTGGAGATTACTTTGGCTACTTAAAGTTATATTATTTTGCAGAAATAGAGATTTATGCTGAAATCAATTTTAAATTGACCATAAGAAGTATCTATTTACTAAGGTATTCAAACCTATATACAGTATTTGCCTTGTGCCTGGTGCCAAGTACAGGTCTGTTCACACAAGGGAACTCTTTAATGTATTGTGGCCATACATATAAATGGCTGGCACCTAGTGAAGTGCACACTAATGCCATTACTGAGACCGTGCATTGGCACTCTAGAAGAAATTCATTATGTGTATGCAGTTCAAAACGTGACTTCCAAAATAAAGTAGTATTGTTTATTGAACGGAAATCACAGTTCAGATTTCCCTGTTCATTATGTTTTTAAAGGAGACATTTCCTATAACCTTCATATTCACATTTAGTAATTGTTCATCCTCAAAATATATAATGATTTAGTTAAAAAAAAAGTCTTCAAAGCAATTTACCTCCTAATACTGTCATTATATCAGAGCTGCACAGAGATGCTCTCTCTTCTGTGTCAAAGCTAAAATGAGGGATGGGGGTGTCTTCTTACTTTAATTGGTGGTCATGGGCAGGTCCGGACTGAGAATTAAAATAGGCCCTGACATTTTAGGTACAAAGAGGCCCAATCAGCCCACACAGAGGCCCAAAAGCCCCTAGCCCACTAAATACTGACTTTCTATGGCACCTTATAGCAGCCCCTCTGGCATTTGCCAGAACCCACAGCTTGCCAGTCCGGGCCTGGTCATGGGTAAGAGTGCGCAGAAAGAGAGGGCAGCAATCGGTGATCAGGGCAAACTGCAGGCAGAGACGTCATTCATAGGGAAGACCGGATGCACTTGTTAACAGAAAATGTGCTTGTGCAAGGAGGAGCTAGGTGGGACAGGCGCAGCAGTGCCAAGAAGGACCCTAGCGTGATTGTGGTGGACGCCAAAATGATGTCAACAAACAGCACCATAATATATTTAATTACAGCAAGATTATGTATTCAGAAAACCCAAGCTAATGAGCATTCCGGATAACTGATCTATGTCTTTATATGGAAAAAGTTTTTTTAAAAAAAAATGCAAATATAACATAGCTTAAAATATTTAAAATAAAGTGTAAAGGATCCCTTGATTCTCCAACGGTTACTCTACCCTCAGTTATAGAGGGCCAAACATTTTACACAGGGCTGCAAGCAGACATTTTGGCAAAGGGACTTCGTAAATCCTACTATAAGTTTTGGTACCAAATTTAATAACTATCCAAGGTTAAAAGGAACTGACCCAATCTTATTGTACATATAGCCCAGTGACTTAATCAGTGAGGAATTAGTTGTCCCTAAAAACATGCTTGTGATTTTTTTTTTATAAAATATTTTCGATAAATGCATTCGTTTAGCGACCAAGACACTCTACAATTAAAAGGCATCTTTGTTCTTTTATGTTGAAGCTATTTACATCTTATTGTTACTTTCCCTTTAAGGAACTCCATAAAGAGCCCTCCAACATAAAATATGTCCTTGCTTTTATTTTTATAGAGGGAACATTGTTGTGAAGGGTCAACTAAGCATAAGAGGGGCATGACATTTGTTTAATAGCCTATCTTGAAAGAATAGACAGGCTTTTGATTGCCATCTATAAAAGGTAGTAAAATTATTTAGCACAATTCATTACCTGAATGAAACAAGTTCAACGAAGAAAATGCCAATTTATATGCATATAACATGTGAGAGCTCTACAACGTAACTGCCATGTAATCTATATAATATAAACAATATTGATTATTTGTCATTTAATATGCCCCTTGTCCAGTTTTTAGAAAGATAAATGTGGAAATAAATGGTAAACAATATTCATTAGGTTAAAGGTGTGAATAAAAACGCTCCTCTAAAACCTGTTTTCAATTTCTGGGGCTGATAAGAGCAGCGTCCATCATGATAAAATAATATCAGCTGGGTATTGATGGAGTAAACAGCAGGAATAAACATAAAACTTATTTATTCAAGGGACACAATAACCTAGAAATAAGTCTCTTCTCTCCACACAATATCCATCAGAAATGACAAACAATCACCAATTCTAACAAAGTTAAAACAGAATATACTGTACACATTAGTATTGGTATATTTGATAATGGCAAGCTTATATAAAGCTTTTTGGTGTTAGTTTCTTTGTGTTTGTTGAAAAGGTTTCACAGGATTATTGCAGATGTCACATTCAGATTAGTCCTCAAAATGTCAGAGCCTTGCTGAAATTGCCAATGAGAGTAGACTGGACATAGAGACGGGGGATTTCCCTGTAATTTTGACATGTCTGGCCAACCATCAGTTCTCTGTTAAATTAATGGGGATGTTGGTGACATTATCAAGATGATGTTAGTTTTAAAACTACATTCACACAGCATGTTCATCAAAATCTCCACAATGTGTCTGTTGACTTCATTTTGGAAGAAAATCGTCACTAACCTCATTGTAAAAATGATTGTAGGGCAGTAATACCAACAATTATCTACATTAAACATAGTGGGAATCTGTTGACTGAAGCTATAAAAAGATATCTCAAGTCTTACTCCTCTTTTAAATTTGTACCTGGTTTTGCATTAAATATCCAAGCTGAACAGTGTGGGAGTGGAGGAGTATGATTATGGATTCTGTTGTACCTTTGTGGGTCTGGCTGAGTGACTAAACTGTCTTATGCCATTGTGGAAGCAAAACGCATTTATACAAGACCCGTAGAGGTCTTTGCTAAATGGATGGCTGTGTACTTTGTTGTACATGAAGTAATAGAAGCAGTCTTTAAGAGGGCACAATAATGTTTTAGGTAGAACTGGTGCCCACACAATATTTTTTGTGGTAGATTGAAACCAGATGCAGCTATGGGGCATAGTTTTGTCCTGCTCCATTTTATCTCCATATTTATAAACCTTGCTCCCAATATGGAGCAAGGTTTATACGTGAGATGACAGGCCATTGTTTATGGCCTTTATTTCCACTCCATTTGATGAGGTCCACATGCATCTTGAGACTTTTAAGGTGTTTTACAGTATTTGTATTCACTATGGGTGGGTTTGTACTGTACTATTAAGAGAACCTGCCATCCATACATAAAAAACAGTATTAAAAAAGTTATTTTCAAACTTAAAAAAAAATGTCCAAAGGTATTTAAAAATTCCAGCTGTCAATCATATATTGCCTGTCCCAGGATTTGGAATTATCACTTAGGGTAACAGGTCCCCTTTAATCATGTGCAGTAATCACCCACTTTTATTAGGACTATAGTTTTCTTCAAGGCACATGCTGTGTTATCCTTTTTATTTATTCAGTGCATTATTTTACTTTACATTTTGTGACACCATCCACCACTACCTTACAGTACAGAGCAAAAGCTAGGTAAGGATTTGTGTTAAGCCAGTCTCTTCTGTTTCTGTAGTTTTTGACTACTAATTATGCATCTCTTGTATACCTGCACTCATACGTTGATACAAGTAAGTCTTGCCTAAATCTTAAGTGTAACTTGTGCAGATTTGTAGAGATTTTTTGGTATTGTAAGTCCTTTATCACATAGATGGAATTTGTTGCACAATCTCTCTTTACTTAACTATCATGGCTCAGTGCAACAATGTGCAGTAATTGCATTAGCTAATAAACGATGTTGGCAAGAGGAAAGCACAGGGCTTACCAGCAGATAAGCCATCAAAGATTGTCAGACAGGTTTATTGCTGCTTTCAAATCCAACCCTGTGTATTATTCTGATAGTAATCTGGAGGGCAGTGTAGAGGAAACATTGAAGTCCTATACAATTTGTAATTGCAATATGTTTCTGCAAACAGACAAAGATTTTCATGTTATATTGTTGCTAGGAAAGTGTGTACAGGCACCCAGGCCCAGAGGCCCTCCTGAAAATCAGAATCTGGTGCTCAGTCCTCGGCACTCCCCTGAATCCACTGGAAATGACAAATTAGCAACCGGCACACAGGAATAAATGCTAAAGGGGATTAACCCCTATGTGTTTAATGTCAAATCATACACAAAGTTTTGGGGGCTGGCCCCTTCATCAGGTGATGTGGTAGACATTCGTCATCGCCCTTAAATAGCCTAAAGGCCCTCCCACCAAAGGAAAAAAACACATTGAAGAAATACTTTGAAAAAATACGTGGAAAAAGTCCATTTGCAAAAAAAAGTCAATTTAGATCCATAAGTCCAATAGTAAAGCAATTAATTGATCAATTGTAAAGGTAAATCAATTATAACGTGCAGAGCATTTGGTATAATTTTTTTTAATATTACCCAATTTTAAAGGATAATATTTTTAATTGCTGTGGAGTTAATGTCATATGTAGAGACAAATGGTACCCAATCAGATTTTTCTTTAGATTTTTTTTTAGTTTGCTGTAATAATTTATCTCTAGGTATTTACCTATCTCATTTCTGATTTTATCCAACTCCCCTTGGTTATAGCCTTTTTGAGGAATTCCTTATTCATTTTGGTAGATTCTTGAGAATATAATACATCTGTGGAAATAATTCTCCTCATACAGAACATTTGGCTTCTGGGTAAGCCCTTGAACAAACTTGGTGGGTGAAAACTGGTGAGTTTTAACAAGTGGTTTCTGTCCATGATTTTAGTGTATAAAGAAGTAACAAAACCTGTGTCACCATATTGTATATTAACATCCAAAAAATGGATATTGGTAGAGTGGGATTCTAGAGTGAATTTAATAGAGGAAAGTACTTTATTCAAATATTCAAGAAAGCCATCCAATTCAACTTGAGTGCAAGTCCAAATAAAGAATGTGTCATCAACAAATCTCCTGTATGACTGAATATGTTCTGAAAAATCATTATTATTATTAATTTAAACGTTTGCTCAAAATAGTCCATGTAGATGTGCCATTAGCACCCATGGCACAACCTTGTATCTGCAAGTAGTACCCATTTTCAAAAGAAAAAAAAGTGTTTTAGTAAAGACAAGCTCGAGTAAAGTGCATAAAAAATACATTTTGTGTGTAGGTAAAAGTGTACGACTAAGGTAAGAGCGTACACATTCAACACCCTCCTCCTGTGGTATTGAGGTATATAGGTCATCTACATCCAAAGAACATAAAATGCCTTTTTGGATTGGTTCATGAATAGATTTAAAAAAAAAAAAAAAAAAAGCCTGGTGGCATGAAAGTGCTTTTCTTTTGTAATTTACTTATAAATTTTAGTTTAGCTTCATCCTTATTTCCCACTGTTACCTTATCTGAGAAATAGGGTTTTAGTTTAGTGTTATATTATAACATCAAGTCCCAGAAATAAGCCTTGTCCAATATGCAAACTGGCTAGTATACAGTATATCCTCAGGCTTCAGTTCCAATCATTAAAAAATATATCACAAGTGACGAGGTTAAAAATAAAAATGGCATTCAGCCTGTATATTCATGATACTCTTCACAGGTATGAAAACCGTTTAGTCTAGCAAGACATGCAAATTAAAATCGCTTCTAAGATAACAGAAATTAGGTTTTCCCCAGTAAAACTTTAGCCTATTTTGATTTTATGATTACAATATTTCACAAATCAGCACCATAAGAAATGTTATCTGTCACAGTTAGGGATGTAGCGAACGTCGGAAAAAGGTTCGCGAACATATTCGCGAACTTGCGTCAAAAATGCGAACGGTTCGCGAACGTCGCGAACCCCATAGACTTCAATGGGAAGGCGAATTTTAAAAGCTAAAAACGACATTTCTGGCCAGAAAAATGATTTTAAAGTTGTTTAAAGGGTGCAACGACCTGGACAGTGGCATGCCAGAGGGGGATCAAGGGCAAAAATGTATCTGAAAAATACATTGTTGACACAGCGCTGCGTTTTGTGCTGTAAAGGGCAGAAATCACACTACATTTCTAAACTTGTGTAATAAAATGCTTTAAAACGTCCGGCGTCTACATGCCAATCAAGTCGTGTAAAGGTTACAGCCTGTTCACACGCAAAGACGAAACGCGGCGCTTACTGCAACGCAAAAGAACGCAAAGAGCTTTAATGAATGATAACGTCAAGTGAGCAAATAATAGTTGTTAATTACTAGTTGAGCTTGTCACCTCCAGGATGTTCGTCCTGTTGGTGGCAATATTTCTGTAGTGGTGTGTTTAGCAGTCACCGTGCTTGTGCGCACGTGCACGGTCAGGCAGAGGTAATTCAATGTACAGTGAAGTGAACCAAAAAACACTGATTCTGCAGTGTGGGCCCAGTTTTGGTGTACTTTATTGATCACCTGCGGTGACCATAAAAGATGCGATTTTGCCACTGTTGCAGAACCCTGAAAAATTAGGCATGTGTACTTTCCTGAAAAATTATGTTTTTTTTGTCGCAATCACTGAAGCACAGAGGCCAGAAACAATATGCCATATAAATGCTGAAAATATTCATTTTTTTTTGTCGCAGCCACTGCAGCATAGAGGCCAGAAAAAATATGCCATATAAATGCTAACAATATAAATTTTTTTTGTCGCAGCCACTGAAGCACAGAGGCCAGAAAAAATATGCCATATAAATGCAAACAATATAAATTTTTTTTGTCGCAGCCACTGAAGCACAGAGGCCAGAAAAAATATGCCATATAAATGCTGAAAATATTATTTTTTTTTGTCGCAGCCACTGCAGCACAGAGGCCAGAAAAAATATGCCATATAAATGCTAACAATATTCCTTTTTTTTTGTCGCAGCCACTGAAGCACAGAGGCCAGAAACAATATGCCATATAAATGCTGAAAATATTCTTTTTTTTTTGTCGCAGCCACTGCAGCACAGAGGCCAGAAACAATATGCCATATAAATGCTGAAAATATTCCTTTTTTTTGTCACAGCCACTGAAGCACAGAGGCCAGAAAAAATATGCCATATAAATGCTGAAAAATTCATTTTTTTTGTCACAGCAACTGAAGCTCAGAGGCCAGAAAAAATACGCCATATAAATGCAGAAAAAATTTATTTTTTTTTGTCACAGCCACTGAAGCACAGAGGCCAGAAACAATATGCCATATAAATGCTGAAAATATTCATTTTTTTTTGTCACAGCCACTGAAGCACAGAGGCCAGAAAAACTCAGGATTTACCTGGATTCAAATTAAATCAGTAGGGTTTGCACCCTAGTTTATAACGGTGGTGGAGGGAGGAGGACGCTAAAGGACAGCTGTGTGTGGAGTCATGAGGCGTGCAGAGAAGGACAGCTGCATGGGGAGTCAGAATCAGAAACTCAGAACAAGTCTTCCGGCGTGCAGTAACCCTCCGAGATCCACCCCTCATTCATTTTAATAAAGGTCAGGTAATCCACACTTTTGTGACCTAGGCGAGTTCTCTTCTCAGTTACAATCCCTCCTGCTGCACTGAAGGTCCTTTCTGAGAGGACACTTGAGGCGGGGCAAGACAAGAGGTTCATGGCAAATTGTGACAGCTCTGGCCACAGATCAAGCCTGCGCACCCAGTAGTCCAGGTGTTCATTGCTCCTAAGAGTGTCGATATCTGCAGTTAATCCCAGGTAGTCCGCTACCTGCCGGTCGAGGCGTTCTTTGAGGGTGGATCCAGAAGGGTTCTGGCGCTGCCTTGGACTGAAAAACATTTGCATGTCTGACGTTACAGAGTGGCCAAAGTGCTTTGTCCTTGCAGGTGCGCTCGTGGCAGGATTACTGGCACCTCTGCCCCTGGAATGTTGATGAGTTCCTGAAGTGACATCACCCTTAAAAGCATTGTACAACATGTTTTGCAGGCTGGTTTGTAAATGCAGCATCCTTTCGGACTTGTGGTACGTTGGTAACATTTCTGCCACTTTATGCTTGTACCGAGGGTCTAGTAGCGTTGCCACCCAGTACAGGTCCTTCTCCTTAAGCCTCTTGATACGGGGGTCCTTCAACAGGCATGACAGCATGAAAGACCCCATTCTCAGAAGGTTGGATGCAGAGCTATCCATCTCCGCTTCCTCGTTATCAAGGATTGCATCATCCACGGTCTCCTCCCCCCAGCCACGTACAAGACCAGGGGTCCCCAAAAGGTCACCACTAGCCCCCTGGGAAGCCTGCTCCTGTTGGTCCTCCTCCTCCACAAAGCCACCTTCCTCCTCTGACTCCACTTCTGACACCTCTCCCTGCATTGCAGCAGGTGCCTGGGTTCGTTCTGGTGATTCCGACCAGAAATCGTGCACTTCCTGCTCCTCGTCACGCTGGTCTACAGCCTCATCTGTCACTCGTCGCACGGCACGCTCCAGGAAGAAAGCAAAGGGTATTAGGTCGCTGATGGTGCCTTCGGTGCGACTGACCATATTTGTAACCTCTTCAAAAGGGCGCATGAGCCTGCAGGCATCGCGCATAAGCACCTAGTAAAAAAATCCCCAGCTCTGCAGATCCAGTCCTACCACCCAGTTCAAACAGGTATTCGTTGACGGCTCTTTGTTGTTGCAGCAGACGTTCCAACATGAGGAGCGTTGAATTCCACCGAGTCTGGCTGTCGCAAATCAAACGCCTGACTGGCATGTTGTACCGCTGCTGAATGTCAGCAAGGCGTGTCATGGCTGTGTAGGACCGTCTGAAATGGGCCGACACCTTCCTGGACTGCCTGAGAACGTCCTGGAATCCTGGGTACTTCGAGACAAAACGTTGGACTATTAAATTCAGAACATGTGCCATGCAGGGCACATGTGTTAAATTGCCCAGTCTCAGTGCTGCCAACAGATTGCTTCCGTTGTCACACACCACTTTTCCGATCTTCAGTTGGTGTGGGGTCAGCCACCGATCGGCCTGTGACTGCAGAGATGACAGGAGTACAGATCCGGTATGGTTTCTGCTTTCCAGGCACGTCATCCCCAAGACAGCATGACAACGGCGTACCTGGCACGTTGAATAGCCTAGGGGGAGCTGGGGGTGCACAGGTGTGGAGGAGGAGGACCCAGCAGCAGAGGACGAAGAAGAGGAAGAAGACGAGGTAGAGAGCGAAGGAGGAGTAGAGGTGGTGGCAGAACCGCGTGCAATCCGTGGCGGTGACACCAACTCCACTGTTGTTGTTGAGTCACACATTCCCTGCTTCCCAGCCATTACCAAGTTCACCCAGTGGGCAGTGTAGGTGACATACCTGCCCTGACCATGCTTGGAGGACCATGCGTCAGTAGTCATATGGACCTTTGGCCCAACACTAAGTGACAGAGATGCGGTGACTTGGCTCTGCACATGGTGGTACAGGTGTGGTATTCCCTTTTTTGAAAAAAAATTGCGGCTGGGTACCTTCCACTGCGGTGTCCCAATTGCTACAAATTTGCGGAAGGCCTCAGAGTCCACCAGCTGGTATGGTAAAAGCTGGCAGGCTAAGAGTGCGGACAAGCCAGCTGTCAGACGCCGGGCAAGGGGGTGACTCGCAGACATTGGCTTCTTACGCTCAAACATGGCCCTCACAGAAACTTGGCTGGGGGCAGATGACTGGGAATGGGAACTGGTGGTCAAGGTGGAAGGCGGAGTGGAGGGTGGTTCAGACGGGTCAAGGACAGCAGAGGTAGAGCAGTAAGATGCTGGACCAGAAGGAGGGTGGCTTTTAGTTTGCCTGTTGTCTTTGAGGTGTTGCTCCCAAAGTGCTTTGTGCTTGCCGTTCATGTGCCTTCGCATAGAAGTTGTACCTATGTGGCTGTTGGGCTTCCCAAGACTCAGTTTCTGACTGCACTCATTGCAAATTACAACGCTTTTGTCAGAGGCACACACATTAAAAAAATCCCACACTGCTGACCTTTTTGAAGCTGGCAATCTGGCGGTAACAGTAGAAGTTGGCGGTGTTGGCGGCAATGGCGGGTGCGTTGGCCGGCTGACCACAGGTGCCGATACATGTTGTTGCCCTACTGTTCCCTGCGAGCTGTCCTCCCTGCTTCTTCTAAGTCTTATTCTCCTCCTGCCTCTCTGACTCTCCGTCTCTCCATCTGAACTATCCTCCTCTTGCTCTCTTCTACTGGGCACCCACAAAACATCAATCTCCTCATCCTCATTCTCCTCAGATGCATCAATTTCTTCTGACAGCTCACAGAAGGAAGCAGCAGCGGGGACCTCCTCATCACTCATTATGTCCATCTCTGTTGTGTTCTCTGCCAGAATTAAATCTCATCTCCATCTTCTTCTGCCAATAATGGTTGTGCATCACTCAGTTCAAGAAACTCATGTGAAAATAACTCCTCTGACTCCAGTGAAGAAGGGGCGCCGGTGGTGGAGGAAGTGTTACGTGGGGTGCCCATAGCAGTGGAGGATGAGGATGTTGTGGTAAAGTTAGAAACGGTAGAGGATGGGGTGTGCTGTGTAAGCCAGTCAACTACCTCTTCAGCATTTTGGGAGTTCAGGGTCATTGCCTTTTTAAAACTGGGCAATTTCCTAGGGCCACAGGATAGCATAGCAGCACTGCCCCTAGTGCCTCTGCGTGGCGGCCTGCCTTTGCCTGGCATTATTTTTAAAACAACAACTCAGGTGGTGTTTCTGGAGACGGTATTATTATTGATATTTAGACAGAATGTGAACAAGCTCACACAGCTAGATGGGAGTTGTTTGAAAATGAAGAACACACTGGGCAAATAATGCCTACAAGGTTAACGTATACACTACTACAGCAGTGGATACGGAATATATTATTGCTGCCTGAAAAACGTCACTCGGGTGGTGTTTCTAGAGACGGTATTATTATTGATATTTAGACAGAATGCGAACAAGCTCACACAGCTAGATGGGAGTTGTTTGAAAATGAAGAACACACTGGGCAAATAATGCCTACAAGGTTAACGTATACACTACTACAGCAGTGGATACGGAATATATTATTGCTGCCTGAAAAACGTCACTCGGGTGGTGTTTCTAGAGACGGTATTATTATTGATATTTAGACAGAATGTGAACAAGCTCACACAGCTAGATGGTTGTTGTTTGAAGAACACACTGGGCAAATAATGCCTGCAAGTGCACTACTATTGGTGCACTACTATGAAGAACAGCAACAGCACTGTACACGTTAAAGAACAGTAAGATAAGTAAAAGAAAAAAAAAATATATGTATATTAAAAAAAAAAAATTTCTCGGGTTGCTGCTGCTGAACTACTAGGAGCAGCACAGCAGCACACCAGTCCCACTCCCCAACACAGCTAGACTAATAGCACTGGGCTGTTATAGTAGCAAAGTAAAACAACAAAAAAGAAAATAAAAGCAGTCCTTACAAGGACTATTGGGTTATTACAGCAGTCAGCAGATGAGATCAGAAGAGATCAGTGCCCACAGCAGGCAGCTACATACAGAGCACTGCAGTAGAAGGTAGATTACTAGCCAGCAAAGCTACCTAACCTAAAATGTCCCTCAAATCCCTGCAGACTTCTGTCCCTCCAATACAGAGCAGTATCAAGTAGATTACTAGCCAGCAAACTTACTATCAACTGTCCCTCAAAGAAATCAGTGAAATCAGTAACAGCTCTCTCCCTACACTAGCTCTTGCAAGCACACACAGGCAGAATGAAAAAACGCTGCAGGGCTTCAGTTTATATATGGAAGGGGAGTGGTCCAGGGGGTGTGGGGGTGGTCCAGGAGGGAGAGCTTCCTGATTGGCTGCCATGTATCTGCTGGTCTGGGGTGAGAGGTCAAAAAAAAGCGGCGAACCCAAAATGGCGAACGTCGTGCGACGTTCGCGAATATTCGGCGAGCGCGAACAGTCGATGTTCGCGCGAACAAGTTCGCCGGCGAACAGTCCGCGACATCCCTAGTCACAGTCACAGTCTTCCTACCAGCCTAAAAATCATCTTCTTCATTTAAGAATGTGAACTGATTAATGTATCCTTTATTTTTTATGAAATGCAGTAATCTAACTATACCATACTGTAGCCACTGTGTGTTTTTGCTTAGTTTTATTTCTATATCTTTTTTTATGCACGCCAGTAAAGCTGATCAAACATCTTTTTCCTCCTGCTTTTTCTGAGCACTTACTTAAAGATCTAAGACCAAACTTCTGCTTATAAATGAGTAATCACAGCAGAGTCTAGGCTAGAACTAGAAATACATCATCTGCAGCACAGTAAATCAAAGCCTCAAAGAGCATCATTTAGCCTAAGGCTAAAATTGCCTGTTTATCAGACAGGGCAGCACAGTTACTTAAAATCTTAGATACCTTTTAAAGGAACACTAATTCTAAAATACAGAATGTTTTTCTCTCAAATTCTATGTTGTAACACTTACAGATATTGTATAGTTGTAATAAATTATATTTCGTCATAGAGCCTAAGATAAATGACATTGCATGTATTGGTATGTGCAGCTTATAGGAGTTTTTATATTTATTTTTCTTGCTCGCCTTAATTATCACAGTGACTTACTACTGATCAGAAAAAAATATGTTTCTATCTTGTATGCTGCACATTATGGGGTAGATTTATCAAAGAGAGAAATTCTGCCACTCTCCATTAATTTCTATGGGATTTTGAAAGGCATATTAATCAATGGGTGAAAGTGAAAGTTCACCCTTTGATAAATACGCCTTTAAAAATGAATGGAGAGTGGCGGAATTTCACTCTAGTGGCGGAACTTCACTCTTTGATAAATATACCCCTATAATGTAACTTAAGCCTTTTTGGAACTCTGGTTTTGTTTACCTCATTACATAGTTACTCATGCTATAAAATCTTTCCTTAGCCATATCAGTCCAAGAGTGCAAGTGTTATATCAGTGTTATATAAGACTACATTGTCTTCTCAAATGCCTTATCACAGTCTAATGGATGGTTTATGGTGGCAGTGCTCTTCATCTCCTGTTTCCCTACAACAGGAGTCTTTTAAAACTACATCATGTAGCTACCCACTACTGGGGATGCCATTGACTGATAGAAAGAGAGCCTGAACAGCTGGTATGGATTTTCCATAGTAAAACTATTTATATATTGTTAATGGTATACTAATGATAGTATGGTTGTTTGTTTTCTTCCTGATAAAAAATATTAAAGTAATTAAGGGCAACCAATGCTAGGGCTCATTGAGGAGGGGTGATGTAATAAAAAATGAAATGTTGTCAACTGGTCTAGTAGATTATAACAAACAACCAGCAGGTTGCATTTATTGTTTAGCTCTCCATCTGATAGCTTACTAGAACTGGGCAAAGTATGTACCTATTATTGCATTTCCATGTTTATCAGAAAGGCAGAGTAATGTAGTGGTGATTCTCAGGGGCAGTAATCATATGTGAAAGCCTCTTTGAACTGTTTCATCCATACTAACTATACTTCCAAGGTTCAGGTCACTGAACCAGAACATGACTGTCCATGGATTTGAAGCCTAAGTCGACCAGCTTAGATGTTACTTGTTTTACATACAATGACTTTCTGTAGAAATAGGTTGCATTTTAGTTAACATATTATGATAAATGAACATACACTCTGATTACTGCAGAGATAAATGTAGATGATGGGAAAAAATAATGTTGTAAATTAAATATAGTATGTATTGCTTTATTTGAAGGATAAATTCTAAATGTCTTTACTGTGTGATATAGACAGAAAAAGACCCTTCTATTTATAACCATATGGGCTGTTTTGGGTCTAAAAAGAATGCCCCAGGTAATGCAAACCATACAGTCTTCACATCCATGTTTAGATGGGCACATGCTGATAATGAGTATTTGTGCACACAAAAGGGTTTGCCATCATGAGTGATGAATCTGATGATCAAAACTGGCATGTTTTGCATATGCAATACAATGGGAAAATTTGTAATTATTCCCTTGAGATGCACTGGAGTCGATGGGAAGGCATTGTGGTTAAAGGAGAAGGAAAGGTCTTTTAACTTGGGGTGCCAAAAGTTAGGCACCCCAAATGATGTATGCATGTACTTACCTAAACCCCAGGCTGGTGCACCTCTAAAGAGAAAACTGTATTGGTTCGGGGATTCTTCCAGCGAGCACAATGGAGCAATCGTCTTCTGACGATCATATATGCAGATATTTCTTTGTTTAAAGTAACAACCATTTACATGTACTGATTTAAAGTTAGCATGCTATCAATGCATATTAAGTTGTTATTTATTTTATAATAAATCATTTTTCCTGAAGTCTTTAAGTTGCACAATAGAAGAAAAAAAACCAGTCATCGCTCATTAATAACTAATCATGAGGGAAAAAATTGTGATGAATGTCTTGTTTTTGCTTCACAGAATACCAAACTCCAGCAGTTTGCTTGCAAAGCCAATATTTGTTTTTTCTCATGCAATTTAGTGCTTTGTTGCAATATAAACTAGGAATTTATGGATTATGATGTCTAACTAGGGGAACAGAGGGAAATCATGCTCAAAAGAGATTCCCACTGGCTTAAAAAGCAGAAGTGTCTACTGGAGTCATGAGTAGCTTATTGACTGTTTTTACAATGGGGACAATATTTTTGATCAATTTCCTACACAAGATGTGGGATACCAATAATGAGGATAACTAACTACACAATCTCTCTTATTATAGAGATTTCTGTTACAAAGCATTTGGGGATTTGGAGATAAGCTAATGGTTTGATTTTTGAAAAAACTTTTGCCAATACAATATAAGATATAAGAAGGGAATTAGCAAATTCAATGCAATTAAACTGTACAGGTGTAATGTTTGAATCGGTTATCCTCTACATGCAAGAGTGACTGGCAAGTCACAGATTTGCAGCAATGATTAATATAGATTTGTTTTCTCTTGTAATAGAATAATTCACAAAACATATTTCTTTTGTTCTGTCAAAGGTCAGGGAGAAGGAAGGCAACTAAATATATGATACAAATATCATGAAAACAAAATTTTTCCCAAAAGGCATGGTATATTACACTAAAAGTCCAAATGTTTCTATATATGTAGTAACCAGTATCTGGACACTGTCTAAAATGGCATGTCATCAATTATGCCAAAATTCACAAAGTCAGCTCCATAGAAAATGGGTTTGCTGATACCCAGAGCACCAAACCTCATTAATGCTTGTGAAGCTAAATGGAAGCAAATCCCACCTGCAATGCTCCAACATCTTGTTGAAAGCCTTCTCAGACTAAGAGCTGTTATAGCAGCAAAAGGAGGACTAACGTGGGTATGTACATGATCATGTACTACCAAGTGTCATTTGTATTTACTTTATTTTTATTCCATTATGATTTGTATTAATATTCCGTTTCAGCAGTTAACAGTAGCTTCATTGCCCTGAATGCTCTCCCAAAAATGTAAATCCAGGGGGATTTTGTGTCAGTTACTGCTCTTTTCCAGTACTCAATATCTGCCAGAAAGTATTTACTAAATATTGTTGACTGGGGCAGAGTGGCTTTAGCGGGATAGGGAGAACTTAAGTCACAAGGAACAGGAGGGAGCACACAGGGTCGGACTGGGTAGACCGGCTGGTCGCGGCAGGAAGATTTGCAGGGTGTAGATCTGGACCGGCAGGGCCCACAAGAGCCGGGGGTCCACTGGGTTTTTTCATGGTTCCCCCTCGGCCCAGTCCGACCCTGGGAGCACAACAGGATTGTTGGACAGGAAGGCACCAGCCAACTGGCAACTAGAATAGAACCAGAGTCAGAGAGTCTTGGATAAAACCAATGAAGGTAAGAGAAACAGAATAGGTAAAGTTACAGGCAGGAATACAGGCTATACATAGACAAAGCAATGCCAGAAGTAGGACATCAGCAACCAGTGATAAACAGAACAAACACAAGGAGCAGGACAATACTAGGAACAAACCAGGAAAAACATTAATGGGAATTGATTCAAAATATATTGAACTGTAATAGTATGAGGTTAAGATTGAAATATAAAAATATAACCCAGGATTCTACAAGAATGAGGCCTATTACAGGCAGCCTTTAACTACCGGTATATGGATAATAAAAATGATATCTGTTTCATGCCATTGCATTTGCATTTTGTCAAACAAACTTCAACTGCATGGCTAACAAAGCAATAATTATTCTTTTATTGTTTCATTTTTATTTCTTCATATTTCTTTAGGGTACTATAATGTTTAAATGGAGAATGATTGTGCTATAATATGCTGTAAGCAAGTTTTAAATGTTAGCCTTATTGGTTATTTTTTTTTTTTTGTATGTTCAATGAATTTCTTTTCTCTTCCCTATTTAAACATGCAATGAAACAACAAAAGCATTTTTCTGCAAGGTTCTGCAAACATATCATATTGTCTACTCATTTAAGCAAAAAGTCACATTTAAACAGTTGCTGTTTTAATGACCTATAGTTAGGCCCATAAATCTTTGGACAGAGACAACTTATTTGAAATGAAGTGATTGTGTTAAAAAAAGGCTTTAGTTCCTCACATATTTTTGTTCAACCCACTGAATTAAAGCTGAAAGTCTGCAGTTCAACTGCATCTGAGTTGTTTCATTAAAAATTCATTGTGGTAGTGTACGGAACCAAAATTAGAAAAAAAGTTGTCTCTGTCCAAAGATTTATGGGCCTGACTGTATAATCATGTAAAAAAAAAAAAGCAATACACATATGTGCATTTCAGCAATAAACACACATAAATCAAATGATGTCACTGATACAAGACTTTCCTAATATAATTCAGTCCAAATATTAAGCCAGTTCAAATTGTAGTCTACATACTAGCAGGTGAACAATAATCTGCAAGTTTTCTTTTGCTAACGAGAAGAAAAGAAACAGAATAGCAATGAAATACAGAAATGAGGTCTGAGGTTTTCTGTACGTCTCTGTAATTCACAGTACCTTTCTTAAAATCCAATAAAAACATTGAAACATTTGGGATAGTGGGTTTCTGGATAATGAATGCAACAAACATACGATAGACATATCATAATAGAAAGATACATTTCTTTATTATGACAAAAAAGTTTGATTAAACTTTTTCTAGATCCCATTTATACAGCATTTTGCATATTTGTTTTGATGTTCGAAAAAAGTCAAACAATTTTAAATTCATTTTTCAGTGTTTGTATGAACTTGGTAGCAGTGCAACTATGAAACCATTAGTCAATATGTTGCTGGGAATGCTGGAAATGTTTCATGAACTAAAGGCTAAAGGATGTTTAAAGTCTGGGGGATTTTAAATTGTAGATATGGAAAGGGGTATAGTGTGTACAAATAAGACTGCTACCTGAAATTGTAGATGCTCATATAGCAATTTTTTTTAAAAAAAAAAACAATTTTACCTTTAAATTTCCAGCCCTCCATTCAGTATTAGTGCCTCTGGAGCTGTACTGTGGTCTCTAATGACATAGGGAACATCATACATGTTCCAGTATTGGCAAACCTAAGTAACAGTGGCTATAACAATATTTACAGTCAACCCACCTCCTATGTTTGGATGAGAGTTTCATGCCCACCTTAGAGGCTGCACACATCTTATATTAGGGGAGCTTACAATATTTATTGTGCCAGTTGATGTTTTATAAAGCACTGCTAAATTTGCTAAGAACATGGCTTCAATCCTAAACTAGATGGATAGGAACATAAATTGTATTATATCAGTTCTCAATTTATTCACTCTGGGTAAATGTTAAAAGGTAGTACTAAAGAATAAGTCATCATTTATTGTGCTTAAGCCAAACGTAGGAAAAGTAATAGAGAATTTAATATCTCCATGTTGGAGGGAACAGAAAAGGTGATAAAGATTGCACTCAATAATATTGAAAAAGCAATCAAGTTAGCAAAACAGAAATCTAGGAATTAACTCCATATAGGTGTGGAGTGAAACCTTCATGAGTCCTACCCAAAAGGCATGGGCTCCTTTGCTCTAGTGTCCCAGGCCAGGCCAAAGAACAGCATGAGCAGATGAATCCACCTTCGCCAAAGCTAGGATGAGCCCCATCATCCTCCCCCCTTCCCCGAGGAGATTTGGGGTTATTGGACTCCCCTTGGGGGGGGGGGAGTCCGGTCTACCCTGGGTTCTGCCGAAGCTTCCCCCAGGGCGCAAGTCTTGGCCTGGGGTCAAGCCCAGAGGACTATGACACCTATCCAGTGAAGCAAGAAGTGAATGTGCGTTGTGCAAGACCCATAAAAAATGAATCAAGCACCCATCCCAGGAGCACAGCACCTCCACTTTCATCAAGCTTAGCTTGCTGGCCTAGAAAAGAGGACCAAGTGTTTCTCCATTCTTCACATAAGATCATAAGAACGGATACTAGATCCTAGCCAAAAGGCCCAGATGACACTTGATCTTAGCCAAAAGGCAGAGAAGCGATCTGGTACACCCAAAAGACCCAACATCAAAGCAGAATAAAAGTAATGTGATCTATGCTGCCCAATGTGGTAAAGAGTGCACTGATCTATATATTGGGGAGACCAAACAACTACTCAGTTATGGAATGGCCCAACACATTGTGGGAGGGCTAAGTATCTACAGTCTAAGAACATCATTACCCTGACGGGGTACAACAATTCATACTTCCAGTCATGCACATTGAAAAATTAACACCTGCCTAAATAAGGATCATGGGTATGTGTGAGAATATCTAGGCACTAGGCATTATCAGCAGTTAAACTAGAAAATAAAGAACATTCTTTCTTGGTCTCTCTTCATACTAAAATATAACCTTTATTTCTACCATTTAAAAGTGCAAACATTTCCTTCATGGTTGTATAGAGTTTGCTCAGTATGAGGTAATATTGCTCACTGCTCATTAGCTACTTCTCAAAGATATTATTGTACTATATGGGGGTGCTCTACCTAGGTGTTATTAATTCCACCCTGGCAGCAGTCTGATTTCCAGGTTCTGGATGGGATTCACCTTAGTTATTGACATAAAAGATGATAAAATCCATCCAAAATGTATCATGTTTAATAGGCAACTTGAGGGTTCAAAAAACTTAAATAGCTCCACTGGTTCATTGGACAGGCTGGAGACGCAGTCTCTTAGATCTTTATCACAAGAGATAAAAAAAAGTGGGAATAGAACCAAGAGTAGGTAGGCCTTACAAAAATCATGGCGTCTGCTAACTCCATGGGTTGTCACATAAAGTTGTACTAATAAGTATTCAGGTAGAAAGAAAGGTAGCTTGAGCACACAGTGCAAGTAGTGTTTATGGAGCAACAGAGAGATTGGTGGCACAGAAGTGAAGGCAGAGCAGTGGATAATGTTGGAATCTCAGTTATCTGATTAATACCTTTGCATCACAATCATAACAGTACCAAGCACAAATGAATGAAATATTCACAAATGTCATACATAAAGCATTTGTGATTGGAACTGTGAATGAAATCAGCATAGCCAACTACTCAGATATATGTGGCATTTCAGAGAACAAAAGGTTACAGATATTCAGGGGAATATAATAAAAGTCAGTAACGGAAAAACTATTTGAAACGAGAAAAGTTATGCCTTTGCGTGAACAAATTTTGCTTTGCGCGAATTTCATATAGCTTTTGCAACCTGGAAACTGTTTAGCGACCACTTCCAACAGTGTAAGATCTTTTGCAAACTTTACAGTTTGCGCCAATGCGCAGTCAATGTAATAAAACTTCTTACCGAAAAAGTCGTTATGTTTGCTCCAGAAGATTAGGACGCCTTCAAGCACTTCTTAAGAGTGTGCAATTAAAATATGCAATGCGCAATTAAAATTTGCGATGTAATTACAGTTTAAGGAACAATATTACATTGTGAGATGTGGATTTTTATTCTTATTGGTGTGAAATGTTTTGCTCTTTGCGACTTTTATTACATTACAATTGTGTTCTAAAGGCTAGGCACTGAAGTAATCAAACTGTAAATTTGCAGAATTTGATCCTAAATTTACTGTATGGTTGTTCTTCAGAAAAGGAAGCCTATCCTTGCTGAATCATTCATACTCATCTACTGTATTGAACTATATTCATGGAAACCCTATGCAAGTAGCATCCATTGTGGTTGTACTAAACTATTTTACCGTGTTTGGACCACAGTGGTAAACATGTTTCCTCACAGGGGTCCTGGGTTTAAGTAACCAGAGCTCTATGTGAATGTTATATTCTCCTTGTGTTTGCGTTTCTTTCTGAGTCCTTAGCAGGTAATTGGATTCCAGTTAAACTGGCCTGTTATAGAAAAAACTGATTTTAAGCTGCATTGAGACTGATGAAGCATGCTGCATAAAGCAATTTAAATTCTCCCTTATAATTAATAAAGTACTAAAAATAATTGTCCAGTTAATTAAATTTTTTCCTACTGGTAGTTACATATCCAAGATTCAATTTTGAATCTTTAGTTTTCTCTATACTATACTTTATCTGAAACCTAATGTATTGTGAAAAAATATAATGTTTACTATAGGTTTCGTATCCGACAGCAACCACAATCAGCAGGTAGCATTTACTGGTCAGATGCTTGACTGGTCTGTATCCCATGATTTTTGCAAACAGTAATAGTTTAGAAGCCCCATTAAAAATATATACTTTCACATACACACTAGAAGTAAAGAAGTTAATAGGAAAGAAGAGAAAGGCTCACTTCATAGCTGCACTGATGGCTCAGTTTAATCTAGTCAAAGGCTGACTCAGGTTATGATCCATAAAGCTTTAATAAAAATGAATGTAAACAAGGCTCCAGGGCCTGATGGCATACACCCCTGGGTTCTAAGAGAGCTTATTTCTGTTTTAGACTAGCCACTATTTCTGATTTTCTCATATTCGCTTTCATCTGGTATGGTACCTATGGATTGGAGAAAAGCTGATGTTATTACAATATTTAAAAAGGGATTATGATCTCACCCTGGCAATTATAGGCCAGTAAATTTGACATCTGCGGTGGGCAAATTATTTGAAGGCTTGTTAAGGGATCACATTCAAAATTTTGTCCTAGTGAAAGGCATTATGAGCAGCAATCAGCATGGCTTTATGAATGATATTTCATGTCAGACAAATTTGCTTTTTATGATGAGGTAAATAAAATGCTGGACAGTAGATGTGTAAGGAGTACGGTTCTTAGTGGGGTCCCTCAGATCGGTATTGGGTCCACTTTTATTTAACATGTTCATTAATGACTTGGGGAGGGTATTGTAAGTAATGTATCAGTGTTTGCAGATGACACAAAACTATTCTGCCCAATAAATTCCATCCAGGATGTGGCATCCTTGCAGCAGGATCTTGACAAAATGGCAATCTGGGCAGCTAAGTGGCAAATGAGATTCAATGTTGATAAATGTGAACTCATGCACCTGGAATATAAAAATATCCAAGCCACTTATACCCTTAATGGGACTGCACTAGGCAAATCTATTATGGAAAAGGACCTTGGAGTCCTTGTAGATGATAAACTTGTCTGTAACAAGCAATGCCAGTCAGCAGCATCAAGGGTAAATAAGGTCTTGAGCTGTATTAAAAAGGGCATTGATTCACGGTAGGAAGCGGTCATTCTTTAACTTTATAGAGCACTGGTAAGGCCCCATATTGAATATGCCATACAGTTTTGGACTCCATCACTCAAACAGGACATTATTGTATTAGAGAGGGTACAGAGAAGGGCAACTAAGCTGGTAAAAGGTATAGGGAATCTTAGCTATGATGAAAGACTGGCCAAATTGGGGATGTTCACGCTGGAGAAGAGGCGCTTAAGGGGTGATATGATAACTATGTATAAATATATAAAGGGACCATATAATAATCTCTCTAATGCTTTATTTACCAGTAGGTCTTTCCAGCTGACACAAGGTCAACCATTCCAATTAGAAGAAAAGAGGTTCCGCCTAAATATTTGGAAAGATTTTTTACAGTGAGAGCTCTGAAGATGTGGAATTCTCTCCCTGAATCAGTTGTGATACATTAGATAACTTTAAGAAGGGGTTGGATGGCTTTTTAGCAAGTGAAGGAATACAGGTTTATGGAAGATAGCTCATAATACAAGTTGATGCAGGGACTAGTCCGATTGCCATTTTGGAGTCAGGAAGGATTTTTTTCCACCTCTGAGGCAAATTGGAGAGGCTTCAGATGGGATTTTTTACCTTCCTATAGATCAACTGGCAGTTAGGCAGGTTAAAAAAAATTAAAAGGTTGAACTTGATGGACATGTGTCTTTTTTCAACCCAACTTACTATGTTGCAAAGTCTTATTTCTATAAGCCTATTCATGCCCATGCATGCAAGTCTACTGAATAAAACTAATTTCTATAGAATAAAATCAATTGACATTTTTATCCAGGATTGGGATTTTTATCAAGATGGATAATCTCTGTATGAATAGATTTTCACTTAGCTCTACTATAGCTTGCATCTCAGTGAAAGAGAGGGAAAGGGGGGGGGTTGACCGATCATAGAGATAGATATAATGCAAAATTTTAAATTGTTATGAATTTGTGTCATTTATTTAACATTAAGTGGTTATTTTTTAAAGTTGGTTTCCAAAAACTCGAAAAATTAACTTTAAAATCCAAAGTGGAAAAAAAACCTTTACTTTTTCGAGATTTATTATACCAGGAGGATGGAAAATGTCCGAAAACAAGAATTCAGCATCTCAGTCTGCACTAGAATTAGCCAGAAAATCCAACTAATTCGGAAGAAGCCCAAAAAAACGATCTATTTGGGGGAATCTATAACATCCAGTATTCCTGGATGACTTCCTATTTGCTTTCCTCCTGCCAAGTGAGAATTACATAACCATAATCTAAATACAGCCAACAATAAATTAATTCTTAACAATTCATCTGTATGGCTTTCTACATACACAATTTTTTTCTGAAAAGTGGATAAGAACATTTTTTAATGGTGCATTCTGTTTATAGATGAATGCACATTACAAGTTGCATGAAACTACAGCTTATGTTATTTATCCTGTTAAACAGAATATCCTAAGACAGAGAAGTACAATGCAATAGGCAACTTTACTTCAGTCCAGTGCACCTTATTATTTCTGACAGTATCTGTTATTATTACAATAATAGCAATGATAAGGTTAAAGCAACGGAATTTGACATTCAATGGAATCATTGTGATTGCATTATGGTGATTCTATTACCCTTAAAGGAAACTTAAAATGAATATGGCTAAAAAGCCATATTTTATGTGTTGAACTTATTGCACCAGCCTAACGTTTCAGCTTCTCAATAGCAGCAATGATCCAGGACTTCAAACTTGTCACAGGGGGTCACCATCTTGGAAAGTGTCTGCGACACTCACATGCTCAGTGGGCTCTGAGCAGCTGTTGAGAAGCTAAGCTTAGGGGTCGTCACATATTCACAAATATCAAGTAGAAAAGGACCTTGGCTTGTAATATAAGCTGATGCTACAAGGATGATTATTAACTGATACTAGTTGCACTGGTTTCTGTGCTGCCATGTAGTGATTATCTGTAATAATTACTAATCAGCATTATATTGTGACATTTATATTCTATGAGTACTGTATATTTTGAGTCAGTCCCTAAGCTTAGTAAGCAACAGCGACACAGATCATGTGCAATAAATAAGCAGAAAAGAAGATGGGGAGTTAATGGGCTTCTTTGGAAGCACATATCTTACCTGCTAAAGGGCTGTGGTTGCCTCTGGCTGGTACATAAGTTCAAAACATGGGGGCCCATTTACTTAGTTCGAGTGAAGGAATAAAAAAAAACAAAAAAAAAAATTTCGAATGTTTTAAGATGTACAACATTTCTAACCTACTTCTTTAGTTAAGCTTTAGTTCTCCTTTAAAGGAGAAGGAAAGGCTAAAACTAAGTAAGCTTTATCAGAAAGGCCTATACAAATACACCAGTAATCCCTCAAAGTAATCCTGCTCTTAGGCCTCTGTCAAAAGAAACACCACATTTCTTTCTTCCTATTGTGTACACATGGGCTTCTGTGTCAGACTTCCTGTTTTCATCTTAAACTTCCAGGGCAGGGCTTGAGCATGCTCGGTTTGCTCCTCTCCCTCTTCCTCCCCCCCCCCCGCTGTAATCTGAGCTCAAAGCTATGAGTGAGCAGGGAGAGACTCAGGCAGGAAGTGATGTCACACCAATCTAATATGGCAGCTGCTGGTTACTTAGGTATGGTAAAGCATTCTACAGAATAAATATAGTGTTATAGCTTGCACTACTGTGGTTAATCTATTGGCAATAAATTGCTTTGGTAGCTTTCCTTCTCCTTTAATGGTTTAAAATGCCAGGGAACTCCCTAGCACTGAAAAAGCCACTTGGATGAGAGGTAAAACGGTTTCAAGATTACTTAGCAAGTCCTGTTACTTTCAACGAAATACTGTATAAAATGAATAAAAGCCTTCCCAGACATGGCACTTGATTCCTATTTTTGCGGCAACAAAACCTCTCTTAGGGGCACATTTACTTAGCTCGAGTGAAGGAATAGAATAAAAAAAAACTTTGAATTTCAAATGGTGTTTTTGGCTACTTCGACCAACGAATGGGCTTCTTCGACCTTAGACTAAGACTTTGACTTAGAATCAAACAATTCGACCATTCGATAGTCGAAGTACTGTCTCTTTAAAAAAAAAAAACTTCAACCCCCTAGTTTGCCACCTAAAACCTACCAAAGTGCAATGTTAGCCTATGGGGCTAGCTTTTTTAGGTCGAAGGAAAATCGTTCGATCGATGGATTAAAATCCTTCAAATCGACCGATTCAAAGGATTTAATCGCTCGAACAAATGAATTGCGGTAAATCCTTCTACTTCGATATTCGAAGTCGAAGGATTTCAATTCGGCAGTCGAATATCGAGGGTTAATTAACCTTCGATATTCGACCATAAGTAAATTTGCCCCTTAATGTTCATTATTCTCCATTTTACACTGCATATATTTTACATAGTTGTCATTGTAAATTTGGGCAATGGACAATTAACCAGTTTCTTAGGGAAGAAAATGTGAAAAGCAGTGCCACACAGATTCAAGAAGATTTTGCTTTTCTGGTGAATCAATGTGTACAAAGAAACCTATTTTTTTTTGTACTGGAATATCTGCAGTTCTTAAAGGAACAGTTCAATGTAAAAATAAAAACTGGGTAAATAGATACTGGAGGCCGTGGAAAATAAAAAAATGTTTGATATAGTTAGGCAAAAATGTAATGTATAAAGGCTGGAGTGACTGGATGTCTAACATAACAGAACACTACTTCCTGCTTTTCAGCTCTCTAACTCTGAGTTAGTCAACAACTTGAAGGGGAACCACATGGGACATAACTGTTCAGTGAGTTTGCAATTGATCCTCAGCATTCAGCTCAGATTCAAAAGCAACCAGTTATGACCCATGAGCCCTCCCCCTCAAGTCCCTGATTGGTTACTGCTTGGTCACCAGGGTAACCAGTTAGTGGAAACCAAGAGAGCTGAAAAGCAGGAAGTAGTGTTCTGTTCTGTTGTGTTAGACATTCAGTCACTCCAGCCTTTATACATTACATATTGCCGAACTATTTTAGAAACATTTTTTATTTTGCACAGCCTATCTATTTACCCAGTTTTTATTTTTATACTGAACAATTCCTTTAAGAACGTCATTATTTTGTTCCTTTTCATTTTCTTGAATACTGTTAGAAACATTAGAGGAAACGGAGATCTCCAGAAACTTTTTCCCATAGGCATTACTTAGGGGGTTATTTCCAGTCTGAGTTTTAAAGGGAAAAAAACACAATTTTTTTGTAGAAAAAAAAAAACCTTGAATTTTTCATGATTTATTAAATACTGTTAAAAGTCCAAATAAAAAAAGTACTCCATCTCAAGCCTGCTGAGGTCATGTAGATGTCCCGTTTACAATTCGATAGACAATAATGCGAAGAATTAGTGGTTTTTGGGCAAAATCTGAGTTTTCCAGTTGACAAATCCGAAAAAAATTATACGAATTGGGAGTCTTTTTTTCTGAACCAGATTTTATTGGTAAATACAGTAAAAATGTGCATAGGAGTTTGGTCGAAGTGGTTTTAAGAAAATAGTGAGACGTTTTTGGATTTTAGTAAAAATGTAATCAAATTTGCAAATGAAAATTCGCATGTCACAATGTAATATTCTTTTTTTTCTTCTTTTATTGCTTTGCGAAATGTAATTGCATATTGCAAACCTTGAACACCTGCTTGAAGGTGGCGCAAACTTTTGGAGCATACGTAACAACTTTTTTATTAAAAAAGTTTCTTAACACATACTTCACACTTACGTGAGGGGCAAAGTGTTTGCAAAGGCAATGTTTTTCACTTTGCCAACATTTATTCCCATTGTGAATGATTTTTGCATTAGCGCGCAATATTTCATGCCCCCATAAGTGACCACAAAATGCTATGTGCAGGAAACATGTGTATTTTCTTAAGGTATAAAATTTGTGAAAAACTTTTCAAATACAAAAAAGTTGTTTTAAAAACAGTTTTCTACATTATGTGAAACATAAATATAACCACAGGCAATGTGTAAGCAGTCCACCCTTTCCCTTGACCTCCAACTATCTAAACCACAAACATATTGAAACTTTGTTGATGGATACAGTAGGGGAATGAAGAGCATCAATTGCTTGTGATTATTAGCTAGAATGGAATAAGCCTTCTCCTTATTATGCAGATTAGTGAAGCTCTACGATTCAGCATATTGTACAGATGCAAGACAGCAGCTGCTCTTACAGATGGTAGGTACAGGGCTCTATTAGTATGTATCTATTGTCTGCTCTAGCTTTATTTGGGGGATGGAAAAGAAATAGTTATGTAGCAGAATATAAAAGAGCTCACATACACTTAAAAACCATCCCCAGGAGGCTACTTACGCAGCAGGGTATGACAGCTATCAAATTAAAAATGTACCCTAAATAAGGACTTTCATATGTCCCAGTTAAGCATGTGTATTTTTAAAGAGATTACCGATTACAAGAAGTGGAATAAATCAACTCCAAAAAGGGAATGTTAAATATCCAGATTAAAGTATCAGAGGTTAATTCAGAATTCTAAGCCCAGTTTAGTGGAATACATCATGCTGCAGAGCACATGTTCCTTATGGGGAGTGTCGTATACCAGATACCGATGCAGAAATCAATGTAATAAACATGTCTTAAATATTGTGCTCTGCTTCACAGAATATTTATTGAATCTGGGTTATTAATTTTTAAATGTAAATGTAAAGAGTGCTATTCTGAGACAATTTGCAATTAATATTTGCGTTTTTTTTTTTAATTATTTCGCTTTTTATTCAGCAGCTCTCCAGTTTGCCATTTCGGCAATCTGGTTGTTAGGGTCCAAATTATCTTAGAATCCATGCACTGATTTGAATAAGAGACTGGAATGTGAATAGGAGAGGCCTGAATAGAAAGATGAGTAATAAAAAGTAGCAATAAGAATACATTTGTGAATACATTTGAGTGTTTGCTTTATAGATGGGGTCAGTGACCCTCATTTGAAAGTTGGAAATATTCAGAAGAAAAAGAAGCCCATTGACTTTAATTGTCTCTGGAGACAAAAATATTTTGACGCCAGGGAGTTTTGCCAGTAGCGGAACGCAGAAATTTGCACCTGGCGAATAAATTCGCCCATCACTCTTAAAGAGCCCCAAATCCAAAATTATAAGTTGGTACTATGATAAGTATACATATTACTATGCCAATTTGTTCTTTTTATGTGCATTGCATACTGTTTACAGGATTTTGACCACACACCCTTTCATTATAATAGTGCAGAAACTACATACATCATTTAATTAATTAACAGTTGTACAAAATCATTGGTACATTTTTTTTACTCATGCATGAGAAGAGCTGTTTGGAACTTGTCTGCATTTCTCCTTGAGCTCCTCTTCTATTTCATAGCAAACGTCCAAATTTTAGGAAAAATATGAGGGTTGAACACTTAGGGTCAAGGCACATGCTCTGATTCGGGGGGGGGGGGGATTAGTCGCCTGGCGATAAATCTCCTCTTCTTCAGGACAACTAATCTCCCCGAACTGCATCCCGCCAGATAGAATCTGGCTGGCTGGATGGCACTCGGAGCGCTTCATTTTTCCGAAGTCACCCGAAGTTTCCTCGTAAGGCAAATTTGTAAAACAAAGCTTAGTCTGCAAAGCGAGTTCCGCTCTCCAAACTTAAATTGCTTGGATGTGTGCCTGTTCCTTCATTTGTGCGTTTGTGTGTGTCCATTCACGTGCACGGTAGGAGTGAGAGGGTGCCTGGCCCAGCCCTGGCAACAGATACATGAAAATTATTGCTGTATCAGCCATAGTCCCTACTGGGGGATATACACAGTTTGGGAATTACTGGTATATAGGACAAAGATAAAAAGAACTAATAAGAGCATGGGTATAGATTCCTGCAGCGAGTCGTGTACCCGCGGGTTACCCGCAAAAACCTGCGGTACCCTGTGGTTTGTGGGTAGAAGTTCGGGTGCGGGTATAGACGCGGGTCGACGGCTCTGCAGTTCGCGGGTCGGCGACAAATTTGCAGGAAATTATGTTACAGTGTTACATATAATATCAGATAATATATTGTCAGGACACAAAATTTACTCCAGTATCAAGTTAGCCATGGCCACCATCCTGAACAGATTTACTGGTCTGTTGTTTGAAAGCACATATCTAATTGGTAGCTATGGGTTACTAAGCATGAAGCAAACTTTGCATCCTGTGTGAAAGTCTTTCCTATTTCTGCACTATTTGGTACAGTTGTGTACTGGTGAAGGTACATCATGGTTAGAAAAAGGGAGGAGCAAAGAAAACCTCAACTTAAAGATGGTACAATAAAAATAGGCTATATGGGTAAGTAACTATAATACAAAGTCAGTTTCCATATGAAGTCATTAAAAGATTTTCTTTAATTCACAATGTTGTCACACTGATGCGTGAAAGGCAGAGGATTAAAATGCTGATCCTTGCCCTTGTTCTTCATTAAGGACTGTTCTTGATTATAAAGTGTGAAAATCCAAAGCAGATAACCAGTTGCACAAAATCAATATCATTTGACAGGCAATTTACAACAATTAAAGACTGCCTTTTTCAAACATGAGAAATCCATCACAAAAAAATTGAATATATTGTGAAATTCTAAGTATAGAATAACAGCTATGTATATCTATGATCTCTTGAGGTTACCTACAGTATAATAGAATAGAATGCCACCATCAGTAGAAAATATATTTATGACTATTAGATTATTCTGCTTCATTGAAATTTTTATTGAATACATCTTATACACCATACAGTATGAGCCTTTATTTAAAGGAAAACCCTAACCCTGAACAGTGTAAGTCTCTATAAAAAATATATTACATAAAACAAGTTGTGTTATTACATAAAACAGCTCATGTTAAACCCTGCTTCATGTAAATAAATCTGTTGCTTAAATATTCATTTTGGGGTATAGTTTTCCTTTAGATATATATAGGGGCTAAAAACCATTTTCTCTGGTCACATGGGGATGACCTTGTGTTATGACCCTGAATTATTTTACAAACAGGACTTTTAAACTAGACTATCTAGTTCAAGCTCAATAGAGCCTCTATTTGAACTTGTGTGAATGCAAAATTAATCTCAATATTAAACATTTTGTAACTAATTATAGTTTAAAAACAGAATATAAATATAGACTCATCTCTCTCACACTTTCTGGCATTGTTGTTGCTTTTTCTATAACAACTGTTTCATAAGCTGTATCTGCACACATAATTTCATTAGATAGCCACATTTTTTTGTTCCTTTCAACTGGGTTTTGTCCAAGTCTGTAATGACGAGTGTACCCAGAAATTAAAATAAATATACACACTGCAATAGACCAGCAATCTCTATACAAAGACATCTAAATAGTGTTGATTTCTACTACCTCCTTTGGCAATACAACTTAATTGAATCTATCATTGCCCTCAGAAATTTTGATTTATTTGAATAAAATTGTTTGGATGTGAGATGTCATCGAAGTGTTGGTCCTTTTCAATGCATGTGTGAGTGTTGTCCGTGCCCTCGCTCATACAGTATCTGAGTAGACAGTGGAAACATAACATGCTCAAAAGCACATACAAACAGTAGAGAGAGAGTACCTTCAGAGGAAAATTGTATTTACTCCAATATGATTTGAGGGGGTTGTATGGTGATCAGCCCAGATTGTCTGCTTATAATATGTATTGTTGAGTAGATCATATATACTGACCTTTAGTATTTGCAGGTATTTTCATTTGCAATTAAAAAATGAAGGGTGGGAAAAGCCGGGGTAGAACATATAAAAGTGTATAATAGTCTGATTGATCAGCAATGGTTTGTGTCAGGACATGTTACACTACAACAGAATAACATGAACTTTTTAGCTTGAGTCTAAACATACATGACATAAATGTAATACACTTGCAGCATTACAAGGTAATGTAATAAAAGCTGCAAGTCTAGTGACACATAACATCCAATGTATCTACTTGTATATGACCTCAGCCTGTTTACTGGACAACCTTCTGTCCCCTAACCTCAGCCGGTTATATGGACTTCTCATTGTCTCTAGCCTGCCCCCGACCTGTTATACAGACTTCACATTGTTGCTGTCTGCCCAGGTATACGGACTAGAGTATTCCTTACATTTGCTCTGAATCTTGGCATCTTCCTTTTTATCACTTATAAATAGTTTCTTCATTAACATGACTTCTGCTTCTCATCTAGCCCCATATGTGTTACCCACCTGTGTTCTGACAGCAAGCCATCATATATGTGATCAATTTGCTACTAATTTCTGCACAAGCATGGACCACACTTGTACATGCAAACATACATTTTTTCACTTTTGGAACAATGTTTTCACTTCACATCAGGACCGCCATCAGAAATCGCAGGGCCACGTACGACAATTTCCTGGGCCCCCTGGGCTGCGCCCACCGCAAGTCCCACCTACAGGTCTGCCCTCCCCACCACATAGTAAAAAACAAAACAAATATTGGTGGCTAGGGTTCCCACATGTTAATAAAAAATAAAGATATTGGTGGTTAGGGCCCCCCATAAAAAACATTTGTGGCCAGGGCCCCCCCATTAAAAAATATTGGTGGCTAGGACCCCACATGAGAAAAAAAATTGGTGGCCAAAATTTGTGGCCAGGGCCCCCCTCCCACGTTATAAGAAAATTGGTGGCCGGGCCCCTTAAACGTCAATGCCTTCCTGAAGTCAGCAGCTCTCAGAAAGATGGGGGGCCCGGCTAATCAAGTAAGTGTGGCGTGGCCGGGGCACCCCTTACCCTCGGGCCCCCTACAACTCTCCCCCCTGTCCCCCCCTGACGGTTGGCCTGCTTCACATGCTGCAACAATCTTCATCTTCTTTAATCTTGTCAACCAACTACAGGTTATAGTTCATTCAACGATAAACATATTTAAATCAAATAGTTAAACTACACAAAAAATTTTACTAGAGATTTTAATTTATCAAGTGGCAATTTGTAATTTGCCAAACAAACATATTGCTATCAGTTGAACTTATTATACATCCCTGAATACTATTTTTTTTCTAAAATGTAATAAACCGCTTATATCATTATATGTGTAGTAAAGACTACAAAATAATCACAGGACTGAATATGTATCCAGGAAATGATCTGATTGCCATTTAAAGATTTCCAGAAGGAGTTATTTCCCAGTGGTCATTTATCAAACTACTCAGGTTGCAAAAGCAGGCAAAAATAGTAGCAATTGTATTCATTGGGTTGTCCTTCTTCATATTCACACAAATGTAAATAATTTTCCTAGCATAACAGTGACTTGATGGCGACCCTCATAGACCTAAATATCCGTTTCCAATCTCCATATCTATGTAACTAAGTAAATCAACATACAGCACATCTAATTCCGTTATAAGAAATAACATAGGTCCCTGCTGAATAGAAGCAATATTGTGGTTGCATGGAAAAATGATGGAGCTGCAATTCCAGAATAAAACAAAAAGTCAGACACAAGAAAATTAGGAATCAATGAATCCCTGCTGAATTCCAAATGGTAAATCAAATACTTGCAAAAAAAAAAAAAACCCAAACAAAAAAAAAAAAAAAACAAAAGCCCATAAAACAAATGGAAAAGGTCAGATATCTCCTAAGCAATTAAATTAAAATATACCCTAAATTGCTATAATGGTTAGAGTTATGTAGGGAGAATATTGCCGCTTCTGGTTTGAATTTTAAAATATTGTAGGGATAAGGAAATAATTTCACATTGATAGGTTATACCATATTAGATGATGCAAGGTTTACATTGCTACACTTCAACACACAATATAAATATTTTTTCTTTTTAATACATTGTCAGTCTTTAAACCCATCCCAAATGTTTATTTGTGAAACCGTTGCATAGTTGTCTTCATTATTTACTCGTATCTTTCCAACATTCAAATGGGGGTTGCTGACCCTGCATCCAAACAAATATTGCTCTGTAAAGATAAAATTTACAAAAACAATAAAATTGTAAATTATTTATCTTCCTATTCATGTTCTCTCCTATTCATATTTTAGTCTCTTATTCAAACCACTGCCTGGTTGCAAGGGTAAATTAGACCATAACAACCAGAGAGCGGCTGAAATATCAAACCGAAGAGCCGGTGAACAAAAAGATAACCAAAAAATATTGCAAATGGTCTCAGAATATCAATGTCTACATCATAATAAGTTAATTCAATGGCAAACTTCCCCTTTAATTTGAGAGGGCTGTCTGGCTTTTCTAAGTAACTTGCAGGTCCAGTGGCAGATGGAAGCTATGGATAAAAATCATCAATATAGAGAATTTGGGTTAGCAGTGACTGTATACTACTGAAACATGTATGAGTGGGTACAGGCTGAGTCTGCACCAGAGTGCGTTGCAGTTGTCGATAAGCCCTCACATGTAAGGATGAATTCATATTTTCATCTGATACAGATTGGCACTACAATTTTGTCATGCATTTCAGGTGAGAAAAACAGCCCACTTTGGTGCAAAAGAAAAGAAATTCCTATTGAACATACCGTCTGTTATTACATATCATTAATAGTGTCCATCCGCTGACATGCCCACCTACATGGCCATTATTGCACCTGATAAAAAAAGTGTTAACTATTGGTTTCATCAGGTATTTTATCACAGGGATAATAATATAATAGATTTGGCTACTGCAGTTATATTGCTCCATGGTACCCTCCAGAATCATTTAGCCCTTTAACCTGACTGGTAAGATCAAAAAATATTAAAATAGCCTAAGTATCTGTGCTGCTATCCAGTTTGCCTATATGTTGCTACATTGCTACATTATGCGTATTACTAAGCATATCTTTACACACAATTCCTCTAATTTTATGATTTTGTACCGGGATGCGATTATTAGAGTAACATGGCTTGGACTGAAAAATTAAGTAAAATATTTAAATGCAAATTAAATGCACTTGCACTTTAAGGCTTTAGTACACATGCATGTGTTGCACTTATAATAGTACATATGTCCAATTAAATTTACATCTGTGTGTGGGAGTTGTTCTTGGATTGTATATTTCATTTAGTGGATTCTCACCCCTATTTTGCCATTTCCAGTGACTATTATTAAGTCACATTTTTTATGCATAACAGTTACTTGTGCTGCCACAGGAGACTTATGCAATAGTAACTGTAGTGCCAGCTAATTAATCAGACTAGTGTTCAACGAAAATGTGAATATTCATGCATATTTTTGTGCACATGGTTTATAGCTGTTTCTGTCTGGGGATCCTAAAGTCAGCACACATTGAGCACCAATTATTATATACAAAACAAACTTACAATGGAGAGTGTGATGTGATCATTTACTAGGTGTATATTAAGTGCCTGCACTGGTTAAAAAGAAAAAAAAAATCATCTTTTTCTGATAAGGCTGAGAACAGACACAGTTCCATTACTACATGAATGCTGTGACCTATTTTCTTGCCACAACAAATAAAGGTTATATTAGCGCTATTGGCGGTTACATATTTCCTTTAGCTTATTATATTCAGTAATATTATATATTGACTGCCCTTCCAGTTAATTGTTTTAATATGTGTCTTCTAGAATCATACCTAGCTTTTCTTGTATACTTCAACATGTATTTCTTTCTTGACCAGCAACTCCATTTCATCTAATCATCTTGGGACTATAGGTGTAAACAAGTAATTCATATAAAACACTGGCTAGGATAAATTATTTTATATTTCTTAAATATATTAAAGCAGATATAGCTGAAAGGCTTAGTCAATAGAGCTCATGTGGAGTGGAGCAAATGCTGGAGTGCTAAGGGGTTGTGTTCCTCATTCTCCATGCTGCCCTCTAGACGTTGTGCTGGATTGTTGAGATTAATGGAGCCCTGTACTTAACACCTTCCATAAGCAGGCAATGTATACATGTAATTAAATAATAAAACATTATATCACATGCCAAACAGAAAAGTTTTTAGTGAGGCATGGACCCATAGTTACCCTGTCCTTATGCATTTCACACCATTGGGTGCTTCATTCAAGTAGAGGGATCCATAGGCCCTTGCATTCTCATCTGTCTTAGATATATTGATAGTGGGTTGAGTGCAGAGGACCTCTTGTATTTGTCTGTATGTATTTGGTGGGCACAGCCTCTGCACATCTGCAAAATTATTGGTGAGCACATTCATTACATTTTACACAGGGACTAAGTTTTACCTGCAGCAACTTACTTAATGCTTTCAAAGTAAAACTGCCAAACTTGGTTGCCCTTTTATTAGCCACCAGTGAGATGTATAATAAAGCAATAGAATGCTTAATGAATCAGATGCAATTTGAGTGTAGGACTGGCCAGATATGAGATGACTTTGACGTAGTTGGTCAGCTTAAAGGACCAGTAACATAAAAAAATTAGTTTGTACATAAAAAAAACCAAGAAACCTTTAACTTTAAATTCGCAAAGTCTTTATTAAGATATAACTTACCGATACTCAGTTGGCACTCCTCTTCCGAAAAGGCGACGATCCATCATGCAGCACTCCATTTCTCTTCCCTGCCTTGTATAGGAGATAGCCAGGGAGGAGAAATCGCGCTTTGCACGATGGATTGTCACCCTGTCATCTTTTCTGAAGAGGAGCGCAAGCAAAGTATGGGTAAGTTATTTCTTAATAAAGACTTTGCGAATTTAAAGTTAAATGTGTCTTGGTGGGTTTTTTCCTTATGTAAAAACAATTTTTTTTTTTTTAATAGACATTGTTACCGGTCCTTTAAATATATTGCAATATATAGACAAACAATCCCTGTTGTTTAAAGGGTAAGGCATTTTTTAGTAGTTGTATGAACAAAATGTCTCAATGTTTTAAATATATTGATAATGGGTTAAGTGCAGAGGACTCTTGTATTTGTCTACTGTATATATATTTTGTGGTCACAGCCCTCATTGCACCCCCGCCTAATGGTTTTAAAAATTAGTGGTGAGCACAACTGTTTGTTATAGTTTATACAGGAGCAGTGGCCGGCTCCATGTTGTGGCTCCCACCCTTCCCAGCTATAGGCAGGTGATCCCAATGGTGGCTAATAAAAGGGCAGCCAAGTTTGGCAGTTTTACTTTGAAAGCAGCTAGTAAGTTGCAGTTAAACCTTAGTCCCTGTGTAAAATGTATCATAAATCAATAGAATTCTTAATGAATCAGATGAAATTTGAGTGTAGGACTGGCCAGATATGGGATGACTTTGACATAGTTGGCCAGCTTAAATATATTGCAATATATGGACAAACAATCCCTGTTGTTTAAAGGGTAAGGCATTTTTTAGTAGCTGTATGCACAAAATGCCTCAATGTCTTAAATATATTCATAATGGGTTAAAGGAGAAGGAAAGGTTAAAACTAAGTAAGCCTTATCAGAAAGGTCCCTCTAAAAATACCAGTAAAACCCCAAAGTAGTGCTGCTCTGAGTCCCCTGTCAAAAGAAACACTGCATTTCTTTCCTTCTATTGTGTACTCATGGGCTTCTGTATCAGACTTCCTGCCTTCAGCTTAAACCTCATTGCCCTGGGCAAGAGCATGCTCAGTTTGCTTCTCCCCACCTCCCTTCTCTACTGTAATCTGAGCCCAGAGCAGGGAGAGACTCCGGCAGGAATTGATGTCACACCACGTTAATACTGCAGCTCCTATCCTAAACATACAGAGAGTTTCTTACTCAGGTATGGTAATACATTCTACAGAATAAATATAGCATTCTAGCTTGCACTATTGCAGCTAATCTATTGGCAATAAAATACCTCCGTAGCTTTCCTTCTCCTTTAAGTGCAGAGGACTCTTGTATATATATATATACATATATATATATATTTATATTATGTGTAAGTATATATTTTTACCATAATAACTTTATTACTAGTAGTTTATAAATAATCAAAATAGATACGCTAGACACACACACACATCTGTTTCTGCTAAACGATATTAAGGTCACTTTTATAATGCTCTAAAAAAACTGTGCTATTTTGCCTCAACATACTGTACATAAAGAATCCAATTTACTGTGGAGCACCAGCAAACACTTTGTGTTAACTCTTTGCAAAAAATAATGCCCATGTCTTTGGATACTAGTCACAAGGGTATTGTTATGCCTTGCAATGACCAAGAAGAATTGCTAATTATGCAAATATAACTACAAAAGCGCAAATTCTATTTGAATTACTAACATAACAGATGTTTGCTGGGCAACACCATGAAGTCTGCATACACAGTTATGCTAATTTGGCACTGTTTCCCTTCAAGTTAGCTCTGAGTCATTAGAGCACACAGCTAGCAGGTCCTTCTGTCTAACTAATAATTGCCTATTATTGATATTAATTAACATTTTTTGCACCTTCCTTGAGTCTTGACCTGGTATCTGTTGGTAAGCCTAAACAGAGAGACCCATTAAAAGGCAAACTAGAGTGACCTATAACAGTCAAGAACTATTTATCACCAGGCACACAAGGCCAATTAAACAGAGAACTGTGTTGCTGTCTTGATTTGCTGACGGTTTCTTGATTATAAATTGCTAATAGGGCAGAAAGTGCTAAGTAGCCCATCTGTGGGGGTGGTTATTGCTCAACTCCTGCCTGGTGACAGGTGAAAGAGGCTTGTGATTGTCTTATCGATGGGAACTGCCCATCAGTTGCTAGTTATTGTTTAAGTTCATGATACTGCAGCTGATCCCATCCTACTGAGAGTCAATCAGTTTAATTAGTAGAAGGGTATGTTCTTGTTGTTAAAACACTGCTATAGCTGGCACCGTTATTTACATGATGGGGGGAGTAACAATAATCCTTGCATATTAAAGCCTGGGAAAATCCACTTTCCTCTCCCATTATTTTATAATAAGGTTGTGGCTAAAGGTTTTTATGGATACAGATCAAGAGATCATAATAGAAGCATATTGACAGATTTTTTTTTCTTGCAATACTCCAAGGAACTGGCGGTAACAGAAAATATATCAAAACCTTATCATCAGAACGGAGATCTTGTGAAAAATCAATAAAGAGTTATACATGGTTTGAGTTTAAACAGTTCTCTGTAGTCGTTTAAACATAGTGCATCTGTGCAGTGTTATCCCTCCAGAGACCCAGGTAACCTAGCAACTGCAAGACTTAAACCGATTAACTACAAATGAAGTACTGTACGCCTATCAAAGCAATTGTTCATGGTTACCTTTGTTGCAGAGATTTAACTAATTGAACATGATACAGTATGAAGATAATTAACACCCATGAGTTTGTTAATTGCCTGTTTAGCATTACAAGAGCGTCTCTCGGCTCCTTTATCATTTGCTCTTTCCCAGTCTCGTATTGCCAGGAATGAGCAGATTTGACTGGCAAAGTTTTTCATTTTCTTCTTAATAAGATCATATATTTTGGAATGGATATCAGTGTGGGCTTGATTGGGCTATTTGTGTTTGCACATTCTAAAATGTTGCCTTTATACATTGTCCCTTAGGGTCATTGGACATTTTGACTGTCACAGTTTTATATTGTGAAGGCACAGTATGTTAAATTGCTTGGATCTCATGCCCCATTATAGCTTCCCATGTATTACAGGCTGCTAACTTTGCACTGAAAATGTAAGCAGTCGGACTGGCATTTTCATTCCCTGAGAAAACTCTGCCAGTCATAAGGCTGTTTGTGCCACTATGAAGTGTCCATTAAGTAGGAAATGCAGTAAAAGTGTTATTGCAAAAGAGGACAATGCATATGGAATTGGAGCATATGTTTGCAAATGTCTGTTGTTGTTTTGTCCAAACAAAAACATTTTACAAATTACATTTTTACACTACCAAAAGCTATGTTTATTTTGTGGATTCCAGTATCCCAAATATATTCACTTTGTCTTTGTATCCTAACAAACATAAAGTCAATAGTGTACTTTGTATTTATAGTTCACCACAAGGCAATAGTTCTATAATCAGTATATACTGTATACATTTATATACGTTTTATTTATAAAATTCGCCCTTTAGTAAATTTGCCACTATGAATATAGAAGTAATGTCACACAATCCCGGTAAAGGTACATGTAGAATTAAATGTTGCTTTTGCTACAGGTTAGTCTATCTCAGTAAATATTTTCATGCTGGTTTACATGCTGGTCTGCACAACAATGATAAAACTCTACCACCAAACAATAACATTCCACCTGTACCCATATAGTAACAAGTTTTTAAACCAACCAAATGAACCCAAGGAAGAAAACCTGACATGGAGAGAGAGAGAATTATGCTAGGTATGGCACCATTTTACACTGTATCTATCATATCTAACTTGTAGAGGTGAAAGAAAGTGCTTAGCTTATGTCTCCACAAAGTTTGTATACGTCAATACTGAGCAATGAAGGAATAATATACATGCAAATATCTAACAGGCATAAATGTAAAATTAACCATGTCTGGGTCTGGTATAACAAGTGAAATATTTAGAAAACTTTTCAGCCATAATAACATGGGATAGCCATCCAGCTTCCATAGCCCCCATACTTTAAAGTGATAGTGACACTAAAAATTTTCTTTTCAAAATATGAATCTACTTTAAAAGTTACCTATAGGCCATGTCGATCATTTTTTGCTTATGGTTCTACTTTTGTAAGTAATTTCAAGTAAGCAACCTGACTGTCCCTTCTTAAAGGAGAAGGAAACCCCCTGGGCGCAAAACCCCTCACAGCTCTACTGCGCATGCGCCGAATGTCACAAAGTGAAATTGGAAAACTTCGTGACATTCGGCACATGCGCAGTAGAGCCGTACCGGTAACTGTTCCTACTGCGCATGCGCCAGAAGACGCCGGTCAGAGCAGGAAGAAGACGCGCGTGGGAGAAGATGGCGACTGTGAACTCCGTGGACAGGACCTGCGCAGAGGGGTGAGTAACAAGTTAGGGGCATTTGCCCAGGGGGACAGGTAGGCCAGGGGGGAGGAGGGAGGGGGGGCAACACAGGGGACGGGGGGAGGGATTTTGCACCCTGGGGGTTTCCTTCTCCTTTAACCTGTCAGTAAGAGTTTCTAATGCTAACAGACTGCTGAAGCTGAATTATAGCAGCACTCGCATAGAGGAACAGGTAAGTAAGAAAGGTAATGTAAAAGCATCAGGCAAATACTTTTATGGCAAAATTATAAACAGCAATGTTATGATAGATAATAAAAAAAAATATTTTCTGATGTCAGTATCTGTTAAAGGGCCAAACCTAAAAGCCAGATGAATAGCATCTACAAAAAAGGGTATAGGTATGGGACCTGTTATCCAGAATGCTCAGGACCCGGGGCTTTCCAGATAACAGATATTTCTGTAATTTGCATCTTCATACCTTAAATTTACAAGAAAATCATGATAACATTAAATAAACCAAATAGACTGGCTTTGCTTCCAATAAGGATAATTATATCTTAGATTGGACAAGGTACTGTTTTATTATTAGAGATTGGGCAAGGTACTGTTTTATTATTACAGAGAAAAAGGAAATAATTTTTAAAAATTTGGATTAAGTGGATAAAATGGAGTCTATGGACAGCCTTTCTGTAATTCGGAGCTTTCTTTTTAAAGCTCCAAATTATGGAAAGGCCTTTTCCTTTCCTTTTTATCTGTAATAATAACACAATACCTTATGCTTGATCCAAACGAAGATATAATTAATCCTTATTGAAAGCAGAACCATCCTATTGGTTTATTTAATAGTTACATGATTTTCTAGTTGACATATCAAAGATACAAAGATCCCAAATACGGTAAGATCCATTATCTGGAAAGCCCCAGGTCCCAAACATTCTTGATAATAGGTCCCATACCTGTAATAGGTTCCAATTCAGATGGCTGTCATTGGTAATAGTAAGGCTACCCTGCAGAGGGTAACTATCAGTGAGCAGTAGTCTGGAGTATTGGATTAGAATGTCTTCTACTGCAATTAACGACTAATGAGTTGCAAATATTTCCTGAAAGGAAGATTCTAAAGACTGTCCACATCATATATTATATCCTACCTTGATATTTCCTGTAAGGAAGATTTTAAAGACTGTCCACATCATATATTATATCCTACCTTGATAACAATCTTCGTATACTTGTTACTTGTTATACCGAAATTGGGCCGATGTCGATCTGGCAGGGCTAGAAATCCCGTTGGATCGCGGACGGCATCTTTTTGTTGATGCAGTCCGGCAATCCGACCGACCATATTTCGTGCATTATTATCCGATCATTGGGCCTTAGGGCTCTAAGTGGGCATATCGGGAGAGATCGGGAGAGATCGCCAAACGAGCGGATCTCTACGTGTATGGCCACCTTAAATATATTCATTCTCGTTGCAGGCAAAACAATGCTATGGGAAGTGATTAATATTTAATTGATTTTCTAGCAAAGTATGGAGATCCAGAAAACCGCAGACCCTGCATTCTAGATAACAGGTCCCATACCTGAACCTGTTAGGGCAGTGCCCACATGAATGTACTGGACCCTGCTCTTGTCGAGCCTGTTCGTGAGTTAAGCAGGGAATGAACCTGGTGGCTCAGTAGAGGCTGACTGCTTGGGAGTCACCAGTGGCGGACAGTAAGCAGTGCCGCAGTGACACCAGAGGCATAGACAGGCCCGGATTTGTTGAAAGGCCACCAAGGCCCTGGCCTTGGGCGGCAGGATTTTAGGGGGGCGGCATACTGCTCAACCACACCCACATTTTTTCAGAAACACAGATGCACAGGAGATTTGACCGTTTTTTAAATTTCCTGTGCGCCGATACCCATTGCTCCGGTCCCAATGACAAAAATTTGCCTAGGGGTGCCAGCTATGTAAATCCGGCCCTGGGGATAGACAGGGGATTACTCAGGCAGGCAAAGGTCCAAACTAAATAAACTACACAATTGATATTAATTATTTTGTGTTTATTCAACAAAATAGGTGATTTAACTTTAAAAGCAATCAGCAACCCATAACAACCAAATCAAATGTTTGTTTTAAAACAGTTCATACTATCTGCTCATTTGATGATATGAGTTGCTAAACCTGTAGCAACTTTGCATCTTTTTATGCCCAATGTATACTTACATTTGGGAGGAGAGTTGATTGTACTCTATCCTCTCCTTATGTTATAACCTCTACATTGTGCACAGTGTGGATTTTTAGTCTTGCATAAAATGAATAACAAATGACATCCCTTTTCTATTATTACTACAAATACTCATGCTTATTATGTTTCTCCTAAAACGTATTGTGCCTACTGCTCCTAGGGCATCAGATTAATTCCTAGGACTTTTACATATAGCCCATGTAAGCTTACTTTACTTACATTTATGATTTATTATCAATTACATGGGATTATTTTCTTGCTATAATAATAACATTAGAGATGGCGCGAACTGTTCGCCGGCGAACTTGTTCGCGCGAACATCGGGTGTTCGGGCTCGCCGGAAGTTCGCGAACGTCGCGCGACGTTCGCCATTTTGGGTTCGCCATTGTTGGCGCTTTTTTTTTGCCCTCTCACCCCAGACCAGCAGGTACATGGCAGCCAATCAGGAAGCTCTCCCCTGGACCACTCCCCTTCCCTATAAAAACCGAAGCCCTGCAGCGTTTTTTCACTCTGCCTGTGTGTGCTGAAGAGATAGTGTAGGGAGAGAGCTGCTGCCTGTTAGTGATTTCAGGGACAGTTGAAAGTTTGCTGGCTAGTAATCGTTTTGATACTGCTCTGTTATTGGAGGGACAGAAGTCTGCAGGGGTTTGAGGGACATTTAAGCTTAGGTAGCTTTGCTGGCTAGTAATCTACCTTCTACTGCAGTGCTCTGTATGTAGCTGCAGTGGGCAGCTGTCCTGCTTCTGATCTCATCTGCTGACTGCTGCAATAACAGTAGTCCTTGTAAGGACTGCTTTTATTTTTTTGTTGTTTTACTACTACTACTACTACTACTACTACTATAAGAGCCCAGTGCTATTAGTCTAGTAGTGTTGGGGAGTGGGACTGGTGTGCTAATCTGCTGCTCCTAGTAGTTCAGCAGCACCAACTGTAATTTTTTTTTTTTAATATTCATTTTTTTTTTATTTTACTTTTTTTTATTTTACTACCGCTGTAGTAGTGTATAAGTTGACCTTTTAGGCATTATTTGCCCTGTAGGCATTTTTTGCCCAGTGTGTTATTCAACCAACTGCCATCTAGCTGTGTGACCTTGTTCACATTCTGTCTAAATATCCATAATATTACCGTCTCCAGAAAAAACACCGGAGTGACTTTTTTCAAGCAGCCATAATAAATTTTACGTAATCCGTATCCATCGCTGTAGTAGTGTATAAGTTGACCTTTTAGGCATTATTTGCCCTGTAGGCATTTTTTGCCCAGTGTGTTATTCAACCAACTGCCATCTAGCTGTGTGACCTTGTTCACATTCTGTCTAAATATCCATAATATTACTGTCTCCAGAAAAAACACCGGAGTGACTTTTTTCAAGCAGCCATAATATATTTTACGTAATCCGTATCCATCGCTGTAGTAGTGTATAAGTTGACCTTTTAGGCATTATTTGCCCTGTAGGCATTTTTTGCCCAGTGTGTTATTCAACCAACTGCCATCTAGCTGTGTGACCTTGTTCACATTCTGTCTAAATATCCATAATATTACCGTCTCCAGAAAAAACACCGGAGTGACTTTTTTCAAGCAGCCATAATATATTTTACGTAATCCGTATCCACCGCTGTAGTAGTGTATACGTTGATCTTGTGGGCATTATTTGCACAGTGTTTTCTTCAAACCGCCATCTAGCTGTGTGAGCTTGTTCACATTTTGTCTAAATATTGATAATATTATCGTCTCTAGAAAAACCACTTGAGTTACTTTTTTTCAAGCAGCATTCTTATATTTTACGTAATCCGTATCCACCGCTGTGTATACGTTGACCTTGTAGGCATTATTTGCACAGTGTTTTCTTCAAACCGCCATCTAGCTGTGTGAGCTTGTTCACATTTTGTCTAAATATTGATAATATTATCGTCTCTAGAAAAACCACTTGAGTTACTTTTTTTCAAGCAGCATTCTTATATTTTACGTAATCCGTATCCACCGCTGTGTATACGTTGACCTTGTAGGCATTATTTGCACACTGTTTTCTTCAAACCGCCATCTAGCTGTGTGAGCTTGTTCACATTTTGTCTAAATATTGATAATATTATCGTCTCTAGAAAAACCACTTGAGTTACTTTTTTTCAAGCAGCATTCTTATATTTTACGTAATCCGTATCCACCGCTGTGTATACGTTGACCTTGTAGGCATTATTTGCACAGTGTTTTCTTCAAACCGCCATCTAGCTGTGTGAGCTTGTTCACATTTTGTCTAAATATTGATAATATTATCGTCTCTAGAAAAACCACTTGAGTTACTTTTTTTCAAGCAGCATTCATATATTTTACGTAATCCGTATCCACCGCTGTGTATACGTTGACCTTGTAGGCATTATTTGCACACTGTTTTCTTCAAACTGCCATCTAGCTGTGTGTATTATCGTTTCCAGAAAAACCAACTGAGTTTTTGTTGTTGTTGTTTTTTTAAAAATAATGCCAGGCAAAGGCAGGCCGCCACGCAGAGGCCGTGCTAGGGGCCGTGCTGCTATGCAATCCTGTGGCCCTAGCAAATTGCCCAGTTTTAAAAAGCCAATGACCCTGAACTCCCAAAATGCTGAAGAGGTAGTTGACTGGCTTACACAGCACACCCCATCCTCTACCGTTTCTAACTTTACCACAACATCCTCCTCATCCTCCACTGCTATGGCCACCCCACGTAACACTTCCTCCACCACCGGTGCCCCTTCTTCACTGGAGTCAGAGGAGTTATTTTCCCATGAGTTTCTTGAACTGAGTAATGCGCAACCATTATTGGCAGAAGAAGATGAAGGAGATGAGGACGTTACACCAGATTTAATTCTGGCAGAGAACACGACAGAGATGGACATAATGATGAGTGATGAGGAGGAGGTCCCCGCTGCTGCTTCCTTCTGTGATGTGTCAGAAGAAATTGATGCATCTGAGGAGAATGATGATGAGGAGATTGATGTTTTGTGGGTGCCTAGTAGAAGAGAGCAAGAGGAGGGTAGTTCAGATGGAGAGACGGAGAGTCAGAGAGGCAGTAGGAGAATAAGACTTAGAAGAAGCAGGGAGGACAGCCCGCAGGGATCAGTAGGGCAACAACATGTATCGGCACCTGTGTTCAGCCGGCCAACGCACCCGCCATTGCCGCCAATGCCGCCAACTTCTACTGTTACCGCCAGATCGCACACTTCCAAAAAGTCAGCAGTGTGGGATTTTTTTAATGTGTGTGCCTCTGACAAAAGCATTGTAATTTGCAATGAGTGCAGTCAGAAACTGAGCCTTGGTAAGCCCAACAGCCACATAGGTACAACTTCTATGCGAAGGCACATGAGCGGCAAGCACAAAGCACTTTGGGAGCAACACCTCAAAGGCAACAGGCAAACTAAAAGCCACACTCCTTCTGGTCCAGCATCTTACTGCTCTACCTCTGCTCTCCTTGACCCATCTGAACCACCCTCCACTCCGCCTTCCACCTTGACCACCTGTTCCCATTCCCAGTCATCTGCCACCAGCCAAGTTTCTGTGAAGGCCATGTTTGAGCGTAAGAAGCCAATGTCTGACTGTCACCCCCTTGCCCGGCGTCTGACAGCTGGCTTGTCTGCACTCTTAGCCCGCCAGCTTTTACCATACCAGCTGGTGGACTTCCGCAAATTTGTAGCAATTGGGACACCGCAGTGGAAGGTACCCAGCCGCAATTTTTTTTCTAAAAAGGGAATACCACACCTGTACCAACATGTGCAGAGCCAAGTTACCGCATCTCTGTCACTTAGTGTTGGGCCAAAGGTCCATATGACTACTGACGCATGGTCCTCCAAGCATGGTCAGGGCAGGTATGTCACCTACACTGCCCACTGGGTGAACTTGGTAATGGCTGGGAATGGGAAGCAGGGAATGGGTAGCTCAACAACAACAACAACAGTGGAGTTGGTGTCACCGCCACGGATTGCACGCGGTTCTGCCACCACATCTACTCCTCCATCGCTCTCTACCTCGTCTTCTTCCTCTTCTTCTTCTTACTCTGCTGCTGGGTCCTCCTTCTCCTCCTCCACACCTGTGCACCCCCAGCTCCTCCTAGGCTATTCGACGTGCCAGGTACGCCGTTGTCACGCTGTCTTGGGGATGACGTGCCTGGAAAGCAAAAACCATACCGGATCTGTACTCCTGTCATCTCTGCAGTCACAGGCCGATCGGTGGCTGACCCCACACCAACTGCAGATCGGAAAAGTGGTGTGTGACAATGGAAGCAATCTGTTGGCAGCGTTGAGACTGGGAAATTTAACACATGTGCCCTGCATGGCACATGTGTTAAATTTAATAGTCCAACGTTTTGTCTCCAAGTACCCAGGATTCCAGGACGTTCTCACCCAGTCCAGAAAGGTGTCGGCCCATTTCAGACGTTCCTACACAGCCATGGCACGCCTTGCTGACATTCAGCAGCGCTACAACATGCCAGTCAGGCGTTTGATTTCTGACAGCCAGACTCGCTGGAATTCAACGCTCCTTATGTTGGAACGTCTGCTGCAACAACAAAGGGCCGTCAACGAGTACCTTTTTGAACTGGGTGGTAGGACTGGATCTGCAGAGCTGGGGATTTTTTTCCCCCGTTACTGGGTGCTTATGCGCGATGCCTGCAGGCTCATGCGACCTTTTGAAGAGGTGACAAATATGGTCAGTCGCACCGAAGGCACCATCAGCGACCTAATACCCTTCGCTTTCTTCCTGGAGCGTGCCGTGCGACGAGTGACAGATGAGGCTGTAGACCAGCGTGACGAGGAGCTGGAAGCGCACGATTTATGGTCGGAATCACCAGAACGAACCCAGGCACCTGCTGCAACGCAGGGAGAGGTGCCAGAAGTGGAGTCAGAGGAGGAAGGTGGCTTTGTGGAGGAGGAGGAGGAGGACCAACAGGAGCAGGCTTCCCAGGGGGCTAGTGGTGACCTTTTGGGGACCCCTGGTCTTGTACGTGGCTGGGGGGAGGAGACCGTGGATGATGCAGTCCTTGATAATGAGGAAGCGGAGATGGATAGCTCTGCATCCAACCTTGTGAGAATGGGGTCTTTCATGCTGTCATGCCTGTTGAAGGACCCCCGTATCAAGAGGCTTAAGGAGAAGGACCTGTACTGGGTCGCAACGCTACTAGACCCTCGGTACAAGCATAAAGTGGCAGAAATGTTACCAACATACCACAAGTCCGAAAAGATGCGGCATTTACAAACCAGCCTGCAAAACATGTTGTACAATGCTTTTAAGGGTGATGTCACTTCAGGAACTCATCAACATTCCAGGGGCAGAGGTGCCAGTAATCCTGCCACGAGCACACCTGCAAGGACAAAGCCCTTTGGCCGGTCTGTAACGTCAGACATGCAAATGTTTTTCTGTCCAAGGCAGCGCCACAACCCTTCTGGATCCACCCTCAAAGAACGCCTCGACCGGCAGGTAGCGGACTACCTGGCATTAACTGCAGATATCGACACTCTGAGGAGCGATGAACCCCTGGACTACTGGGTGCGCAGGCTTGATCTGTGGCCAGAGCTGTCACAATTTGCCATGAACCTCTTGTCTTGCCCAGCCTCAAGTGTGCTCTCAGAAAGGACCTTCAGTGCAGCAGGAGGGATTGTAACTGAGAAGAGAACTCGCCTAGGTCACAAAAGTGTCGATTACCTGACCTTTATTAAAATGAATGAGGGGTGGATCTCGGAGGGTTACTGCACGCCGGAAGACTTGTTCTGACTTCTATGCAGCTGTCCTTCTCTTCAAGCCTCATGACTCCACACACAGCTGTCCTTTAGCGTCCTCCTCCCTCCGCCACCGTTACAAACTAGGGTGCAAACCCTACTGGTTTAATTTTTTCTGGCCTCTGTGCTTCAGTGGCTGCAACCAAAAAAACTGGGCAAACAATGTCTACAAGGTCAACGTATGGCGAAAAATGACTATTTTCAGCATTTATATGGCATATTTTTTCTGGCAACTGTGCTTCAGTGGCTGCGTCCAAAAAAATGCATATTTTCTGCATTTATATGGCATAATTTTTCTGGCCTCTGTGCTTCAGTGGCTGCAACCAAAAAAATTTATATTTTCAGCATTTATATGGCATAATTTTTCTGTCAACTGTGCTTCAGTGGCTGCGACCAAAAAAATGCATATTTTCTGCATTTATATGGCATAATTTTTCTGGCCTCTGTGCTTCAGTGGCTGCAACCAAAAAAATTTATATTTTCAGCATTTATATGGCATAATTTTTCTGTCAACTGTGCTTCAGTGGCTGCGACCAAAAAAATGCATATTTTCTGCATTTATATGGCATAATTTTTCTGGCCTCTGTGCTTCAGTGGCTGCAACCAAAAAAATTTATATTTTCAGCATTTATATGGCATAATTTTTCTGGCAACTGTGCTTCAGTGGCTGCGACCAAAAAAATGACTATTTTCAGCATTTATATGGCATATTTTTTCTGGCCTCTGTGCTTCAGTGGCTGCGGCCAAAAAAACTGGGCAAACAATGCCTACAAGGTCAACGTCGTTGACCTTGTAGGCATTGTTTGCCCAGTTTTTTTGGCCGCAGCCACTGAAGCACAGAGGCCAGAAAAAATATGCCATATAAATGCTGAAAATAGTCATTTTTTGCCATACGTTGACTCAACGTATATGGCAAAAAATGACTATTTTCAGCATTTATATGGCATATTTTTTCTGGCAACTGTGCTTCAGTGGCTGCGTCCAAAAAAACTGGGCAAACAATGTCTACAAGGTCAACGTATGGCGAAAAATGACTATTTTCAGCATTTATATGGCATATTTTTTCTGGCAACTGTGCTTCAGTGGCTGCGTCCAAAAAAACTGGGCAAACAATGTCTACAAGGTCAACGTATGGCGAAAAATGACTATTTTCAGCATTTATATGGCATATTTTTTTTGGCAACTGTGCTTCAGTGGCTGCGTCCAAAAAAACTGGGCAAACAATGTCTACAAGGTCAACGTATGGCGAAAAATGACTATTTTCAGCATTTATATGGCATATTTTTTCTGGCAACTGTGCTTCAGTGGCTGCGTCCAAAAAAACTGGGCAAACAATGCCTACAAGGTTAACGTATGGCAGTTGTTTAAAGAGAACAGTAGATTACTAGCCAGCAAAGCTACCTAAGCTAAAATGTCCCTCAAATCCCTGCAGACTTCTGTCCCTCCAATACAGAGCAGTATCAAGCAGATTACTAGCCAGCAAACTTACTATCATCTGTCCCTGAAATCACTAACAGCTCTCCCCCTACACTATCTCTTCCAAGCACACACAGGCAGATTTTTCAGATACATTTTTGCCCTTGATCCCCCTCTGGCATGCCACTGTCCAGGTCGTTGCACCCTTTAAACAACTTTAAAATCATTTTTCTGGCCAGAAATGTCTTTTTTAGATGTTAAAGTTCGCCTTCCCATTGAAGTCTATGGGGTTCGCGAACCGTTCGCGAACCGCTCGCATTTTTGCGCAAGTTCGCGAATATGTTCGCGAACTTTTTTTCTGACGTTCGCTACATCCCTAAATAACATACCCAAGTGAAGTTTACATTTTCTCAGTAAGTAGTAATATCAATTGAAGGTGGCATCTGGACTGCTGAGTTTTTTTTTCTGTTGCTTTTTAGTGTGTGAAGCAGTTTTTCCACCAGTAGGAGAATACTTACCTAGATTCCTATACTGTGCTTGCCAGGCCATCTTTGCTTTTTTTAAACCAAAACTAATTTGGCAAGAAATTATCAGCAGGAATATTATTAGAATAGCAATCAATATATATGGGGCAGTAGTTTTTATGCTTTGCTTATTTAGAGCAAATTACACTTCACACAAACATGGATTAAAATGCACGTGTCCAGACCCAGATTTGTGGAGAGGCCACCAAGGCCCGGGCCAAGGGCAGCAGGATTTTAGGGGGCGGCATGCTGCCCAAACACACCCACATTGGTTCAGAAACACTGGGGATACAATAGTTTTTAAAAATCTCCTGTACACCAATCCCCATTGCCCTGGTCCCAATGATGAAAATTTAATTGATTAAAAGGGAGGGGTGGGACAACGAATAACAGTGGCCTAGGGGCATCTGCTATGTAAATCTGGCCCTGCAGGTGTCAATGTCACACACATTAAATTTGGTATTTGAGGCTTATCAGCCTACTAGTAAATAGCTGCTTTTGTCACAATTGCTTAAAACTGATTTTCCTAAATGGTCTTGTGGTTCATAAACGTTAAGTTAATATCAGGGGGAAAAAAAATATCCTGTCCCTTTTTAAACATTAGTCAGAGTTTGCTAGGAATTCAACTGCAAAGACGGCTGGATATAAATATTATAGCTAGAGGTGCATATTTCTTTATAGTGTACAGCTGCAGTCACAACTATCACGTAGCCCTCTCTAATTTGTTTGTCCTCATAATAATAATAATATTATTATAAACATCATGACGTCAGAAAAAAATAAACATAACATAATTCTACTTTTTTATGTTTATGTTTATTTTGTTGTAAGATTTATATTAGACTATGGTCAAATAAATCATGGATTGTGATGGACTGCATTCTAAGTTTAATGACATGATTTTATTTATTATACTAGACATTAAGCCCGTTAAATTAACGGGTGCTAGAACATATGTCGCCAGAGACGGTCCGTGGGACACATGCGCAGTAGCGCAATCCCACGGACACAGGGACTGGACGCAGAGACACTTCAACTTTATTATATAGGATTAGTCATTTATTGTTAAAAGTATTGCTTGCCCATAAAAATAGCAATATACTGTTTGGATATTACTAATTTGGATTTTATATCAGGTGCCATGGTGACTTCTAATATACCCAATAGAGGGTACATTATTATATATATACATATACATACATACATACATATATACATACACATATATATACACACATACATATATACATACACATATACATACACATACACATATACATACATATATACATACATACATACACATATATACACACATATACACACATACATACATGCACTAATTATAACTGATGACATCACTATACACTGTTTATACAGATATATTTTATAGGACACTGATGGCCCTTGTGGTGTGTCTTGCCTTGTGTAGGGTCACCAAAAAAATTAAATTAGCATGTAAATGCAGAAAGTTTTCATGCATACTGTATCTGTGCGGGCACCGAAAAAAAATATGCAGTGTATATATTTACAGATCTTTAAAGCAGCTAATCTAGTGAATAGAGAACACTGGAAAGTAGCTTACTGCAAGAGTTCCAACTTAGCAATTACAGTACTAAGTACTAGAACTCATCAATAACAGCTTCTTTAGAAGCTCAAGGTCACCGATGAGAATCACATGTGGGAAAGCAGTACATCTGTATGCACTATGCTGATTTATGCAAATTGCATTCTATCTCTCACTGAGTGACGTTGGAGCTTTCTCTTGACTTGTTAGGTAAAAAAAAAAATGGGTGTTACCCGAAATAATAAGTAATTGCACTCCTTTCCATAATGCAGTAGAGTAGAAAGTTCCTAAGAACACAATTATCTCTCTTTTTACATGACACTGCAATTTCTGAGAGATGCTCACACTTTTTTTTGTTTGGTAAGTTTAATCAACACAAGTTCTTTTTATTTTTTTAAGATATCGGTGTAAAATAAATGGCACAGTTGTGTATTTATGATTGAGTGTTGCTCCGCATGTGCATTTTTTGCCATTTATTACTTCACACTTTGCCACCTTAATGTGATTTCTGCTTCTTATGTATCAGAGGATCTAGGTGGGAGGGAGTCCATAATAAGGATATATCACCCATTTCCATCATGTCTGTTCCTTGTGCTGGATGAGCCGTGGTTAATAGGATTTATGTATAATAACTTTCTACACACTTCTTTACTCCTTGGCATCAATCATCACTTTGGGAGGGGGTTGCATTGCTTTTCCCAGTGCTATAATTTGAAAATCTGTCTTCCCCAGACCAAACTGAGCAAATGTAGAGTTTACATATTTCCTAGATTAGATAAAGCCAAATGTAGTCACCAGGGGCCCCCAAAAGTAAAGTCTTTCTAGTAGGAACATGTGAGAGTCAGCAGCACAGGTGGCCATGATATCATGACTTACTCACTGATTAGTCCCTCTGTGTGTCTGCTCTTAATTAACTGCACTGTTCTCTCCACTATATGATATCAGGGTCAGTGCTTATATATGTATACATATATATATATCAGGTGATGATTAGTTGTGTAGCTAGAAGTTATTGATCCCACAGCAAAGGGCCCCCCTAAACAATGGGAATAAGTCATAAGACATAAAGCTCTTTACACCTCTGCTTACTTTAGAGATACCTCCATGGTAATATTTCCAATTATAAATTACCAGTAAACCCCCGATTCTCTAAAGAATCGTTAATGAAAGAATGCCAACAACAGTGAGGCAGCAAAATGCGATGGGTGCTGATTCACTCTGCATTCCCAGGCAGCAACTGGCGACGCTAATTTGTGGGGATGTAGAGTGAATCTGTGCCTATTGCTTGTTATTACCTATCTGCTATTAGAATTTTTAAATTTTGAGTTTATTGGTAGTAAAGTGTTACTGAAAAATTTCTTTATAAACAACATTTTTTGTGAAAATGTTCTCCTGTCCTTGAATGAGTTCTCTCTGGTGAGCTGTACTTAAAATCTTGACTTTAACATCAGATGAACGCTGCACTCTTGAAAATGCAACATAAAGTTGACCATGACCAAACACAGGCTCAGATAGGTAAATGCCGACTTTATCCAATGTTTGTCCTTGTGATTTGTTGATTGTCAAGGCAAAAGCAGCCTTAACGGGGAATTGCCGTCGTTTAAGTTTAAAAGGTAATTCGTGGTCAGAACTGGTGACAGAGGCAGTGGAGTGGCTGCCGGTACTGGTGACAGAGGCAGTGGAGTAGCTGCCGGTACTGGTGACAGAGGCAGACAGTTTATTAACTGGTGTGACAGAGGCAGTGGAGTAGCTGCTGGCACTGGTGACAGAGGCAGACAGTTTATTAACTGGTGTGACAGAGGCAGTGGAGTAGCTGCTGGCACTGGTGACAGAGGCAGTGGAGTAGCTGCCGGTACTGGTGACAGAGGCAGACAGTTTATTAACTGGTGTGACAGAGGCAGTGGAGTAGCTGCTGGCACTGGTGACAGAGGCAGACAGTTTATTAACTGGTGTGACAGAGGCAGTGGAGTAGCTGCTGGCACTGGTGACAGAGGCAGTGGAGTAGCTGCCGGTACTGGTGACAGAGGCAGACAGTTTATTAACTGGTGTGACAGAGGCAGTGGAGTAGCTGCTGGCACTGGTGACAGAGGCAGACAGTTTATTAACTGGTGTGACAGAGGCAGTGGAGTAGCTGCTGGCACTGGTGACAGAGGCAGTGGAGTAGCTGCCGGCACTGGTGACAGAGGCAGTGGAGTAACTGCCGGTACTGGTGACAGAGGCAGACAGTTTATTAACTGGTGTGACAGAGGCAGTGGAGTAGCTGCTGGCAGTGGTTGTGCTAGTTTAGTAGCTGTATCTCCAAATGGTGCCCCTGATGGCTTCAGCAGAGAGATGTAGTGAGGAACAACACACTGTATGAACAGTCTTGAGGAGATTTAACTGAGGAGAAAGGGCGCAATGGAATATACAGACGTTCAGTGGGCGGATTAGTTTGCTTTGACCCTTGTGACCTGAATGGTGCGTGTTGATTGGGCAGCGCGGTGCCACTCACGCAGGTACGCAAGATCCTAACCTTTCGGCTTAAGTTGCGCGCGCATCTGCGCATCTGCCTCCCTAGATTCTAACCTTTCGGCTGAAGTTGCGCGCGCATCTGCTAATCGAAGGCTTCGGCTGAAGTTGCGCGCGCATCTGCTAATCGAAGGCCGCATCTATGTCTTTCGGCTGAAGTTGCGTGCGCATTCCTTAACCGAAGTTGCGTGCGCATCTGCCTCCCCGCCACTCGGGACATAGATAGGCCTTCGATTAGTATATAGGATCTCTGCTCTGTCCCCTACACTCAAAGGCAACTTCAGGTATTGTTTCCATGCAAAGCAATAGCAGCATTGATAATCACTGTTACATCACAGAGAGACAGAAAACTACACAGGTGAAAATTCCATTGGCCCTTTAACTGCCTCTCCCTTCAGGGACCGTGACTCTGGAGGGGGCGGGCGCATGTCAGCGTGACGCAAGGTGAGCACTTACCCAATAAGCGAGCAGCGTTCTACAGCTGCAAGTCAGTCAGCGCTGCGATTGGTCAATCTGTCAGGGAAAGTCTTTTCTAGGTGGCGCCTTAGGCCACTAATTGCGAAGCTGCAGTTTTGCTGGAGTTGGTGGAAGTTGCAGTTGAGCATCAAAACCAAAGGCAAAAGTCCCGGGTATTAACCCGTCCTGGGTTTTGCGCTTATTATGGAATAGGTGGGCGGATACCATAAGGGGCTATGGTGTCATTGTGGGCGTGTCCGGAGAATGTGAGCTGGGGGGTGACCGGATCTGTATATGAAGCCGCGCTGCTGGGAGCCGGGTGTATCGGGAACAGCTGCCGGGAAACAGCGACAGGAGAGCGGGCACTCGCTCATTGAACTCTCCCTGTGAAGAGAGCGCCTAGGCCTGACATGACGTCCCGCAGGTAAGCGCAGCAGTGTCCGAAAAAAGGACAGTATAGTATTTTTACCTTTAATAAAATCGTTAATCGTATTATTTTTACTGTTGTAGGATGGGTGTAAAATTTCTTTGCTTTTAACCCCTGTTTTTCCAGTCTTCCTAAGACTTATGAAACATTGGATTTTAGTAGGGCATTTTGATTACCAGAGCCCTTAAAATCACCCAAAATCATCCCTTGCTGCTTTATATTTTGTCTTGTAGTGATGACGGATGAACTGAATCCACTATATTGGGATTCGGTTGAACCCCAAATCCTTTGTGAAAGATTCGGCCGAATACAGCACCAAATCCAAGCCCAAATTAAATACGCTAAATAGGTATATCAATGGTTACTACAAACCACACACACAGTGTGTAGTTATTCTGCTTCCTTTTATGTGTGACGAAAAGGCTTAATCCTGGCTGAAATCAAATCCCAGATTCGGTGCATCCCTAGTAGTGGTGTCAGAAATGTGGCCCCTCCAGTGTGTTGTATGGTAGCATTATTTACAAATCTGCCAACAATAAATGTCTTCTACAGATAATGAGGCTAAGATAGTGAATATTAATATAACATGTGACCCAGTGGTTTAATTAAGTTAAGAATTTATCTTGGGTAGCCCATCTAAAAATTAGCCTAAAATCTTAAGGTCCACTAAGGAGTGATATTGTGATACCCTCCTGTACTGAGACCTGATCCACTTATGGTGGATATATAGAGATAAAGTATTGAGAATATTGTGCTATTGTAATATCAGCATTGCTACTTGTTCCTCTATGTTAACAATGCTACACACACATATAGGATCTGTAAAGGTTCATAATGTTACCAGTAGCTAATTAAATTTGGTATTATCATGGGGAGGGCTCATTGAAGTCTTGCTAACATTAATCTCAGCCTCAGACAGACAGAAACAATCTGAACAAGCAATATGGGTACCTCCTTTTCATATATCCAAAGCGAGTTTTATTGTCTCATATTTCAGTGGTGGCTCCTTGATTAGCTCTCTCAAATGCAGTGGTTATTAGGGATGTAGCGAACTGTTCGCCGGCGAACTAGTTCGCGCGAACTTCGACTGTTCGCGTCCGCCGAATGTTCGCGAACGTCGCGCGACGTTCGCCAATTGGTGTTCGCGTTCGATTCGAAGTAAAATTTCGTTCGACCATTCGACCATTCGACCGTTCGATCGCTAAAATCGAACGATTTCCATTCGTTCGAACGATTATAAGCATTCGATTGAATTAAAATCATTCGATCGAATAGCTTCGATCGTTCGATTCGAACGAAAATCGTTCGATCGTACGAATAAAATCCTTCGATCGTTCGATCGAACGATTTTATCGAGCGTTCGAAGTTCGCGAACTGTTCGCGAACTGTTCGCTTTTTTGCCGGTGTTCGCGAACGGCGTTCGCGAACATCAAATCGGCAGTTCGCTACATCACTAGTGGTTATCCAGAGTTGAACTAGATAGTCTACAGGCCAAAATGGCATATGCTCCCAGTGCAACATTCCAGAACATGCTAGTCAACTATAAAAAAAGATAAAACGGTTTATAAGAACCAATATATCTGAACTAATAGGGGAGGAATGTGCTGACCAGTTTAATAAAGGCATATATTGTATGTAATAAATGTGTTAAGCAAAATAATAGTGCTTTATGACCCAACTTCACTTCATTAAGCGATTTTGGAGTAAGTGAAAAATTAGATTTGCCAGGTGCTGTCTTCAAAGCCATCCATGCATTGAGAACGTTTGATTCATGGTAGAGACAGATTCGTGACCTCATTTGTGACTGTGAAATGTTAAAAGAGATTTGGGGAAATTAGGAGCAAATGAAAATGGATTACACATTATTTTTCATTGCATGAGGAATATGTAGCTTTTTTAGAGTAGTTAACCTCACTTAAAATACATATATACACTTATTACGATGGGTGCATTTCAGTTCAAAATGTCTGTATAAAACTATTAAGGTCAAATTAAAATATTTATATACACGCTACCAGGTTCTTTCACCTTGTTTGCCATTAATTAGAAGGTTGATTGCAGGCTATCACAACCACAGAATGTTCTAATTATCTTAAAGTGGACCTGTCACTCAGACATAAAAAGCTGTATAATAAAAGTCCTTTTCAAATTAAACAAGAAATCCAATTTTTTTTTATTAAAGCATTCATAGCTATTGAAAATGCATTTAAAAAATCTCAGCTGTCAATTAAATATTGCCAGCCCCCCCCTCTATGCCTTAGGCATAGAGGCGGGGCATTCAATTACTTTCACTTTCAATTCAGCACATACTAGTTGTCATTGCACTCCTAACATTCCCCTCTTCTCCTCACCATTTAATTGTGTAGCCAGTGCTTGTGGATGGACATCAGGTCCTCCATTCTGGTGCACAAACAAGATTTTGAGATGATACAGGCTTGCCTTATTAACATTGTCCACAAAATGGCTGCTTATTATATTTATGAATTCCCAGACAGAAGGAAACAAGAATCAAATCATTTTTACAGTGTAATTAAAGTTCATTTTGCTTGACTAACATGATAAAATAGGATTTGGAATAATTTTTTTGGGTGAAGGGTCCCCTTTAAAGGTGAAAGGCACACTGCTAAATAAGAAACTCTCTATAGCAGGATGTATTTTACCTTTATTTTACTTAAATATATGGGCATGGCTTATGCTGTGCATAGTACTTCCCTTCTGCATATTCACATTTATACATATGTAGGATGATGATTAATATTATTGTTATTTAGTTTGAGCTTATATGAGCAAATGTTAGGATTGAACCAAAAAATCCAAAAAAACATTCCATTATAGAATGATTATTTGTATAAAAGATTTTCCAAGCAAACAAATATAACACCAGCACCGCAATTTCAAGTGGGGTGATTTTCTGTGCAGTTTATTAGTGAAATGCACAATTTTAAGGCAAAGCCCCTTCTTCTCGTTGCTCCTTAATTGCAATTGCTGTACTGGTTTTATACTTGAATTAAATTGATTTGAAGTGGCTTCTAAACCAAGCACCAAGCATATTATAAACAAGAGAAAATGGGCATGCTAGCATTTTGTTTTTTTGCACAGGCTATTCTAAATCTTTCAGCTTGCGTCATCACCTAATAATAATTAAGAATATGCAGGGGGCTGTATTCTCACAACTTTTGAGTAGCCTATGAATAAGGGACACTGTTACAGAAGATCTACATCCCCATAAAACAGAACTAGCCAATGATTAGTTCAGTTATCAGGAAATATTTCCCAATTATGCACTGAATAGAGACAACAAGATGATTCTAAAAGAAAAGCACTGGAGCTGTAAACTCACCTTCTTACAAGCACAGGGGCTGCATGACAAAGGATCCTAATGACCATCAGCTAGATTATACTGGTCTAGGTTGTAGATGGGCAGAATTACACATAACTGTGTTTAAGTGAGAATAAATGAGTTAAGGCAAGAGATGGCAGGGCCCAGGGGTGGAGTAAGAGAGTAAGTCAGGGGAAGAAGCAGTTCACTTCCTTATCGTCTGAGCAGGTAAAAAGATCACACCCACCCTCCATTTGCATACTTTGCAAAATGTCAGTCGTTTTCTTTTTTATGTTTTCATATTATATACTGTAGCACCATACTAGTCATGGGTGAATAAATTCCCAGGCATGGATTTGCAGGGAATTTCAGCGTTTCGACATAAGCAAAATGTTTTGCGAAACTGCTGTGAAAATTTGTCGGCAAAAAATCTGCCCTGTCAAAAAAAGTTGGCCGTGCATAAAAATTGTCACGCATCAAAATTATTTGGACGCTCATTGACTTTAATGCATTTGGACAAAATAGTTGCATATAAAAATGTCAAAATTGTCGCGCTTTAAAATTGTTTTGACACCCAATGTCTTCAATGCGTTTTGAAAATTTGTAGCCGTTTCGCGAAATGGGACAGATCACCACACCATACATTTGGTTCATATAATACATTTTATATACAGAAAGACTATACTTTGTATAATATCTAATGACATGCTTACCAGTAATTTTATCTCTGTGGTATAGCCACTAGGGATGTAGCGAACTGTTCGCCGGCGAACTAGTTCGCGCGAACTTCGACTGTTCGCGTCCGCCGAATGTTCGCGAACGTCGCGCGACGTTCGCCAATTGGTGTTCGCGTTCGATTCGAAGTAAAATTTCGTTCGACCATTCGACCGTTCGATCGCTAAAATCGAACGATTTCCATTCGTTCGAACGATTATAAGCATTCGATTGAATTAAAATCATTCGATCGAATAGCTTCGATCGTTCGATTCGAACGAAAATCGTTCGATCGTACGAATAAAATCCTTCGATCGTTCGATCGAACGATTTTATCGAGCGTTCGAAGTTCGCGAACTGTTCGCGAACTGTTCGCTTTTTTGCCGGTGTTCGCGAACGGCGTTCGCGAACATCAAATCGGCAGTTCGCTACATCACTAATAGCCACTCTGTTAAATATATGGATATAGTTCTCGTAACATTCCATGTTTTCACTGTAATTATATTTGAGGCGAGCCATCTACTTTGGAGAGCTGGGTAGTGCAATTTGATAGTTTTAAGGTGGGTTTGCATCACCTTTAAATATTAGTGATTACATTATCATTTATTGCTAACTTTATGCATTTATTCATTTCAAACCATTTTAGTGGCATAATATCGTGTTCAAACAAAATACATTCAGACTTTCAATTTTTTATGTACCAAGTGCATTTGATTTAAACACTTGTGACCTTTTACTAAGAAAAAAACCTGGCCAGACATGATGTAGTGTTTAAGTGACTGATACAATATTTTCCAGCCATAGATAAAACAATAGCTTCAGAGGTTTGTGACCCGACATGACTTGTCCAATTTATCTTGCTAACATGCTCCTGCAGCTCCATCTCACTATGATCAGATAAAGAAGGCTGTGTCTTGAAAATATTGTTAATTTCATTTTCACAATTTTTATCATTTTCACCATAAATCAGGCATTCAACAATATATATAATATATATATTAATAATGTAGGGCTATAGTTGTAAAATAAATATTTGCATGATCACTTATTATTTGGCAGCAAAGAAAATACATAGCACTGTATTTTGGAATAACAAGCATGTAATTTAACTGGTATACATGCTGGAATATTGCTTCACCTCCTATATTCCATATAAAGGACCCTGTAAATTTAGTCTACCCTGTGCATATAATGGTGCATAGATACAGTCAGAAAAGACTATATCAGATACGCAGGTTATCAAACCAGGGAGGAAGTGCATTTCATACCACCGGTAACTATACACTAGACTAGAACATTGCTGTCCAACTGTTTCCATACAATGGGCAAAATATTCACCATTTTCATGCTATAATAGCGATAAGCAAAAAAATTTCGAATGCCAGAATTCCAGACATTTTGGCATTACAACATTTTTTTAGAATCTTAGAGTCATCGCGAAAAAAGACAAAGATTTATCCCTTCCTTCCTCCTATAGGCCTATCTCCTTCTTAAATCAAGACATCAAGATATTATCCAAGGTCCTTGCTGAGGGGTTTCTTTAATTCTGCCCTCTATAATCTCCGAGGCTCAAAATGGTTTTAATAAGAATAGATCAGGAGTAAAGAATATTAGGGCTTTGATCCATATTTTATATTTCGCTAAAAAACACAAAATCCCTAGTTCTATACTTAATATTGATGCTGAGAAGGCGTTTGATAATATTACCTGGGAACATCTATTTTTTTTGCCTTAAAAAAATTTGGTATCACGGGCACCTTCTTCCAATATATCAAATATCTTTACAAAAATCCCAGAACACAAGTAATTTTGGGGGGAGCTAGGTCACCACCTTTTGAAATATTTAAAGGGATGAGACAGGGCTGTCCTTTGTCTCCCCTTTTATTTAATATTGCATTAGAATCAATAATTTGTTTCCTTGATCAATCTAATTAAATTAAGGGAATTACCATTAATAATAGAAATCTAAAAGTATTAGCCTTTGCAGACTATTAATTATTAATTTTAAAAAATCCTGAGTCTTTACTTAAGGTTGTTTTTTGATTAATACCAAGACTTTCAGTCTTTTTCTAGCTACAAAGTCAACGTTGAGAAATCGGAAAAAATGAATATATATGGTTCTTTTTCTAATTCTCTACTTAAGAAATTTCAACTTTTATCAGAGAGTTGGAGTATACAACATTTTAAGCTTATCTACTTGGGTTATGGAAAAATGTTTTAAAAAAATTATTCTAATAACCCTATATCATTTTGCCCCAAATGTGATGAGACTAATGTGTCACTTTTTCCTTATTTATGGTCCTGTCCAAAGACTGATCTATTTTGGAGGGAAGTCACTAGTTTTTTTGAATTATACACTGAAGATAAAAATTAGATTGTCTCCATGCTTTGCTTTATTACATCTACATAATTGAATGCTTTCTTCAGTTCCTAAGACAAATTTTGTCTCAAATGAGAATAAATTATTGACTATTTTTTTTTCTAGCTGCTTCTAAGAAAGCTTTATTTAATTCTTGGTTACAGAAAGAACCCCCCCTCTTTATCGGACACCATTTCTTATATGGACCAGCTTAGCTGCCAAGAAGCCTTATTGACTAAAACCAAAGGAATTAAGTCCAAAGTTTGTAATGGGCAGATTTGGTCTCCTTATTTTGAAGTTGCTAATTCCAATACAGGTGATAAAATAATGCGGTTTCTTCAATTGTAAGATGTTCTTTCTGGAATTCCAGTTGATGAATGGGCTTTTTCTCTTTTCCTTTTACTACATGTACATCCACTGGCTTAGTTAGTTAATTTTTGTTAGTTCTTGTTAACAGGTTTGATGATTTCATGCCATTGTATCGAATATAACATATTCTCTTTATCTGCATAACTTTTGCTGCCATTTTCATTTCAATTGTTTAATATTTAAATATTATATTAAAATATTTTTTTAGAAAAGCTGTGGTACAGTTTCTGTGCAAAAATGTTATCATGAAAAAATGCCTAAGAAAAACTGTGAGAAAAAAAGTGCCCATTGACTTTATTGTAACGTGAGCAAACATTTTAAAAAAAATGCTCCAAAAACACCCATTGACTTCAATGCATTTCACGTTAGATTTGCTCATCAATAACCAGATTATAACCAAATATTATGTCACACAGAAAGGTCAGTACTGGAGGTTTTCAGTCTGGGGCCATAGATAGCTCTTGCAGTGATGACTGAATCTGTCCTGTTTTGCTTTGCCGAAAAAATGTGTGAAACTGCGGAACAATGGCAAAATGCATTGAAGTCAATAGGCGACAACATTTTTTTTTTTTTTATGCTCAACAATTTTTTATGCACGAGGCAATTTTTTCTCACTCTTAATGCATTGAAGTCAATGGGCATTTTTCTTATGGTGACTTTGTCTCGGCGACTGAGACTGTCTTATGTAGATTTGCAAACGATCTCCAGATCTCAACGCCAATTTGTGCATGTGCAGTTTAAGCTGATTCCTGACTTGGCCCAACTGCACATCATCAGCAGGCTTCATGACAGCGAAGAGACACAAAGACTACACAAAGATCTGGAGGATGGGAACCAGGAGCTCCACTGCACTTCTCTGCATTTAAGGGTCATCATTTTTAAAAGGGGTTTTCTTTTAACACTAAAGCACATCGCTGGGAGGGAAAAGGGGACAATGTCTATAAGATTAGAGGGGGGGCTTTTGGTAGGGGGGTTTAGTTCTCCATTAAGCCCATGAACCTCCAGTTGGATAACTGTTCTTTAGAGCATCAGAGATGCAAAACAGGGTGGAAACAACATCTGTTGTATCACCTTTTTCCTGGCACTATTGTTCAGTAGGAATAAGAGAATTATCCATAGTTTGGATCTCCATAATTTAAGTCTACAAAAAAATAATTTAAAACATTGATCAAAGCCAATAGGATTGTTTTGCCTCCAGTACTCTTTTATTATAACAGAGAAAAGGGAAATAATTTTTTAAAATGTTAATTATTGCATTATAATGGAACCTATGACAGATGGCCTTTACGTAATTCGAAGCTTTCTATATAACGGGTTTCTGGATAACAGATCCCCCACCTGTACAATTTTGCTTTAACCATACAACCCTGATGTTGCTGGACTACAGCTTCCAACATGCCTAAACTGATAATGAAATGTTGCTGTATGTTAGTAATTCATTTCACTTGGAATGCTGCTTTCTACACCATACTAAAAGGTCATTTTAAGGTGAAAAGCCCCCTAGTTCTTACTCTGGAGAACTAGGGAGTGGGGGGCAAAAGAGTCAGTTTTAGTTAAGATTTAAGTTCCCTTGAGCATTGTGTGATTTATAAAGACAAATATCATGTTTTAATTTATTGGAATTTTGTGTTTGATTTCCAATACAGAAAATATGTTCTTACTTTAAAACCTTTCAGAGGCTCAGATTTAGAAGGGATTACATGGCAGAGTAAATAACTACATGTGTCTGATTTATTCTCAAACACAACAGGACTTTAACTTGCCCTAGGCATATTTCTTGCTCAGGTATACATTACAGGGACTGTGCAAATAAACTCATCTAATTTAATGTAGTGAGGAAAAAAAAACATGAGGAAAAACACACGCTTTATAAAGGCCTGGAGGAGAGAATTTAGTGCAATCCAGTTTATGTAATTGGCTTGTGTCAACTATATAACTATATTTTTATGCTGTGCTTTCTCAATTTAAATTTAGTATTTGTATTTCATCCCAAAACATAAGGAATTCTTTACAAGTTATGTTACCAATATTACCTTGATTATGCCACCCTTCTCCCGGAATTGGAGCATTGCAGCAATAAAAATATACATATACCTACAGTCAATAATGCTAAGTGGCTACCTCTTGTTTATTTCCTTTTCTATCTTTTATTGGATAAACATAAATATTATATATAGATGTTTTTGCACATAGCTGCATAGGTTCTTTGCTTAGATGTCACACTTAAATGCCTTTTAGTGTAGATAAATGGCTCATTTATCAAGTGTCCAGAAGTGACCCATATGGTAAATTGATGCAATCTGTGCAATGGTTCAGTGATTCCGTTTATATAGCACGATTGCTCAAGAATTAAAACACTTGCTCTTTTATTTTCTTTAAACATGTTTTATAGCTCAAGTAATGACATTAGAAATATTAATATCAGCGATGGTGCTTGTAAACCTGTATTGTATCATAAATGGTTTATGCTGACATAAAACAACTAAAATATAAACATGATACAAAGCTGTGGTTTTTCTTATTTTCATATTTAAAGCATATATGTATCACAGTGACAATCAGAGAAAGAATGTTTAACAATATATGTCACACTTTTATTTGACAGGAGCACAATACTTAGGATTTGTGATTTTGTGTCTGTCTATTCTATAAATAAAAAAAATATTTTCCTTTTTTAGGAAACATCATTGATTTCTTTTCACATTCCCTCTGTATCTTTGTAAGGAGGATATTTTGCTTAAAAAGTTGATAATGAACTCTGTATAAACAATCTGCTTCCTTCTTCACCCATCTGCAATGTGTCAGGCTTTTAGATAATAATAATTCTTTATATATACAGTATACGTTTTTTGTCAACTTCTCTAAAGAACTAGAAGGGCCTAGAGGTTGGGTTGAAATATTCTTTAACCTTGATAATTTGTTGGTAATTGTAGTCTAGCAACGTTTGGGTGGATCAACACTGTAATCAAAGGTTTTGGAGAAGTTAAGGGGAAGAGGACTGTCAACACACAGAGGACGATTTATCATAATTGGATTTTTATTGTAGAGTTTTTTTCAACAAATACTAATACCTTGAAATCCTAATATTTTGAAGAATGTTTGTGTGAAAATCCTGAAAAACCTTGAAGTAAATAAATATTTTACAATTTGCTAAGGACTCCTCCTCCCATTGACTTCTATGTGACCTTAGCAGCTTTTAGATGCTGAAGTTTTGTATTAAAGTTTTAAGTGGTTTTTAAAGTTAATAAATAATTACATGCATCATTTTAGAGTAATTAATTAAATTCACTTCATTTTTGTACCTTCCCACTGTGTCAGTTTGAAATTCCACCATGAAAACCACTCTCTTTTTTTCATGCTTGTCCCCTAAGAACAGTACAAGTCACTCCTGCAACAATTTTTTAACTATTAGGCAGGGAGACAGTTCTCAAGTCTGGGTTGACAAACGGGCGGAAGGGCTGATGTGGGAGGAAGTGGGTGGTCCATGCGCCGCAAGAAGCTGATTGTAACTCTGCCGATATCTATAACTCTCGTTCTGCTCTGGAGGAATGAATGCAAAAAAGGAGAAGGGTTGGTGCGGGAGGAAACAAGTGACTTCTATTGCTCTAGGGGGACGAGCACAAAAAAGATAAGGGTTAGTGCGGGAGGAAGTGGGTGACTACAATTGGGTGAGTGAGAGGGTTAAATCCACGAGGCGTTTTTGTTTAGTACCATAAGTGAAGCAAGTGTGAGATACCAGCGGTGCTGTAATACTAAGCACGCAAAGGTAACAATGCTGGTGGTATCCGTGGTTCTGAATTAAATATATTAAATGACTGACGCAGGCAGAATCAGCGGTGCTATAATAAAAGCACATATACCACTGACCTCACCCTACCGCACGACTCAACCACTAGGGATGTAGCGAACTGTTCGCCGGCGAACTAGTTCGCGCGAACTTCGACTGTTCGCGTCCGCCGAATGTTCGCGAACGTCGCGCGACGTTCGCCAATTGGTGTTCGCGTTCGATTCGAAGTAAAATTTCGTTCGACCATTCGACCATTCGACCGTTCGATCGCTAAAATCGAACGATTTCCATTCGTTCGAACGATTATAAGCATTCGATTGAATTAAAATCATTCGATCGAATAGCTTCGATCGTTCGATTCGAACGAAAATCGTTCGATCGTACGAATAAAATCCTTCGATCGTTCGATCGAACGATTTTATCGAGCGTTCGAAGTTCGCGAACTGTTCGCGAACTGTTCGCTTTTTTGCCGGTGTTCGCGAACGGCGTTCGCGAACATCAAATCGGCAGTTCGCTACATCACTATCAACCACAAATTGACTTAGTAGTGATTATATCAACTGATTATCAATCCAGCTATAATCTCACTCTCTATGTACTGTTTATAAGATGATGACCTCAAGTCGGAATCTTTTTTTTATTCATGTTTTGGTTTATTGTTATTTTAAATGACTAGAAGTAAAAGTTACGTATTATTTCATGATGGCATTTCAGACTGACACAGTGGGAAGGTGCAACTTGTGGGATATACTCTTTCTCCACTAACCTATCTACAGTATATACTATGTGACCCTGCACACCACAAATTTGTGCTTATATCTCAATCAATGGAAGGTGCTACCTTATTTATTCAAATAAGAATGGAACTAGTTGAAAAGGTTTTTTTTATTTATAGGGGAAAAGTGGAAAAGTGTAGGTAGAAAATATACAGAGGTACCTAATTCTGAGGTAATTGTACATTAAAGGAACAGTAACACCAAAACCTGAAAGTGTTTTAAAGTAATGAAAATATTATGTAGTGTTGCCCTGCACTGGTAAAACGGATGTGTTTGCTTCAGAAACACTACTTTAGTTCATATAAATAAGCTGCTGAGTAGCAATGGCAGAAATTGAAAAACGGCTATATGGCACAGGATAAATAATGGATAACAGATAGCATTACGTTCTACATAGCTTATCTACTATCTGCTGTGTAACTTAAGCCTTTTCTCATTTGAATGGCTGCCCCCATGGCTACACAGTAGCTTATTTATATAAACAATAGTAGTGTTTCTGAAGCAAGCACACCAATTTTACTAGTGCAGGGCAACACTGCATCATATTTTTATTACTTTAAAACAATTAAATTTTTTGATGTTACTGGTCCTTTAACGCAAAATCCAGAGCAGATCTCTAGGAGGCTGTTAAAGTAGACACATTGTGTGAAAAACAAGTACCAGTGTACCAGAGCTGGCAGCATTGATGCCACACGCTTGATTGAAACATTCCTTTAAGCCAATGGATTGGCATTCAGTTCTAGTATGGCTGTTGGCATCATAAACACAATAAAGTTTAACAGCCAGCCTTTTTTACATTTGCCCCAATGAACTGTAAATTCACCAGCCTAATTGATTAGTAGTCGACTCCTCAGAAGAACCAAAAATGATTCGGAATTGTATGAAAAACAGAATGGTTGTAGATGGGAGAGAACAAAGAATACTCTATAGCCATCCTTTGGTGTATACATGTGAATGAGGGAGAGTAAACAATATGACATTCTATTATAACCAATTGTGGTACAAGTAAATGAAGGAGAGGGGTGTTATATCATATCTTCTACAGTTAACGCTTTAGGGGAATGTAAAAATCTCCTATATCTCTTTCCCATATACACTGTGAAACGTTGTATGTAAGTCTACAGTAAACACAGTGATATCGCCTGTACATCTTTCTTAGCAGTGTTGCCCTTTATAGCCATTTGCCTACTGTTTAAGACCTAAGTGAGAAGGTGAATCAGGACCTGTGGTGTATGTGGAATTGTACGTGCGAATACTCAGAGACCTATTTATCATACTGTATAAAACAATGAACGCCAGAAAGGCAGTGAAAAACAAATGGCGAATTTATCAAGGTGTGTGTTTTATTTTACACCACCTGAACCAGATTTGATGCTGTTATATTACACTCTTCAGACCTCCCATAATCCATTAAAAGTCAATGGGAAAAATGC